>VZRF01003085.1:866051-1233445 GCA_013396875.1 Vireo altiloquus
CTCCTCTCCTCTCCTCTTCCTTCTTTTTTTTTTTTTCCTCTCTCTCTCTCTCCAGAGCAAATATTGATTAGTTCAAAAGCAGTGGCCAGCCCCAAGAGGGAGCACAGAAAGCTCTTCAGCAGAACATCTTGTAATCTGGTGATTTGTACATTCCTGTGGGTGGTGGATGTTGAAAGCCTTTCAGGGAGAAAGGTTTCCTACACTTTGCAGATAAAAGGACAGGAGCAGCAGTAATGTCCATTGCTCTGACTGCCTTTTGAAGGAAGGAACAGCCTCCTCAGTGTTAGAAGGAAAAGCCATAGATATCAGTCACGAGGAAGTGAATTCCAGAAGTCGGCGCTTAAACTCGAGAGGGGAAAAATCCATCACTTCCCTGTGATGGTTTTGAGGAGGCTGCTTGGATATTCAGAGGACTGGTGAACAAGGGACAGGTCTTAGGCATTTCATGGAGTGCTGAGTGCTGACCTGTTCCTAAATATGCTGTGTGACACCAACAATCTGCCAGCTCTTGCTACTCCTGTCAGGCTGACTAATCCTCATACTAGCAGCTGATGAGAACAGGGGTCAGAAGTTCATTTGACCCAACCTGGACTCACAGATAAGCAAAGATAAACTGCCCAGCACAGCAGGTCACTGCTCCCTGCGTGGCAAGGATGGATACACCAAGAACATGAGCAGAAATGGAGGGTGGTGCTGGGGTGGGCTGGGATACACAAACACACTTTATGGCCAGCCACAAGTATAAGGTGCATTTATTACACAAAAGCCAACACATTCCAGATCGTGCCTGTCAAATGCTGATGGCTTTCGAAGGATCTAGGCTCATGCTTATCCTTGAGTAAGTCACAGATGTGTGGTTTTGCTATTTTCAAGCTCCCAAATGAACTGACAGCAACAGTTCTCAAAAGAGCCATCAGCCAGAAAAAATCAACGTGAGGATGCCTCGCAGTGATGAGTTCCACTAAATGCTGCAGGAGTATTCGGGACTATGCACCTTTATGCCCATTTTGTGATTTGAGCTTGCAGGTTGCAGAGGCATGTCTTCCTCAAAACTGAAGCAGAGGGAAAAAAACCCTCTGAAGTCAAAACTGAGTACCTTAAACATATGTGGAAATAACATTTTAAGAAAAGCAAGTGTTTACCAACACAGAAAGAAATCCAGTAATTTCTGACGTAAGGCTGATGAATACAAACTTTTTTAAGAAGCTGTCTGCAAATCAACCAGGAAACAGTGTTTTGTCTTATGACTTGCTGATCTTGTAACTTGTTTCAGAGAAAAGACCCTAATTTGTACATTGCTGTGTTCAAACAACCATAGAGTTATGTACATGCTATATACATATATATTCATATATATATACATATAAAAAGGGTGAGCCTGGGTAAGGGAATATATCAAAATCTCAACCAGCTGAGAAGCAAGTCACAGACAGACAGAAATAAAAGTTGCCAGTTCAAGTACCTGGGAGCTCCAACTCACCCAGCTGAAGGTGCCTCCTTGAGAATCATGAAGAAGAGTTCTGTCACCAGTCCTTATCCACTGATCACCAACCCTGTCCAGAGCTTTTGGATCAAGATATGCCCCATTTCCAAGGTCCCAATAAAGCTTGCTTAGCAACACATTGGTGCAGTCGTTCCTGTAACACGTTATCCATAAGGAATTGGCAATGAACAGTCATGGGCAAGTAGGAAGATATGTGAAGACAGGGAAACAACAAAGTCTAGAGAGTTTGAACTCTACAATTTTTTGCTTGATCACAAGATCAAGATCCTTTAAAGATCAAGGGCAAGTTAGAATTTAACTATTTTATTTCAGTATGAAGAAAAATCCATCTGTACTAGTTGAGACAGACTCCATCAGAAAACTCCAGTTTTCTCCACTCCAGTAAAACTACAGTGATTAAAAAACACCCTTATGAACTCTTTCTCTGAGGCAAATAACAACCTGGTACTGTCATCCAGGCAGACTGCAGAGCTGGACCGGGTGGGATTCCAGCTGGGAATGACCCAGCAGAAAAGTGGGGTGCTTCACCTCTGCTATTGGTGGCTACTTACTCTTACAGAATAATTGAGGTTGGTAAGGATCTCTAGTGGTCCTTTCTACTCCTGTCCCCAGGGGCCAGCTTCAAAAAGAGGAATGGCAGGGACCTTTATTTCCTCTGACACAGTACAGAGTCTGCTCAGAACTAGTAACATACATGGTACTGGAAGCAGCCTCATTTTGCACTGGGGATGTAAACTGAGTCTGATTTGCTGGTGTCATTGAGAGCCAGTGGCACCTTTTCTGTTGCTGTATGTGCTGTTCTTTGAAGGCAGAAGTAGGGTTGAAAAGGATCCCAATGGGCTGCTCAGCCTCTGCCCCTGGCCTGAAGAAGGATCAAAGTAGCGTAAATATATTGTGACGTGTATTTGTCAATTCAATGTTCCAGAAATGCATAGCAATAAATATCTGAAAGCTCTTTCAAGTCCATCCAAATGTTCAATTATCACTAGAATTCTTTTGAAAGACTTTAACATCTTTCCTAGTTAGACTTTGCTGAAATTTAAACTCCTCTCTTCTCATTCTATTTCCACGGGACTTATGGAGCAGTTCACTGCCTCCTTTATGACAGCCTGTCTCATATTGGATAAATTCCTTTTTATTTCTCCTCAGTCTTCTCAAGGTTAAAAGACTTAAATTCTTGCAATCTTTCCTCACAGGTGATATTGTCTATACTCTGAACACTCTTGTTGCTCTCCTATGGATTCCTGTTGCTCCATCAATTTTCTGAAATGTACTTCTGAAAATTAGGCAGAGCATTCAACTGAGACCTTGCTGCGGCTGAAGCAAGTGGAGGGATTGGTTATACCATTCTTGATCACTCTACAAACACCTTCAAATCTCCAGGTCTTTTCCTGAAATTAATACCTAACTAGCTGTTCCCCACATTTTGGGAAATATGTTGCCTGCATTTGGGTAGATAATTGGTTTTGCCTTCGTGTGAAGCTTTGCATTTATCCTCACTTCTTTATATTCATCTTATACTATTATTCCATTGTGTTAAAATCCTTTTGAATTATAAACCTGTTGTCCAGAAGGATTTGAAGCAAGATTTCAATTCTACAAAAGCAATATAAACAGGATTCAAGAGGTTCCCAGGAAAGAAAGATGTGATTCATTGTCAGAAAAATATTTGGCTTGTTATGCAATGATAAATGTCTTCCCAGACTGGAGGTGTAGGATGAATTAAAGAGATAATTATTAACCTGATTGCCAGAGAATGGAAGGTGTTAAGGGATATGGATAATATCAGGAGAAGGTTAAAGTTTAGGGTAAGTATGAGAAGAAGTGAAAGGACTAAAAAAACTCAGTTCCAAAAGAAAAATCAAATATAACACAAGCCATAGTATCAGAAGCAGCCAGAAAGTTTGACTACAGCCGAACATTTACAACACTTTTTTAACCTCATCTGAGACCCACAGAGGCCCCATGGGAAGATGTTGACTTCTCCCAGCTCATATGCTACAAAAGCTCATTATATTTAAAGGAAAACCCCCCTGGGAAGCTTATTTAATTTAACATCATGGTTCAAGTGAATGGATGGGAAGATAAACAGAGATGGGGATTGCTGGCAGGCAAGTAGGGTGGCTCGGCTTTCAAACTGCTGCAGAATTTATTCATTGTGAAGAAATGAAGTTCTTATAGGTGTCTTTCACATACATCTTGGAGTCAATCATCAGTCTGAACCAGCTCTGGGGCATAGCTTAGAGTTAAAAAGAGACAGAAAAAAATTTCTGGCAGAAGTCCTGAGGACACTTGTCTTCTTCACCTAACCAGACACCAATAAGACATTTAGGATAAAACAGCAATTAACTAATTTCTGGACTCAGCTGGATGTAGACTAATGGATCAGTGCAGAGAGGCCAAGTAACCCAGGGAGATATTTAATTTTGTCTCAGCCAATTCTGTAGAGAAAAGCAGTGTAGCCGGCTGCAGCCACTCGTGGGGAGGATGGAGGTTGATTCTCAGGAGCACGTAACTACAGCTCTCTGCTTAACACACAAATTGGAAAATGGGATTGTAATCTGATGCATGACACTTTTGAATAATTTGATGTGAGAAATTCAGTGTGCACAGCAGATGAAGCTGCCAAAAAATGCAGGGGGGGAGAACCAGAGAGGATTTCTACAGTCAGTTTTTGATAGCATGGAAAAATTAATCATGAAATGAACAACTACAGTAAAAATGTAGTTAGCCAGAGAACAGACCCCAAAATGCCATAAATGCATAAGTGTAATGCCAAATGGCAGAGGGAAGTGAACCGAGGGCACAAAGTTTAAAGGTAAAAAGATAAGCAACTGGTTGTTTTAACTTGTGGACAACTAATAGTGATTTTTACTAGAAATGGTAATGGTATCTATGAAGTGCAGAGCAAAGGTTGGCAGTGGATTAATTTATCAGTGTAAGAAGCAAAAGTTGAGGAAGAAAGAAGATAAAAATTGTCCAACTATTATCAATTAGCCTTGAATGGAGAAGGTGATACGGAAAAGTGCACAAAAAATGTGCAAACGTTGGCTGGAAGCTGGACCTCCACAATTCAAAACACAAGCAGAGAGAGTACAAAATTGCCTGGACTTACAGTAAATAATAAAAACACGTTTGATAACAAAAAAGGGACTTCCAGAAACAGGTGGTAGAAGTGCACTTCAAATATATCTCAAGAGAACCTGCTGACAATGGCTGTTGTCTCCAGCAGAGATGAGCTGATTATTAGGCTGGGGATGTTTCCCAGGAAGGCAAAGGTAGGACATGAGTGAAATTTATTTTAAACCCAGAGATGCACTCTCTACTGAAACCATTGCAGAACGGCAGAAAAAACGATTCCTTTCCACTCTCTGAATGTTTCTGACAACGTGCTAATACCAAAAGGAAGTATGCCAGCCAAAAGTGAGCCTGTGAGCCAGGGAATATAGTAAATGCTGGCACAGAATGAGGCAACACAGGTGGGAAGGAGGAATGCAATCCCAAAACATTTCTGGGCCTTCTTCTGGTATGGCACTATATACTTTAATGTGGTGCAGCAGAATGCTTGAAGGGAATTTCTGGTTTGTCTTCCACCCAGGTGATTGCTGTTGTCTAACTGAGGAATGACACAGGACCAAAAGTCACGTTGGATGGGACCTCAGGAGGTGTCCAGTCCAACCTCCCCCTCAAAGTAGGGTGAGCCATGAGGTCAAAAGGAGGTTTCTCAGGATTCGTCCAGTCTGATCTTATAATGGTGAAGTAAGAAAAGATGTTTTAGGCCACTGAGGAAATATATCAAAAAACAAGAATACAACCTTGAACCCATTCTTTGGCCTCCTTACAAAATCAGATTAAACAAGAAATGAGAGGAAAAGATTTTGTTGACTTCAAAATAATAAAATTAGTTTATTTTTAAGGGTTTTTTCTTAATCATTAACATGAACAAATGATGTCCTGGGTGCTCTAGCAGATTCAATCTCTTAATTTACTCTCATTTTTCAAAAACTGAGACTTCTTCCCCCCTCCCCATGTTTAAAATGTCTTGTTCATATAAAATCTGAGGCCAGTGTTTGAGCTATGGTTGTTATCGAGTTGGACCAACACTGAAGATCAGAGTCCTGCAGTCCCACAGTGGTATGAGGACATTACAAGATTTGCAAGTAGGGAAGTATTGGTCATGCCATCCCATGCAAACATCAGCAAAGAGCTGAGCTGTTCCCTTTCCCACAGACACTGAATTAAAGTATTTTTAAATAGCACTCTTTCCCCACTACTACACATGGCAAAAAAAGAGATTTGCAGATGATCTAAAGGAAGATTCAGGCAATCAAAGACATGCCTGAAATCAAACCCAGACACAAATCAGTTCAAAATGGGCTATTACTGTGTTCATAGAATCAATTAATGAAACTCCTGCTCACAAAGGATATCTGAAACTAAGTACAACCAGCTATGTCCCTCTCCCCCATCTATTCTGTGATTTCCCATGCTCATTGATCAGTACTTTTGTGGCATTCTGCAATTCAAAGAGAAGTTTTTGTTTCTTGCTCTCCCAGTACCTCTTCCTACGTTGTGATGAAAAGCGAATCATTTTAGAGATCAAGTCAAGACCTTTAAGGATGGAAAAGTGCTCTTATTATTGTTCCTGCTCAAGCCTAACCATGTTTCAAAGTCCCTTTCACACAGAACCAAAATAATCTGACAAGTTGGTTATTTATTATAGTAAGGGTCTTGAGTTCCATGGTGTGAAATTATTGTGCCACCCAAAGGAATTCGAGGCAGTCATCAAATACTGAATTTTTTCACCTGTATTTATTTGGGAGGAAATCTGTGGTCAAGACTGGCCATGCTTCTCTACAATGGTTCTTTAGATTCAGACCTCCACTAAGGTTTGGAAAAACTGCACTGCCCAGATGATTATACACAGATTAGCACATGAGCATGGTAAAACTGATGCCTTGTCCAGAGGATCTTGTGGGGAAATGAATTGCAAACACTACTCTTTCTCAAGTGGAGAAAACTTCTCAGTTTCTTTACTGGAGAATCTGGAGCACTGAATGATATCCCAAGTTCAAAGTATGTATCCTCCAAGTTGGAGGGACACAAACTTCACCAAATATCGAGATTCCAAATTTTTAGAGGACTCTAATCCTCCAAAATTTTGCCAGTTTGCCTTTTGCCCTCATGCTAGTGTACACAGAATGAGGCCTTGGACATGTGTGATAAAGTGGTGCTTTATTGCTTGGCCCTCTTCCTTTTGTTAGCTGACTCTTTGGGAATTTAAAATCACGAAGAAACAGTGACACAGGGAGAATAAAATATTAACTTTGCCTGCTTGTATGACAACCTACACAAAGTGCACACGTTGGAGAACTGCAACTGACACCCTTTTGTGAAGGTTTGTGTTTGAAAATTTGTTCTGTATGGTGACCTCTGCATTTCTGTAGCTTCATATTTGAACAGATGTCAATTCACACAAGTGTACTGAGGTTCTTTTTCTTCTTAAGTATGTTTTTAGTTTTTGTTAGGCTGAAGGGCATTGCTAGTGCTGTTTGGGGCTTGAAAAAATACACCATCTATCTAGTTGTAATGTATTCACCCTAAGAAAAATATACAAGGTGAAAATCAGCTGGGAATGTACTAAAAAAAAGATTATTTCCTCCATATAGTAGGAAGGTTAGCAATGTAGCCTTAGAGAAAAAGGGCTTAAATTGTAGATGCCTCCAAAAACCCGTGGATCTTCAAGAGGAGTTAAAGAGATGAGACAGTAGAACATTTCACACTTATTCAAGGCCACTGCAAACACAGAGGGCTTGAAAATAGCAAAAAGCAAAAGAAAACTTGTGCAACTTCTTCTCTGCTGGAGAGGTGGGATCAGGGCCCCTGCTCACAGGACCTGGCACGGTGTCACAGCCATGCAGGCTGGACCCCCCCAGCAAAGCACTGGCCCCAAGTACTAGGCAGAAGGTTCTAACTTAGCTTACATGATCAATGCCAATTTCATAAGAATCAATTTTTAGAAACTACTGACTCACTTCAGTTGACAGGTTATGCATGATGAATAAGCAACATAAGAAAACAATGTTTAATAGTTTAATGGCTTTAAATGCAAAGTAAAACTATTTAATTATACAAATTAAAAATGCTGCAAAGTCTTTACAACCATACAGTTCTAGAATTTAAATTGTATTACTGTGATCATTGGGTGTCTAATGCTGAAACATACTGAACAACTCTTAAAAGTTTTGTGCTTGACTGCAACTTCTGAATAATTAGTAGACTTTAAGGACAATTTCACATTCCACAAGCACAGAGACAAAATTTGTAAAACAGTAATGTTATGAAACAAATCTCATTTGAAGAATAAACTCCACAAAAAAACAAATTATTAATAGAAAACCCAAACACTGAAGTAAAAGCCTGAATCCTAAAAAGTATAAGGCTGAGTCCTAAAATTTATCTAAACAGTATTTAGCATTACATCAGTAATAAAAATACTAGATTAGACAAAACCGTAATATTTCCTCAAAAGTATGCTAACGCTACTGTGCAAATTCAGTTCAAAATTAACTGAATTGACAAAAATCTCCTTATTTTTAATACATTTAAGCTTCTAGCTTTGTTTACCTGTTTTGCTTCAAAATTCTAGATAAAAATTAGGTTCATTAACTCTTTTCCTAAGTCTGAGGCATGGGACATTCAATATGTGGTGGACACCAAGAAGCAACGTTCTACTCACGAAATACAAAATAAGCTGAGCATGACAGTTAAGCATCTGATACAGTTCAAATACTGCCAGCTTATAAGTATTTTTACATGAGCACTTCACAAAATACTTAACATTAAAGTCTAAACATCCATGTAACTGAAATATATTTGTGATTCTCCCAAAGGGTTAATACTGTCTTGTTTCATTTCTTACATGTAGTAATTTAGCTGTGAACAAAAGCAGCTCCCTGCTGGTTACCTTGGCTAAAGGAAACACAATGAACTGGTAAAAACCAGTTTTATCTCACTGCTGTTGCCTAGGGCTACAGACAAAATGAAGTAAAAAAATTCACATGCAGAGTATTAGGTGCTTATGAAAGATCCAGCAGCGCTGTTGCCTAGTGATTCAGCGAGGAATCAGCACAGGCCAATGAGGTGTTTGGGTACT
The DNA here is from genome assembly GCA_013396875.1 of Vireo altiloquus. NCBI lineage: Eukaryota > Metazoa > Chordata > Aves > Passeriformes > Vireonidae > Vireo > Vireo altiloquus. Next base: position 874,712 of record VZRF01003085.1, read on the forward strand.
GAATAACATCCCTGATGACTGCTTTACATCTCCTGCAATTCTGTCATACACCCCCATGATTTCCCAGTGGTGAGAATCACTTTCAAGGGAACCTGTCAGGGAAAAAAAATAAACAAATAAGCACATCACATATAACAAGATTACTATTTTTGCTTTTCCCTTTGGATGTTGATACTGCTCTAGATTACATGCCTATCCAATATGAAATGTTCATTTCTATTAACACTCAATTATTGCTACAATTCTGATAAAAATACCTTAACAATTTAAACTAACCTTTAGTTTTCAAATTGCAAATGCATGTTACTAAATTGCAAGGAATACATTACAGCAAAATTCATCTTATCATGATTTTCAAAAGAGCTGCAAATTATGATTTTGATATTTATCATCAGCAACTTTGTCAGTAATGCAGAAAGACATTCGGATTTTTTTACCCTCCACTTTTCAAATTCTGGGGTATTTTTATTGTTGCTTTGGTTTAATTTCAGTTTGTTTTGCAGTTCCTTGTGCTCTTGTACACAGTAGGTTTGTTGACATGAAAGCTGCCTCATTAGCATGGACTATATTTTGGAAAAAAAAAAAGCTACTTCAAAGATAAAGCATCCTTTACCTCAAAGAAGAAAAAGAGATCTCTCCCCATTAAGACTATATGTGTGCTCTACTTTAGTGACATTTTGTCTCCATATTAAAAAATACTCATATTAACAGAGCACATAATACATATTTAGCTGAAGTAACTCTGCTGAAGGAGAGCAGGAACATTTCACAAAAATCTTTTCATCTTCAACATCTCTAATCCTAAAAGACATATTCCTGTATAGAAGGGTAAACAACATGAACAAAAATACAGACTTTTTTATTAAAAGATCATACTCCATTTCTTCTCTGAGATCAAACTTTATGTTTTCTATCTGGCCTCTGTCATTGATCTCTTTTTGATGCTTCAGAGGAAGATGAAGTGTCTTCATGAAGGGTGTAGTCTAACGTGATGTACAAGCAAAAGTATGTCAAGACTCCTACAGTAATTTGCTTAGGAAAAGGAGACCAAACAAGGGTAATGAAATGTGTATCTCCAAATAGTTCTACTGCCTACTAAAAAGTCCTAATCTTTGAAAGCCCTAGAGAACTACTTATTGTCCAAGAATGTGTTTCTTTTCACCTATTAAAGCACAGCTGGTGTTTAACAGAGGATTACTGTTCTCATGGGAATGACATATTGAATCCATTTGTTTAATGCACCGAGATGTATTTGTCAGGGTGTGACAGTAAAACATCTTGGACAGAGGTGAGTAAGATGGTATGTCCAATTTGTCCACAGGACACTGAAACCTTCTGTCAGGTAAGGGTTAGTCTGAAATATGTAACACTAAAATTATATTCTACCCCTGTAACTATGAACACTCTCAGTAACTATGTAAACATTTCTTAGAAACCTGTTACAGTGTGCATATTTATTGCATGGCCATGACTCCTGCAAAGTATGAATGTCCTTACCTCTGAAAAAGGTAACAAAAAGTCCATAAAACTATTCAAAAAGGACTATAGTGTTGCTATTCACCTTATATGCCACCAATAATACCATACTTGATTATTCTTATCAACCTTATAGCAGCATGAATGCCAGCTATCTAACACAGTAATTAAAAATATTTAAATGTAATATACCTTGAAAAACACTTTTTTTTTTTTTTCCCTCAAAGAATTTGCAACAATAGAAGCTAAGCAAGTACAGGTGTACAATGTAAGCAACCTACAGAAGTGCAGTTTGCAAAGCTTAGGAGTATGAATGCAAGAAATTTATAATCCAAGTATGTCTAAAAGGTCTCACTGGACCATATTTGGTAAACAGGAATGTAAAATCACACAAGGTTGAAATGAACAGTGAGGGGGGAAATTTGAAGCAGAAAGAGTAATTTAGATCTTGGATACCCTTTATTATCCTTTCTCAATTTTTGTGGGAAGGATGGGCTCCCTAAGGACCCAGAAAAGGTCTTGTAACTGCAAAGCCTCCAGAAAAAGCCTCACAAAGTGGCTGGTGTGCTGCAATAAATACAGAAGATCTGGAGGATGAAATACAAGACAAATTACCTAGTAGTTTTCTTTTTTCAACTATTTCCATTAGTGCAAGTCTGTATGTTGCAATAATTTCTGAAACAATTAAAGTTTTCCTGTCCCTGACTCTTGTTGAGTATTACTGCTGAGTGAGTGACCTGGCAACACCAAGTACTCCATTTGTCAGGAAACTGGAAACCCGTGGGCTGTTGCTCACTTAAGTTTAGGGATTCTCAAGAGCTTTAGTCTTTTACCAAGCAACAGGAGACTGTAGTGACAGATACCAGTTTTGTAGAGAGAAAAACATAATTATTTTATAATGTAATTGTCTGCTCGCTTTTTACAGATGTTGGTCTAGTAGGTGAAGACCTCTACTTTTAGCAATGACCAGCAATTTGTCTGCTTTGTGTGTTAGGCATCCACACAGAAATGTTAAAAAAATCATTTTCTAAGTGAAAATTACTGAAGAAATATCTTTTGCAATATTTTTTCAGCAGTAACGAATGCCTGGCACATCCAGAAAGCCTATTAAAGGGACATATTTCTCACTCTACCACACCCAACAGGAGCTTAATGGCAATGAATGGAACAGACTTTTAAATTATCATATGCATTGCTACAACAATCTCACTTTCCAAAAGGGAGTGTACTTTCAGCTATTTTCCTTTGCAACTTTTATAGTAATTTGAAAAGGCAATTACCAGCAAATATGAAAATGAAAAAATTGAAGTGAAAAGCAAAATAGTTCTTGCTAGATTCCTAATATGATGAGGATGACACACAAAGCCAAGTATGCCTGAGAAAGTAATGGAAATTCAGAATTGTCCCTACCTTCAGTGGCACTTCCAAGGCTGTGGTTTGCTGCAGGGACTCCATTGTTCTTTTTACCAACGCTGTAAGGTAAATTTGAAAACCTACAGCTTTATTTTCCATGTTAGAATTGTTACATATATATATATATACACATACACATATATATTAAAAAAATTACATTTTATATTCTGTTATATAATACCTGCATTTCTGCATTAAAAAAATACCATTTACAACTTTTTCAGATTATTTTAAAGTGATATTTTTTCTCTTGTGAAGAGTTTAATTTCTTTTTTTAAATTGAATTTGATGGTAAAATTTGCAAAATTACATATCCCATATATAAAGTAGTACAGCACTACTACATTTCATATAAAGGTATATAGAGCATGTGCAAGTGCTCAGTTCTCAAGTTCAGTACTCGTGTCAGTTTGATGACATTTTAAACATTTTAATTTTCCTGTGCAGCCATGAAACTCAATTAAAAAAAAGAAGCGAGGAAAAAGTCCACAAGAATCTGAACTTTTAAAAATCTTTTGCTCTTCAAAGTAAAAAGATCAGAGTCAATTTTTTTTTTAAATCTTCCCTGTGGGAGAGTGCAGCTATCAGGACTCTAAACAATTAAACTTCAGTATAATTCATGTAACTTAACAACTCATCATGCCATAACACTATGCTCACTATTACTGTGCAAATGCATCTATTATTCCAAATCAATCATTTGGGATCAGATTTGTCATCACTGGTCCTGCTAATTAGTGTTTTTCTTGACAAAGATTGCTGCTGCAACATATACTGTTCTAATAAAAATCAAAGAGAGATTCAATGGATCAACAGTTTTTTAAAAAGAAGTAATTTCTGGCTAGTGAAAATGAAATAGGAATACCAGGTGGCCCCAGAACCTCCACTGCTCTGACAGGATGGATGACTAAATAATGTATGCTGTCATGTGCTTCACAGACCTGAGAAAGAGCAGGGTCTGTGATACGAGGTGGTAACTGCTAGAGTGAAACCCACATGATTACTGAGCAGCTTCCCTTGAAGTTATCCCTCGCTGCACATCACAGCTCTTTGGCAGCTGAGGTTAGAGGCAAAGGAGCGACAAGAACTCTAAGAAGCTGTGGATGTTGTTGCTCTGGCTGCTGCCAAAACCTTTTCTAATGATGTCAGCAATGAAGAGCAGTCTGTAATGTTTCGTGTCACGTCACTGACACTAAGGCTGGCTTGATAATAATGATGAGGATAACCAGCTTCTGCCTGAACAGTGCTCAGACTGTGCTGGCCCACTCAGACTTGTGTGCTAATGAGCTGTCATAAGCTTTTCCATGAAGTCCGAATTAAGCAGTAACTCAAAGAATCAGCAGATCAAGTGCCAGAGCTGAGGAAACCAAGAGATTTGTTGACACATCTACACACAGCTACACATGTAGACTTGGTTCATGCTAGATTTGAGGTAGTTCAGTGTGGGACAGAGCAACATTTTTTGAGTGCAGAAACAAACATTGCAACCCACAGATTGTGAAAGGAGAAGTGCTGGCCTAAATAATTACTCATTTGTAATCCAGTCCAAGTCAACATGGGTATTAATAGAGGAGTGTTGGACTGCCTCTGTCTTGAGAAGCCCACTCTGGATTTCAACAAGCTGCCAGTTCCAGGAGGTCAGCAATGCAGCAGATGCTGGGGCACCCCAGCCAGGTGGGATGCCTTCAGAAGGCTCAGCGTGTTGCCAGTCAATCCTGGGTAAACATTTTTTCCAAGCTGTGACTGCACAAAAGTTTTCAGAAAATAACACCTAAATTCTGCACTTCTCTTGCAGAATCATGCAGCTCTGTATGTTCCACCAGTCACTTATGAAGGGCACACTCAACATGGCAGCTTAACATTTTTTGTGTTCTTAGATAAATAAACAGCAATAGAGCATTTGGGCAATGGGAGGAACAGGTCATCTTGACAAAATGAGCTTCAACAGACAGTAAAAGAAGGAGCATGAGTCAGCAGCATCAGTTCCTGGGTTGAACGATGTGAGGGGTATGACAAAGGTTGCTGCCTGCCTGTGCACTGAGTTAGACCAGTTTTCCCCTAGTTCTCCAGACCTCTGAATTTGACTAATTCTGTTCCATTTAACTGTTATCCCCAAAAGGGGATTCATGATGGCAGCAATGACTGCAACAGTTTTCTCTGTTGGTTCACACACTTGCTCTAAGGCATCTGGCACCATCAGAATTCTGCTGCATTCTTAAATACTCTTAATTTTAAAAGGCACAGATTAAAGTGGCCACATCAGTGAACAACACATCCCCATTCACTTTGACAATCATTAGAAACTTCTCCATGGGTTTGCTTCATTTTCTTCTTTCCTTTTTTTCTGTCAGTTCAGCTCCCTCTTCTCTTTCTCATGTCACACTGACTTCTCTATCCAGAGTAGAGAAGTGGTGGCATAGTAAAGCCATTTATTTCAAGCAATCTGAAGTTGATGTGCCTGCATTTCAGCCTTTTGAAACCATTCCTTTGCAAATATCAAGAAAAAGCATCTGGATTGTCATTCCTGTTCAGTGGTCTGCTAAGACAGTAAACAGTAAAGAAGGAAGTATTTCAACTACATTACAGTCCTTGCACAAAAATAAATAGGAATAGTGGTTGAATACTTTTAGGCTGGAAATTTAAAGTTCTTGATTTTGGAAAGACGAAACTCTGGAAGAGTCTTTAGTGGGAGTAATTTTTCATATGAAGATCATAATTTATAAAAGAGACCATATGGCATGGGGGTTTGTAATCACAGGCAAGGTCCCCTTTAGTCCCATGTACATAATATCTGATTCTCCCACTATTTACTCAGATCTCCTTGAAAATTTTCCTCTTTCTCAAGGTTCAGAATAAATAATCAGACATACACAACTATATTGTCTTTATCTCATATACATTTCAGAGTGTAGTCACTAAAAACAGAACCACAGTGTTTCAATAAATCTGTCTCTACCGCTATTAATTTTTTGTTTCTTTTCTAAGATTTAGACTGGAGACTTTGAGGATAATGATTATTCCTGTTCAGTCAAGAATCTAGTATATCTGGGGCACATAAATTATTAATTTTAAAATGTTCCTTTACAGCCAGCCACATACTGTAATGGCATCTGTAAAATGCTGTTCTCCCAATCTTTCCAACTTATCTCTCAAAACCCATAGTCAGTAATTAGGAGAGTTGTTGATTATACCCATCTTGAAATGCTTTGTAAGTGTTAAGTAAGCAAGCTAAAATATTATATATAAAAAAAATGCTGACAGCAAAGTTAAAAGATTATAGAGGAACTAAAATTTTAACATATGTTTTAACATATATTAGATTTTCTTGATACTGACCATAATAAATATGCTTATTGAAAGTGCTGTGAATAGGAACAAAGAAAAGACACGCATGCCTGCTGTGGAACAAAAGCTTATTTGTCCCTATTGAACTGAAGACATTTTTCAAATGCACTCACCTATGAAATTATGACTCCAGAAACATGTCAAAGCTGGCCAGACATATGATCTATGGAACAGGGATTTTTGCAAATTGAAAGCTATCTAGAGGCATCTTTGGTTTACGCACCAGTGTTTTTCAAGTTAGAAAAAGGCAGCTCAGAGGACAGAAAATGTCACTAACTTGTGATGACCAGTTCATTCTTTTGTTCTTCCATTACTGCAGTCTGCTTTTGAACATGTGCACATTTTTGTGCAGCTGCCTCAGTACCCAGTAAGCATAAAATTATAGCAGAATAAAATGAAATTTCATGGAATTTGTACGTGAGCCAAAAATGTGTACTGGGAGATGTTTAAAAAATCTCTAAGATACTGTCCTTTAGGCAGCAACTGATCTTAATAGCAGATGAAATAGGCTTAATTTATCTTGATTTTTTTTTTCTCTTAGACTGGTCATTTCGGTGTTCTTAAGGTAAGTACTTCAGCTGAAATATTTTATATCTGGTAAAATATTAGAAAAATTGTTTCAAACTCTACATTGTACATGTACCAAAAATAAGAACAGATGCAAAAATTCTTTAATTCTATCAATACTATAAAATTATAAATGAGTTCTTAAAAAAACACCTTTAAAATTACTCTAATGCACTGTGATATTGAACACAATGCACTGGAATACATATATTTCTACAAAAAGATGTTATTCCAAGTACCAAGTATCTTTCATTTAATTATCACTAATGGATGCAATTAAGCAGGTAGAAAGACATGGAAAAATCCACAGTAATTGCCACTGGCAAAGTTCACCTTTCAAACCCACCAGCTATTTTGTGCTGTAAAAAAAAAAAAATTCCTCTTTTCTTCACCACGAAGTGTATTCCCCTTTTTAGCTGTAACACATTCAGCATAACCCAAGGGCAAAGATGCATTTCAAACATAGCATGGAGCAGCAGTGTCAGAAACAGCCCCCACAAAATGAAAAACTGCGTTCTGCCATTCCTAAATACTCTTCCAGAGCCTCTACACAGACTCACAGTCTGATTTGGGGACAGACTGTCTACCTGATTACACAGACTTCAGGACTCAGAGGTGCTGAGCCTTCTCAGATCCATGAACCCAGTTTTTGGCATTCCCATAATATCATCTGCCACTCTGCTTCCTGGGCTGCTGGAAAGCTCAAGATGTGAGGAAGCCAAACAGGCAAGCTGGCTAGAAACCAGGGAGATTATTGATGGTAAAGCTGAGAGTCTTCTGCCCAAGCCAAACGAATTTCCGCCAAATGTTTTGATTTGAACTTCCCAAGTACCCTCTAATAGGAAATTAGGATTTTAAAAAGCTCTTTTGCTGTCATGTTCTTGCCCTAAACAGAGAATGGAGAGAAATAATATGCCGTATCTTTGATGAAAATTGCACCATTCAGAGTAGTATGTGCTTCATTGTATTTCAAAGTATGTCAAAGCTTGGACAGTCAAAACCTTGTTATAAATAAATGATGTTCTGCCTCGTCCATTCAGAGTGAGCCATATGTGTACTATAAAACTGTGGATGATGGATTCCTTTTGAACAAGGTATTCTTCCAAAATACAGATAAGACCTTGTGATGACCCACCTCATGCAGTACTTTGTGCAGAAGTAGATCTAGAAAAAAAAGAACACTTTTGCTTGCCTCTTCTATTAGATTCAAAAGATTCCAAATCATCTGCATTATTAGATCACCATACAGAGGATTTCTGTATACTGGAAAGTACTGAAAATTCTTATTGGAGCATATGAAGTCCTAAGGCTAAAGAAAGCATCAGTATTACAACTCCTTGTGCCAATTTTCAGCCACCATTCAGGGGAGGCTTAGAAGCAAATGGACATTTTAATGTTGTGAAACAATTCAAAAGAGACACTTCCAACATGAAAATGCTGCTGAGAAGGCTTATACCCTGCACTATGATCTAATGAAATAATACTATTTACCTTATGTTCTTCATTTATAAATTTAAAAAATATTTTAAGTTTCATATCCATTCTACAAACAAGAAAAAGAAGACATATTTGTTGTTGCATTCATGTAAAAGTAGATCAGAAGCATGACTGGAATCAGAATGCAAACATGCTGAATAGTAGGCCAGTGCTTCTTGGATCACATTAAATGCAGGAGAATAACACAGCACTGAAGTGTAATCCATTAAAACCCTCAAACACTGCTCTTTAGTTTTAAGTCCACGTCTTTCCCTTTACTGAGCTTTGTGACTGCACAACTGAGATTTCTCTCTGGATCATTAAACTGCAGACTGGAAACTGCAAGTCAGCAGATTCTGTAATTTAAAGTTTCTGAATGGACAAAAGCTCATTAGATATGTAAAGACAAAGCTGACAGCTAAAGAATATTGGCAAATAAAAGTAAGAACAGTAAGGATTTTTAAAAAAGGGTGAAAGAACTTTAGGTAAAGAGATGAAAACCATATTTGAACTTTAAAAACACTTAAGTGAATTAGAAGCACACATCCTACTGACACTGCCTTGGTTTAACACTCAGATATCTAGTCTGTTACCTCAGTTAGCAGCTCCTGAAATAATTGGAAAATATTATGAGAAAAGAGTGCTCCTATTTAGTCTCATCTGAAAGGAATCTAGGTCAACTGTTCTCAGAATGCTGTCTGATGTGAACCCAAACTGTTCACACCATGGACTGGGACAATAGGGAGATCTGCTCCAGCATGTACCTCTGACTGGAAGTGAGATGCTGGAGCAGATACACCCTTTCCCTGCCTATTCACATCAAATGAAATCCTCATTAATGACACTGAACAAGCACAAGCTTTGGACCCTTTTAAGACACCTTGGGTTAGTTCTTTTACCAGTAGCAGAACTATTTGCAAAACAGAGTCAGAGAGGTTGGAAGGAACCTTTGGAGGTTACCTGGTCAGGCCCTGCTGCTCAGAGGGGCCACCTCAAGCTGGTTGCCCAAGACCTTGTCCAGACGGCTTTTTTACACCTCCAAGGATGAAGGCTCCACAACCTCTCATGGCAACTCGTGCCAGTGCTCAGTCACCCTCAGAGTAAAACAGTGTTCCTCGATCTTCAGAGGGAACCTTTTGTGTTTCAGTTTGTGCCCATTGCCTCTGGTCCTGTCACTGGGCACCACCACTTCCTCCAGATTTGCATATACAGTAACAGCATCCCCTGAGCCTTCTCTTCTCTGGGCTGAACAGTCCCAGGTCTCTCAGCCTCTCTTATAGAAGAGATGCTCCAGTGACTTCATCATCTCTGTGATCTTTCATTGCACTTGCTCCAGCCTTGTACTGGGGAGCCCAGAACAGATGCAGTACTCCAAGTAAGGCTCCCACAGTGATGAAGAAAGAGGAAGGAAATCAACGTCTCAGGTTGGTCTTTTTTGTTAAGAATAAGACAAGTTATCACTCTTCTGTTCTGACAGGAGTATATCTGAAAGTTCCTGCAATGCAGAATTTTCTTTTTCTTTGCCTCTTAGGGCAAAGTAGAGACAAATTGAAAAATCAATCTTCAGTCAGCAGAATGAAACAAACTTCCATCATGAACACTCAAGTTTAGCAGCCTGTGTTAAGTGTAATGACAATTTCCAAGGTATCTCAGACCTCTAGACTGCCCAGGTCCATTTTCTAAAGGTCATCTTAGCAACTTTAATTATAGGGTGAAAACTTTGAAGCACAACAAGGAATTTACAGGTATGTTTGTTCTGCACACTTCAGCTGGACCTGAAGATCAGCAAACTAATTACTGTGCAGTGCATACTCTAAACTTGACTATTTGAACTGCACTCTTTTTGCATTTTCAGAAAAAAGCCTCCAGTCATCATGTTTCCATAGTGGGATAGTGTATTACTATTATTTATACAATAGCTAGAGGTTTTTTCTGTTACACTTGAAAAGTACTGATTTTTCTGAATTTGAGACAAATTCACACTAGTAATGGAGATCTGAATTTGGCCCAACGAGGGCAGAATCTATGATTTTCTAAATGTATAAGTGACCATGAATCATTTCTATTTTTTAGCTATAATATTAGCTCTGTACCTAATGCAATTTGATGCAAAATAAGATACTAAAAATCCTTCTATTCTGTCCTACAGATCTCTTTCAATACACTATGCTTCCTAACTCTGAAACTATGTCACTTTAAGACATTGTCTTTTCTGAACAGATATTGCAATCTCCAATAAAATGTATCATGTTTTTTTAATTTAAATCAAATTTTAACTTCTGTATTTAGAGGTCAAATGTTAATATATTAACTTAATTCATTACAATGCCCTGAATAGATTGAGCTGAAATATTTCCCAGGTAGTTTGTTTAGATTAGATAGAGGATTAATGTTCTCATTTTGAACTAATACTCAGAAGAGGGATCAGTGATGAAATGAGACTAATATAGCAAATTGCACTGTTCAAATGAACGCAGCACGGGAAGGTGAAATTAATTTTTTATTAAACGCTTAGGCTATAATGGAAGATATTTCTTGTATTGGTTCATTTAAAATACTTGTGACATTATGCTAATTGGTTTAGCCAAACATATTGTTGAGCTTCAAACTAGACCAAAGTTGGTAAATAAATACTTGGTGCCTACAGGAATAAATCCACTGCTTAATGGAGAAGAGACCCCACAGTCTGCTACGTGCTTGCTAAATTTGTACCAGATGCTGAGACAAACTCTGGCTTATGGAATAATGTCTGGAAGTAAGCCAGATGAGAGGATAGAAACATAGGCACAAACTTTTACTAACCTTAACCTTGAGAGTGTCATCATAAAGGTTTCTTAATATGAAAAAAAGCAGTAAACTAACTTAGAAATTACAGTCTGGTATAATCTTACACTAAGAATTTCATGCTTCTTTATGTAAAAGGCTTCAATCTAAAGTACTTCAAAGTGGTTTATTTCCTCCTAAAACCTTAGAGGAAATATTACTTACTTTTACAGGATCCACACAGTGGATGATAGAATCTTGATAAAAAAACTAAATACAAATAAGCATGGTAATGAATTCCAAATGAGTATATCATGTTTTATCTACATAAGAGACAGTGGTGGAAAACATTTAGAAAAATCTGCTTAGGATACATTTTCTTAATTGCGAGAATCAATGTGCTTCTTCTTGCTACATTAGTTCTTTGTTCTCTGAGAAATCACAGGATATAGAGAGTTTTGGGGTGGGAGGGAAAGAGCAAGAGAGATTGTTATTTACCTGAAAATTCTTTGATTTGAGAATCTTCTACTTCAAACAACAATTCATCATGGATCTGGGCAATTAACCTGAAAATTTTCAGAAACATCAGATAACATATGCAAAAAATTTTTAACAGTGCTTTCCATTCATGGATAAGTTAAAGTAAAAATAAACATCCAAAGAAAATTTAAAACTAATTCATGGACTTAACAGAATTGCCTCTCCTCATATTCTGGAAACATAAATGCCACGGTTGTAAGCCCAAACTGTGCTTGCTAACTTATAAATGTCACTCAGGGATTTGATGGCATGACAAGGCATTACTTAAAATCAACATAATTTGCAGAAAAATGCAACAAATTATGGAGACATACTATGTTTTGAGAATACAGTTTATTTTTTGGAGTGGATATAAAGAAGAAATTCTTCCCCAGGAGGGTGGGTAAGGCACTGGAACTGGTTGCCCAGAGAAGTTATGGATGCCCCATCCTTGGCAGTGTTCAAAGTCAGGTTGGATGGGGTTTGGAGCAACCTGGTCTAGTGGAAGGAGTCCCTTCCCACGGCAAGGGGTTGAACAAGGTGGTCTTTAAGGTCCCTTCCAACCCAAACCAATCTGTGATTCCATGATTTAAATTAAATCTCACCTGTAGCCTTTTCTTAATACCTTTTCTTAATAATAGCAGTTATTCAAGTAAATAATTCTTTACAAATGGCTGAAACATCAATATGGTTATGATTTATAACTTTTCACAGCTTCTTAAGATAGTTTCACGCTGCCTTAAATTACAATGTGACATTGACTAACTGAGTGGTGAGCTCTAATAATAGACCTTAAATTATTAGTCACTTACAACACAGTCAGAAGCAGAGTGAAACAGATTAACATATTTCTAATAGGAAATTGGGACACAGGACACAAAAAAGAAATAGATGAAAAGACCAGGATCATCTGTAGCAAGAGAATACCGTTACATGAAAAGTTGTAATTTCTAATTCAAGTAAATTAATTAAAGCAAGAGTGTCCTCATAACCATTGAAATTACATGTGAAAGGTATAAATCCGAACACTGAATATTAAAGATTAATAAACAGCAAATCAATCAAAAAAGTGAAAATATTGCATTGATTAAACCAGTGCAATAAAAACACAATAAACTGGTTATTGTTTGTACTAGAGCAGTGTCTCATGCCTTCAGTCAGGATTAGAGTACCATATATTCTGAATATTTGGTAAGGAGAAGTCCTTTCTTAGAAGAACTTACAATATACACAAAAACTTGATCATAAATCTATCAGGATTTAGGAATGGAAGAACAGGATTTTCAAAATCTCTCAGCATTGTAATTACTGATCACCTCAACTCGATGATAAAAGTAAAACAGGAGGTGCAAGGCTGCACCAGAATTAAGTCCTACCTTATGTGTGTCTGAAAACCCATGGAAGTAATGTCAATTAACTCAAATTTTCTCTCTGGACAGCAAAATAGACTTGATACAACTCTACATGCTCCAGTTCAGCTAGTGAAAGCAGCCCAGCTCTTTTAGCTTGGCTGTCCATCTGGGCTAAAGGACCCTGTTTCTCATCCACATCACCCTGCTCAGCACAGCCCATCCACAGCACAGCCCATCAGCTCAGTTACACTGCCAGGGAACTCAGGAACTCCAGGGAGCTGCAGAGTTACATCTCCCCTTGCACATCTAGTGATTAACTCCAAGTTCAGGACAATGTTCTGTCTGCTAAATACAGAACTAGAAGGTGGCATTGCTAGCTCTCTGTCTAGCTCTGCTGCTCTCCTGAGCAATGCCCATTCAGTTAGAAAATGGGAATATTCGTGAGATCTAAGAAATTAGTATTTCTAATACACTTCTACTTTCAAATGAAAGATATTACAGAAGATTTAATTAACGCTAAACATGATTTCCTAGATTGATGCCAAGAATTGAAATAGTATACGCTATTTCCTCCTTAATGTTCATCAAACAAGTTAGATCGTTTTTGATGACGTTTTATCTCTTTTTCTTTCCCATTTCACAGAAATTTAATGGGTTCTGGTCTTACAGTCTTACAGTCAGAGGCCACCTGTATTTTTTCAGGCTTGCCTAAGTAATAACACTTGCATGCAATATGCTGTTCCACAGAAGGAAGCATTCAATTTGACATCAATAAAGATGAAAGAAAAAAAATCAAAGCAATTTGTACATTCAAAATTTACAGTTTTCACCATTCCCCTGCATGCACCCACCCAGCCATTGCACACTCTGCATGAAAGAAGTTTGAAAAAGCCCCTACACTTTTGCTTAATAGCTTAATTGAATCCTCTTCACTTTGAAGGAATATTGCAGTAGAAAGTTCCTCTCATTATCTCCTGCTAAAAGGTATGGTCAACTGGATTAGAAACTGCAAACTGGCAGAGACTAGTATTTTTTTATTTCTACAGATGATAAGAAGACCTATGATTTAGAAACTAGTATTTTATTAACTATGTTCTTGCCTGACTGAAAATAGGCATCATTTTTGATGAGTATGCATACAATTTCCTTTACTGAGAAACATGACTTGCATCTGAGCATGCCAGTGGTGTGGGACTAGAAATAGTGCTACAGCCTGACCCTTCAAATGCAGAAATATTTCTGTGACTGCCAGACTGAACATGGCTTTTGACACCACTTTAGTGTGCCCAGCACACAACAGCCATCTCAAACTATTATGCTGCACTATAGAATTTTAAAAAGAAAGTATTTTTCATTTTCTTAACATTACATTGATCCTTCTTACAGTTTCCTATAAAGCAACACAGAGACTAAACTTCTCAGGCCTTCAGTGGATCTGCCCAGCTATCACTACTATATCATAATCATATTAATGAATTATATATGCCAAAACTAATCAAACTGTCCTCAAAAGATTTTTTTTTCATAGTATTCTATTTATGAAGCCATATTGTTAGAGCATACTTTTCTGTAGTACCAGGTCAGTTGTCTAATAAAAGAACTAATGAGGATTTTGTTTGTTACTGTAAATCAACATATTCCAGGTCTGGACTCCTCTATTCAGACCTGGAATATATTGACTCAAATATCAGACTCCTCCTTTGCATGAATTGCAAAGTTTTCCATGACTACTTCAAACACCTAGAAATAAGTACACTATTGAACTGAACTCAACAAAACAGCTGTTACCTTATCAGTGAGCAGCTGTATTTTTCTTTATCATTAAAGGAAACAACTTTCCGTCTAAACTGGAAACAAGAGCCCTGTGGAATGACATGCTGCAGGCTCCAGTGTAGATACATTCACTAGAAGAGGCCAGTGTAGGACAGGGGTTAAAAAAAGACAAGATTGTCACAGCCTTTATCAGAAGGAGATTTTTAACAGTGATGTGAAGTGTTTCAGGATGTTGGAATGTGTCAAGAGATGCTCGAACTAATTAAATTTATGCTTCTTCTACAGACAAGGGACTAAGGCTGGCTCTGACCTAGATGTTTTAGACTCACTCTTGGAAAACCCTAGCTCTGTGCATTGACTTTGTGGGGGTGCCACCTCCCAAAACAGCTACTTGAAGTTAGACAGAGATTAACCCTCTGTACATTTTTGTGATACATTTTTGCATCACCAGGGACATTTTTACTGGTGTTAATAAGACATCCAAAGCATAAGATGGTTTAGCTTTCCAAACTGGTCTGTAGGAAGATGATATAAAACACTAACAGTTTAGTGGTGGACTTGCAGTGCCAGGTTAACAGTTGGACTCAATGACCTTAGAGGTATTTTCCAACCTAATTGATTCTATGATTCTTTATTACATCGAGTTGTCTGTTTTAAGAATTCGAATAGAAAATAAATTAAAATAAGGTTTAAAATTGGGCAGCTGGAAAAGTTTTAACTAAGAGGGTTTGATCATCATGCATAACATAGCTGGACTCAATGATCTTAAAGGTCTTTTCCAACCAAATTGAAATTATAATTCTGTAAGGAATCAAGGACAGCTTATTCTGACCAACATCCAGGCTGAGAGCCCAGACTAAAGTTTAAGATGGCTCTTGTTGGATACTTCTATATCTTCAGTAAATGGTGCAGCACCTGGTCACAGGTTGTCTGATTCTGAACTAGAGCACACCAGTGTAAAATTTCCCTGATAAATGACATACTTTATTTCTAACTTGAAGACATATTGAGAATTAAATCATATCTAAACAAGAGATTTCCTAAAGCAAAAGGATTCTCTTTGAAGAAGGAGTGAAGAAAAGGCATTATTTGAAATCCATCATAACTTAACAGTTTTAGCAAAAATTCTAGTGAAAAAAATTATATAATACATCCTAAGAACTTAAAACAATGTTAGTAAAGTAGTTAACTTTTTATTTAAGAATCATAAAAATGCAAACATTAAAAAGTTACTAAAAGTACACTACTTTAAATCGGGCATTAATGATCACTTGGTAGCACAATAAACATTTTGAAATATTTTTTAAAAATACTGTCTAAAATGTTTTTTAAAGTATTTTTAAAATATTTCTCATTTTCTATTCCCACAGAGTTTTCATCTTATTTAAAAAATTATTATGTCTCTGATCACTGAAATCAAGGTCATACAACAGTATCAGATTTTATATCCCAAATATTAACATCCTTGTCTCTCATCCTATGTTATACCCCTTTTTTATATAAAAGAATCAATCAATAAAACAATAATCCAATTAGTAACATCATTATTTTTGTTTTGACTTTGAAACAATAAATGCCTAATGGGAGACTTCAAAATTGCAAACAAGGGAGTACACAGTTACAAGCTTTGTATATAAAGATAAGTTTAAAAAATAAAACCAAAAAGCATAAAAGCAGTTAAGTGGTTAGGAAAAAAAAAAGATAAAAACACTAAGGTATTTTGAAATCAGATAAATGGAGGATTATGAAAAAAAACCCCAAACCCAAGCCACCAAAACCAAAAAAACAAATGGGAATATGTTTCATGTTTTTTAAACAAACAAAAAAAAATTAATCACTTGAAAAATTGACACATTTATACTTAACAAATTAATATTTAATAAAATAAAATATTTACTTAAAAGGCATGTAATGAAACACTTCACCAGAAAAAGCCAAAATGGCTGCTCATGTGACAAACACTTGCATGGATTTCAAGAACATTTAGAAATGATGACATACAATGATTTTGTGGGAGACTTTTAAATCTTATGTTTCAGGACTTAAGACTCATCCCCACAAGCACAGGAAGATGAAAATCTGCAGACAGACAAGCTATTCTACTCTGAATCTTATACCTCCCTCCTGAAGCATCTGCTACTGGCCACACTCAGCGAGAATGGACCAGACGGAAGCTGGATCCAATTCCTCTTACAAACATCTACGTTCCCTATACTGAAACACAATTCATTTATTTTCTGATACTACTAACACTACTTGTTATTTAATTGTGCCACAGTTTCCCCACAGAAGTACACAGACTGCAGTGGACAGATGCCTACTGTCACTTAAGTAAGGAACAAGATTATTAGAATTTTGTAATATTTAGTAGAATTTTCCCTTTTTAAAAATTTCTTTGCAGCTGCACCTATCAGGATTCCTAATGTGGTAATATCAAAAGTTATAGCTCAAGATACATCATGCCTGCATAGAAGTTACTTACATTAACTTTAAGCCGCTTCTTTCAGTGTTTTCATGATAAACACCAAAATATTTTAACATTTTAACCATAAAAAATCCAGCAAGTCTGTGAAATGGGTTTTCTCAGCAGCTACATCATGAAGAGTGGGAAACTGAACAGATGGCTAATAAAAGATAATACAATTTTTACACACATCCAAAATTTTTGAAAATATACCAATTTAAAAGGTGACCTACAAAAGGGTTTTACAACTGATACATATTTATTTGCATTGAATGTCTTACATAAAGGAATAGTGAAAAACCTGCTACATCTTGCATGTTCCTTTTGGCTGTGATATTTCACCATATTAAATATACTTAGCTCTTTCTATAAAGAATAAATTACTCTGTCTTTGGCTCACTGAGCATGACATGTTCAGGTAACAGCTCACCATCTTGTGGATATATGCAAAATACTGCTTTGGTTGCTTGAGGAAAGTGATGATTATTCTAAGTTACAGCTTGCCCAGAAATTCAGTGTTATTTGGCTACTTTGGGAGGCAAAGAGCTCCATATTGGACAGCAGCTATGGAGAGTGCAATATGATCTCACTTCAGAAGTTTCTCTGCTATCATCTGCCTGCAGGAAACATCCTATAGAGGTTCTGTAGATTGCATCAGACAGGTAAAAGCTGGCACTTCAATAATTTATGTCAGCAGCACATTTTCAGTGAGCAACTTGGCCAGCAGCAGCAGAACAACATCTTAAGAAAGATCTAGGTAAAACGGAAGTCTGAAGAAATTTTGATTACTTGTCAGTACCACACGGAATGCAGAGATGTTAACACTGATGCCAGGAGCCAACCCATACTAATAATAGATCTGTATGATATGCATTACATTTAATACTGCTTTTCCTGATTTCTGTAAAATTGCTTCCAAGTAACTGACTGGCTTGTTATTGTCAACTGCATAAGCTGCTATGCTGGTATTTGAGTTAAAAGGTGAAGAAACATAAAGAGATAAATGAGTCTGCTAGTTGACAGAATCGATCAGTCACAGTGGAATACACTGTTTCATCAAGAATTCCTCTCTGATGAAGCATCATGAAAATGTAACTTGATTACCTTTCCCTGACTTCCAAACACAGTCTCATATGTGCAAACAGTAACTGAAAATCTACTGGCTGCTAGTCACACAAAAATGAAGCTTCACACGATTGGGTCAGAGCTTGCTCACTGCTGAACAGCCTCCAGCAAAGGAACAATGAATGCAGTGTTGTGAGTGAAAACTGCAAAAATGCCTGCAAACTAACGCTAAAAACTGTAAGACCTTATTTAGAATTGTTTTTTCTTTATTTCCAAGGTAAGGAAGACAAAATGTTGAGCATTAGCCAAAACTTAGCTATGCTTAATTAGATACTGTCTCCCAGTGTAAATGTTCATAATCACTTCTAAAGCATGTAAAAATGATATTTCTCTTTGATATGCTCTTCAAAGTGAAAACTCTGTTTCCAAAATTAGAAATTCTAACAGGGAAATAAAGATACTTACAAGGGGATGAAGATAGAAGAAAAGATAGTAGTGTGCTACCTTTGGAATTAATATGATCTGATGGAGTGATAACAGGAGATTGATTATATTTCTCATTTTGGAAGAGCTACTGCACATTCCCACTGTTACAATAGCACCAATTACGTCCACGCTTCCTTTCAACAATATTTTTCAAAAGGCTTTATAAAGGATGTTAGGATCATTATTCTGACCTGACTGATAAGAAAATTGAGAAACAGACCACAGAAAAAAAACCTAACTGAATGTCATCTGGCAGACATGCAGAAACACAATATTTCAAGTTTCAGTCCCATATTGTTTGGCAAGATCCTTCTGATGCTTTCAAATGCCACTGTCCAAGCAGGGAAGTGTTCACAGAATTTTCAAAGGCATTGATTGTGCTTTTCTGACAAGCCTGGCCTGTAAGTACCTACTAAATATTACAGCAAGGAGCCATTATTGACTATTAAAACGCTCTCCACTAGCAAAGCCATCCAGTTGTTAATGGCTGGCAGAAGGTCAAAACTCCTGTTTAAAACAGTCTATCCTTTTTAAATGTCCTTGCAGTGTTGGTCTTTCCCGGCTGTGACATTTATGATGGGAACAAGCAGGATAAGCAGTGATATTTTTCAGTTATCTGGGGTAGCCATTCCCCATGCTTTCAAAACACCAGGAATTTCAACTTGTACAGCACCAATACTTCCCCATGTCTGTTGCCACCTTAGCAATTTGGTGACACTACTTCTTTAAAAGAAATAGTTTTGAGAAAGAACAACCCAAGTAAAATTTTCTGTTGAAAGAAGAAGACATGACATTAGTAGCAAAAAACTTTGGCTTTCTCAGAATTACAAGAGCCAGTTACTGAACCTAGAGATCTGTGTGCCAGGCAGGAACTACAGAAGAGAGTATGTTCTTTGCCCTCTCACCATCTCCACCTGCCTCCTCTGCTAGAGGCTGTTGGCTGCTCCTCTATCCCTCATCTAAATCAGTGTTAGATGCCTGCTACTGCTGCAGAAATTTTCATCCATGCCACAGCTGACAGATTCTGGGCTCTTCATTCAACTCAGGTAGCAAAATGAATTATAATCAGTGCAGACAATCTGCCTGAAAGTGTACAATGCAATATGTGATAGTGCACCATCCAACATTTAATACATAAATGTACCATTGTCTGAGCACAGACAGGCTCTCCACCAAAGAACAATTTCCCTTTACAGATTTGTATAAGTGGGCCACTTACTTTTACTTTTTAATACTTCAATGGTATTTTGCTTAAAAATCTGCAAGAACATTTAAGAGTCACTCAGAAGTTGTTTTATTTTTAGCATAGGAATGAGTCAAACTTAGAATTCAACAAATGGAACTTATATTTGTAATTAGAAATTATATTTCCAAACATTGATCAAAGACAACACTGCAGTGTGTAAACGATACACACAATGAGATAACTCATAGGGTTAGATAATACCCATAATTGCTAAGTATATTTGGAAGGCCAAACCCTATTTCTCTGAGCTAAACACTCAATAAAGTCCTTAATGCATGATTGCTACAGCTACATTGTTATGACCCTTTCTAGATGACAACAGAAACATTGATATTCTGCACTACTTGCTGTCTCTGCTTTTGTCCAAACTTCTAATGCACCAATCTACTGGATTGTTTGAGACAGCATTACCAAAGATGAGAAACCAGTTATCTGGGTTTTTTTCTGCATGTTTGTCTTCAAAGTCTCTTTCTATTGCAGCAAATAATAATGCTCACTGGCTGTCTGGACCAACTTCTCCACAGGAAAAGTAGACTTCCATTATTTCTGCTACCGGCATAAAACTCTTTGAGGACCTTTTGTGATCTCCCACCCAACTCTGAGCAGTCACAAGAGAATCATGATGACTGAGCTTTTCTTTAAAGAAATGCCATCTATATAAGAATAAAAAAATGTTCATTTATTTTGCTTGAGCACTGGTTTCCTGATTCCTGTTTTTTTTCCCAGCCCATTGAATGTTCAGTTCCCACTGTACAATACACTCGAAATACAGGAAGGATATGATCAGTGGGTTTGATTTCAAAGGTGCAGAACTACCACTGAATTAGATCTGAGTTTAAATGACCCTGGGGCACTTCAACACCTTGGGATGCATTTACAGATCCAAACATTTAAGCACAAAGATACAACTTTAAACGTATAAAACCATTCCACATGTCCTTGCTTGTTAAAAGATTCAGAGGTACACATGGTAAGTTCTAGAGCTACTGAAAATGCCAGAAACACATTAATTTTGTTTTAAAACCAAACAGCTTTGCAGTCATCCATTACTAACCTGGCTGTTAAAGTTGGAGAACTGACAACAGAGGCAAAAATCTTCACCATAGCCATTTTACAAAGATCAGCTGCAGAGCCTACGAAAGAAAGTGATCTGTTTTTAATTTAAAGCATGCAAAAGGAAAATGTTCTTCTTGCAACTATGGCATAGGAACAAAAAACATCAGTAGATTCAGAATTATAAGAATTTTCAAAACTAGCAGATCCAATTAATGTAATATGTGAAACAGATAATAAGATTAATAAATAACAGAGGAAGTAATTACATGTTAATTGAAACTAGAAAATAACAATATGAAATTATGGGTTAATTAAAAGTGAATTTGTCATTCATGACTATACGTTGAAAAATTGCTTTCTATAAAAAAAAGTATGAAATTATCTAAGCTTTAATTAAAATTTACCTATTAATCAATTAAAATTTAATGTCACAAAAGGTCAGAACTGTTTCAGTGCTGCATTTCAATTTGGAGTATTAATTTTGCATTTTTTCATATTTCCAGGCATATGTAATGTATATTCATTACATTACAGTGTTAAGAGCAGTGGTGCATAAAACAGTGTCATGGTACGAACTATACGACACATTGCTGGTCATCAAGAGGCAGAATAATTCTCCAGTCCTGCAGTTTGGTGAAGGGCTTTGTTCTGAACCAAATATTTTACACAAAAGATTAATCAGATAAAATACAGAAATAATCCTTTAAATAAAGACTGGAAGCCATAATCCTCCATGTCCCGTTAAACATCCTAAATGCCCTAGATCATGGTCCTTTTCACAACCCTGTAACTCAATGAATTCTGAATTCTTTCTTCCAAATGATTCAGCTTTCAGAATAGGGGCAAAAAACAGCCAGGTAGCCAAATGATAAAGGTACTCTGTTTAGAGATAATCAGAAATTCATAGAATATCTCCAGTCAGAAGGGACCCATAAGAATCTTCAAGTCCAACTCCCTGCTCCATGCAGGACTCTAAATCTGAACCATATGACTAAGAGCAGCGTCCAAACACTCCTTGAACTCTGAGAGGCTTGGGGCTGTGACCACTTCCCTGGGGAGCCTGTTCCAGTGCCCAACTACCCTCTGGGTGAAGAACCTTTCCCTAATACCCACCATAAACCTCCCTGACACAGCTTCATGACATTGCCTCAGGTCCTACAGCTGTCACTAGAGAAAGGAACTCAGACACCCCCCTCCACTTCTCCCCTTGAGGAACGTGTAGATTGTGATGAAGTCACCCCCACCAGCTTTGTCTTCTCCAGGCTGAACAAAACAAAGGACCTCAGCTGCTCGTTTTAAGTCTTGTCCTCAAGACCTTTCACTATCGTGGTCACTCTCCTCTGGACACAGTCTGGTAGTTTGATGTCCTTATTTTGAGGCACCCAAAACAGCACACAGGATGTGATATGGGACCACACCAGTGCAGAGCAGAGGAGGGCAATGACTGCCCAGTGGTTGCTGTGACTGATGTCCCCCAGGATACAGTGGGCCCTTTTGGCTAGGGAAGAATGTCTGAGAATGAGGACAACAGCTTAACATCTCTTCTTTCTCCACAGTTTTCTATTACAAACTGCCTGCTCTGAATCCCATGCTGGGACTCTGTTTTACCATTTCACTGTACCAAGTGCAGACCCACGGCTGACGATCGAGATGTCAGTGTCTGTCAAATACCAGCCTTGTTCTCCTGTTCAAATGACGTGTCAAATTCATTCAATACATCACAAAAAGGGACAACTGATACAAAAAGTAAGAAAGGATGTTTCAGCAAAGGCCAGGTAAATATCTTCTTAGTGATTGTGAGAATAAAAATATAATGAGCATCTAGTCCATCAGAAAACATATGTTCTAGATATATTCCTCATTAAACAATGTAAAGTAATAAAATATGAAAGACATCTCAAAACAATTTTTATTGAGATGTGATTTGTAGAGATATGCTATTTTAAACTTTTAAAAAATAATTTATAAATAAATAATTAAAGATAAAATGAACTGTTTGCCCTATGGGGATAGGTAGAGCTGAATAATAATATGCTGTGATAATAATATACCTGAAGAATAATATGCTGTGAATATAGTAGTGAAAACTACTGAACCAGGAAATACTCAAAAAGAGAAAAACTATTATGAAAGAAGTGTGAGAAACCCAGTTGCAATAATTCAAAGCTGCAATTCTACATTCCTTTCAATACTGTCATGCATCTGAAGTCTGCTATCAGTCACTGCTATTGAAATCAAAATGTAAACTACTTAAATTAATTAGATTATTAGGTATGACTATAAAACATATATTAAATGCAGCTTAGTACACTAAATGTGATAAAAGGTTTTATCATAATTTAGAAAGTTTTTACAGTCTTAAAATATTATCTCATAGCTGAAATCTTAAAATTAAGATTAGACTGTAGTCTAGAATGAATTTTTTTATAAAATTTGGGAATACTGAATATTTTAAAGTTTTTAATCCTTGCTTCACCACACTTTCTAATACTACATTTTGAATAAAAATTACATTATTTTTATCACATTTGTCCTCCAGTATCATTTGAACTGACAGTGAAACCTGACAATCTTATTACCACAGGTAAATACAAATGAGTGTTTCATAGACAGTCCTGTGCCAGCCTTGCTCCAGCTCTTGGGACAGATGGACATAGCAAGTGCTGCTCAGAGGGTTGTGTGTCTTTACTAATGCTACACCACGTGCTCTGCAGGACTCACTGAATGAGAACTACAATTAGAATTCTCAATCTGTAGGTATCCTTGCAGAGACAATACCTCAGGAGTGTCAAACACGACATAAATACTTAAGTCATCTTAAAAATAGAACATTAAAATGAGTAATATTTGGAAAGGAAAGTTATACTTTCAAAAGGAAAATTCAAATCACTTTATAAGGAGCACGCCATCACCATATCTAGAAGGCAGTTTTTCCTTGCCTGTAAATTCTACACTTCCAGTATAATTAGGGGAAAACCCTGTCAGCATCATCCAATTAAAAAAAATAATTCTTCTGAGGGACAGCTTGGTAGGAGGGATCTCAGGCCTGGGCTGACAGCTCAGGCTTTTTTCCTTTGGGTGGTGAAATTCTGTGCACACCTGAGTCCCAAGAGACTTAAACAGAATATGTTAATAAATCAGATTAACTAACATTTCAGCACATAATGCTGACTTTTACCTTTCCAATCTACATGTTAAATGCTTTTCTGTGGGAAAAAACACCTTTTTTCTTGCCCTCTACCGAATTAAGTTTGAAAGTTTCTGCAGAGAAGGAGCTGGATTTCAAAACAAATAATAACAATGCACAGTTACTGTAATATTCTGTATTTCTTAAACTAAAGCTATCTGCCAAAATAAAAGCTAGAATCTGTAGGAAGCGTAATCACAGAAACCCTTCTGGAGTAACAAACTATAAAAACCAGAAAGGAAAGTGTTTAAAGATACATTGCATCTGAAGAACTGAATTCTAGATATTCTCCCTATACATAGTTTGTATCAATACCTACATTTAACTATCATAGAGCACTCTAGTGTGTTAGAACATTTATACTGCTGCTGCTATTAATATTATCATTATTATTGTTATATTATTCTGTTTACCAGAAATTTCCAAGGTAGATAGAATATATAATTTTAACTTCTTTTTCACAGTAAAACTCACGCCTACTCTAGTAGACTACTGGAATATTCATTCTTCTAAGATCATCAGAGCTGTTGCCCACTGAAGCCAAGCAGAGACAGAGACAGGTGGGTTGACAGGAAGGTGGGGAAGCAGCTCTTTACCTTGAACAACAAAATTGACAGCCTGCCTCTCTGCTTGAGTGCGTAGCTTGTAATCCTGGGCATTGATGTTGGCCAGTGGCCTTTTGCGTCCCATTATGGAAACCACAAAACCTTGCAGGATTTAAATAAAAATTAGTATTGTGTGATATAAAGTGATTAAAATTAAATTTCAAAAATTCTTTTTGATGATCATACAGATATTTGTAATGATGTGCCGCCTGAGTCAATTTAATATTTTGTCCTCTGGAAATAGTCAGAGCTTATTTAAACCTTCAATGCTTATTGTATTTTTGGTTTAAGAATTATTTCATTCACAGAACTGGCACATGTTATACAAGGAAAACTTTTGTTCTTTAAAGCTGTTAAATTTTCATTAGGAATGTCTACTGATAAAAGAGCAAACTCTCTCTGTGGGAGATGAAATTATAAATACCTAGCAGAATTAGCTATCTATTAGCAACCGTAATTAGAGATTTCCAAGCAAAGAATAGTTTACTTGGGAATAGTAAAGAAAAATCAATTTGTGGAGCAATTAAATCAGTAATGAACATTTCCCAAAAATACAGTTTTTCTGGGGAAAAAAAAGTTGGGATTTTTTTTCCATTTTTTTTATATAGCATTTTTGTGTTCCTTTCACAGCCAAACTTCCTTAACTCTAGTGTGGTGGGGATTTTTAGTTTAAAAGAAACAAAAAAACACAGTTAAAGCTTTATGTTAGGCCTAATGACGTATTTTGCTAAAAAAACCCGATTTTGGAGGGCAAGTGAGAGGAGTTGAGAGAGGAAAAGAGATGTGAGGATCCTCTTGTCAAAATAACACACACAAAACTTAGCTTATCTTCAAAAATAAAATTCTATTCTTGTTTTAAGTAAAATTAAAAATCATCCATGTTAAAAATACATCTTGAAAAAAATCTTTCTTTATACTTCTGATCACCTTGACTACCCATGAATTGTCAGTAGATACCATGGAAGTTCAGACTGACAGTTTCATCATCTCCTCTGCTATGCAAGTACAAGTGATGAGGAGATCTCTTAAAAAAAAAAAAGTTATCACCTTATTATGGACAACACATACTCATACTTGTGTGCAGAGGATGAATTAATACACAGTTTACAAATTAATGTATTTCCAGCAGTGCTGGTACCAAAAGTACCAGTTTTGAAACAAGGAACAGAACTATCTGGAAGTTAGGATATTCTTTGGCTAATTAACTAACATTTGCCATGAAGAACAGTATTTAAAGTTGGAATTCTTGAAACATTGTATTCTTAGGTAAAATTAGATTCGCTGTAATATCCTTATTCCTGTGAGGTGTGACTCCACAACAGAATCACTCCTGCAATACTCATAACTGAGCAGCATCCCCAAACAAACCCCATCATTTGTGTGACAGTGGCAGAGTGTTTGCCTGGGGTCAATGACTAATCTGCAAATGCATGCCTGAATGAAGTCTTAATGTAGTCTTTTCAATATGTCAATAATTTCATCAAAAAAGAACAGCAATATAGTAATATAGACACTAACAAATATCTTCCTTATAAAAGAATTATTAACATGCTTATTATGTCTACATGGAGTATCAGACATTCATAACTCTTAAATAATATTAGTCAGGGGGTGCTGCTCACCTTTGAACTGCAGATAAGAAAAATTACCTTATAATGAGCTCAACAGGTTGGAATGCTTTTGTTGGAAAGTTAGAATTCGAGGTGGATTAACAAGAAAAATATTAAATAATATTGATCTGTTGCAGATTTCTAGAGCTGGTACAACCTAAACAGATTGCTCTTCTACCATTAATGGTTAAAAAGGGTTGACAGACAGGAGTGTAAGAAGGAGTAAGAAGTAATTAGACAAGTGTGCTTTGATGACTTTAGAACATTAGTCAGGACATTCTTGTCTACTGAACTCATAAACTGGAATCTCTAGTACAGAAGTCTGTTTATTAAAATTCATTCGCTTTTAAGAAAAGAATGCTAAATTATTTTAAATAGATCATAAATACATAATAAATGTGTAATATTTTACTAGGTATGTTATGTTTGGCCTAATTACAGCTAAAAATGGATGTTCAGTAACTTTACGTTTCTTGAGTAATATAAATGAAGGAATGCAACTGTGGGACACAATGACAGTTCGTATTTCCAATAAATTTTTAGCCTTACAAAGTACCAAAAATGAATACTACCTATTTTTCATAACTAGAAGTCAATTATATGTTTCTGTCATGACACCCATACAGTGAGGGGTAATATTATATTGCAAATTTACTATTTATTTCTAAAATTGCCTTAGTACTGCATGCCCTATTAAGAAACAAAAGAACCCAATTTTTACAGTTCTGCTAATTAGCTTTTAAAAGACAATATTTCAAGCAGCTATGTTTTCTCTCCTCAAATTACTGCACTCCTAGGATTCACTAAATATAAATGAATATGTAGACTAAAAACAAATTTGATGCAAGAAGAGTTTGCAGCTGCTGGCTCCAGAAGCACTCTGCATGCATCTGTCATCACAGCTACCACCTGAACTTCAAGAACATAAATTCTGATTGATGCAAAGAAAAAATAAGTTTTAAAAAATTGCCTGTGTAAATTGACTGAACTTCCACGGTCCAGTAGCCATGTACCCAATTTATGAAGTAGAAGATTCCTTGGGCTTTTTTTGTGTTGGAGTACATTATATGTCAAAATGATGCTGTGTAACTTGACATTAAGCAGGGTTCATTCTGAGAACAGATGTCTTACTCTGTTAGTATCTTTCTGAGAAAAGGCAGACTTAACCAGCTCCTTTTAGGGTTAAAAAATAAAAAAACCCACCAAACCTGATTCACCAAGAAAGGCTATTCCATCCTTTTTTGTTGTCCTGTAACTATCTGAATTTGGGTCAAGCTGAATCTTTGTCTTCACCACTGTCACACAGTGCAGATCAGTAGACAAAATATGGTCACAGACTTTGGATTACCTTTATCTCGGCACTGTTCAATAGTTTTCTTTGTAAATTCATGTACTTTCTTGTATTTTTGCATAAAACTCTCTATAAATTGACTGGCTTGAACAGGAGTAATTCCCAAGCAGTCAGCAAGACGTTCTTTACCTGGTGGTACAGAAATTATCTCTATTATGCCAAAAAGAAGAACAGAAAACCACTACATACAATAGCACCGTTACATGCACAATTAATAGAATTAGCTAACTTTACGTACCTCTATGAAAGAGGATGGATCTGATACATTAAAATCATATTGCAACAAAATAAATGTTTAACTCTGAGCTTGAATGTTTTACTGAAGTTACTGGATTAAGTATATAATTAATAAAAAGTATATAAGAAGCATGCAATTAAGAAATTCCCAGTTATAATTTATACCTATAATACAGCTGAAATCTCTTCTGTTCGCAGAGCAATGCTGTTGCTTTAAGTATCATTTTACTGGTTCAGTGTTGCAATCTCCAAACTTTGAAGAGTAGATAAAGATTTGGAATTGACTTTAAACAAACACAAATATAATGATCTAAAAAAGGACGGCGATGTTTGAGGTTGAATTTAGCTAGAATCTTTAGAGTTTAGCCTTAATTTAGAAAGGGTGTTTGGAGTCTGAGTCCCAGGGATTTCAAACAGTCTTAGGCTCCTCAATGTCAGTAGAAATTGGGGTCCAAGTTTTGAGATAAAAGGGTTGGAAAAAGAAAAAAAAAATGGAAAAAGGAAAAACAGAAAAGGTGTTTCAACAGAGAGAGAAAGGAATAATAGCTTTTGGATAAGATACAGGTGCACAACATATATTATGTTGGATCTAAGAGCATTTATAAGAAAAGGTGGAAAAAATCTGAAGATTTTGAGTGTGAAAATATAAACTAAGAGCTACTAAGTTTAAACCCACTTATAAATCAAACAGCTCCAGTAAAAATAAAACATACATCAACATTAGTCATATGAAGTTTGAAAGACAGATATATTTAAGTCAGTTGCAGAGCAACACAGAACCAGCACTGTGTCTGCAAAGAACATAAGCTGAGAGGCGACATCTCAAGGCACCAAAGGCACAGAATAGTCATTGTCACAGTAAGACTGTCAAGAAAAATTATCTAGCACTTTTAAAAGAGAGAGGATTTCAGCCACCTAAATGCCATCACTGTCAGACTGATGTGCATTTCAGTACAATTCTTGCAGCATTTTGTTCTCAGTCACGCCAGGATCTGCATTGAGCTGCAAGAACACCAGTCTGGACAAGGTGCTAGAGGAAGAAATTCACAGACATCCAGGATGACATTTGCTGAGCTACGATAGATCTGTACTATGTTTTTGGTTTGTTTTTTTTTTTTTTGACATCTAATCAATCTAGGTTTTCTTCCTGGGTCAGAAAATGACAAATCTATCTGACAAAGCACACATTGTTAACATAGCTAGGACACTACTGTAGCTTCCTTAGAGAACTTTAACATCTAAGTTTGTCCACGTTATCCATTTAAAGAATATTAATTATATTATATCTATTAATATACAGAACAACTGCATAAAATACTAGAAAAATTAAAGCACAGTATTAGCAAGGATGCCTGAAAGGTCCCAGGGAAATGCAGTTCCTGGTAAGCAAGAAGAGGGGAATGAACAGCCAGGTAATTGTGTCAGATCATGTTCCACACTCTAGGAGCACAGGCCCTGAGAGCCAAAGCCCAGGAGTCGACTAAACCTTCCCTGAGCACTCTTCTTGAGTTATCTGTGCTAGGGGAATTATTAGCAGCAGCCTATGAGTTTCAGAGCTCTCCATTCTGCAATATCATCTTTCAAAACGGATAATTGCATTAGTTTTCATTTAAACACTTTGATAGCGTTCTCTGTCAATTCAGGGCTTGAACACACTGACGTTGAATAGAATAAA
Source organism: Vireo altiloquus (assembly GCA_013396875.1). NCBI lineage: Eukaryota > Metazoa > Chordata > Aves > Passeriformes > Vireonidae > Vireo > Vireo altiloquus. The sequence continues at coordinate 904,378 of VZRF01003085.1, forward strand.
TTCCTTATTAAAGTTGCTTGTGCTTTAGTTCTACAAGATGATTGAGGCAGAAGCAGGTGAATTGAACTGCTCCAAACCAAAGCAAAAATACTCATAGAACATCCTGAGTCAGAAGGGACCCACAAGGATCGATTCCTGGCCCTGCACAGAACACCCCAAGAATCACACCATGTGCCTGAGAGCATTGTGCAAATGCTTCTTGAACTCTTGTCAGGCTGATGCTGTGACCACTGCCCTGGGGATACTCTTCCAGTGCCCAGTCACCCTCTGGGTGAAAAATTTTTTCCCAATAACCAGCTTTCTTCTTTCTTTATTATCTTCCAGAACTATAGAAAAGACTTTGAAAACATGAACCAAATGTAACCTAAAGCTAAGAAAACAAAAAGAAAAAGAAAGATTACTATTTACTACATGAAAGGTTATTATTAACTCCTGTAAGCATAATACAGGCAAGCTCCTCAGGGAATGTTTTTGTAGTTTTCAATACTAAAAGAAGTATTATTCACACTCTTTAGTTGTATCAAAATGTCTTCTTAATGAAAAGTGAGCTGTCTTTTGAAGGGAGACAAACTGTGGGTGGAATTCAGTCCATCAATTTCAGATATCTAACAATTACTTTTTGTCAGCCCAGTTTCCATATAAGTGGTTTAATGATACCATTTCATGTCTTAATTAGGATCTCATCACACTTCTAATGAACTGGAAACTTCTTATTATCTTTGAGGTGCTTCAACTGTCCTTGTTTGAGAGAGAGGGACACAAAGCAAACAAGTAAATGGAGATACTTTTATCAAGCACTGCTGCACTGAAATGTTTAGTGCCTGGTTCAGAGCAAGCAAGGAAGTGCCAATACTGTATTTAAATATAAACATGAAAGCTCTCTATAGATGAGTAGACAGACATAGGCTCCACTGATGCCCAGGAACTGAGGCATTTCTGACTATATACAGAACTAGAGGGCATTCAATTGGTGGTGATTCATCTGATTGCATCTGGTATCTGCCTGTTCCACCCACAGAGAAGGGAAGAAATATGCAATGTGTAGCATTTGCATGGACCAAGGGGCAGGGGTGATAATACTGGCATTTTGTAAAATAACCCAGTGATGAAACCATTCAGGCTGGAAATGGAAGATTCGATTCCAGTCTTACCACAGGCAGGTGTGAATTTACAGTGGAGGGAACTAATGCTGGGAAATGCAGGCGTGTACACACAGTCTTATAGGTGTATATATAACCTACACACACCCCTAAACATAAAATAGGTATTCTGAAGAGGTGAATTTGAAGCATTCTTCCCAACTGAATGCCATGAATGATAAACAGAAAGCCCTGGCTGATGTTGCCTTTGGTTCAAGGACTCAGTGCAAAAGATGGCTTAGAAAGCATTCTCAACCAGGAACACAAGATGTAGCATTAAGTGCTTCCAAGTTACATAAAGCCTCCAGCCCAGGGCTCTCATTTCCTAAATGACTTCTTCAAGAACTCCTCCTCTGTAGAGAAATTTAGCCAGCTATTCACTGAAACCAATTCACAAGAGCTGGTAGGTTGATGATACACGTGCATCTGCTTCCCCAGAAAAGGTAATCCTAAGCATGTTTGAAGCATAAGGAGAGTTGGGCATCACTTAAGAAATAACAGGCAGTTTTTGAAAGTATGCAGAACATCTTGATGTATGTAGGACCTGGTCAGGACTTACACAGGACAGGTAACAGTGGGTTTTTGCAAGTTTTAGTTGTAAAGAAATGGCAGCAAACATTAAGACTCAAAGTAAGGAAACACTTTTATACTCTGAGGGTGAGTTTGGCCCAGGTTGCCCAGGGAGGCTGTGGAGCCTTGAAGAGCCCTTTCCCCATCCTTGAAGACATTGAAAAGCTGGACACAGTTCTGGGCAAACAGCTCAAGGTGTCCCTGCTTGAACGAGGGAGCTGGATCTGATGACCTCCAGAGGCCTCTTCCAATCTCTGCCATTCTCTGATTCTATAAATACGTTTTAAAACAATATTGGAGTTTTTCAAAATTTCTTTGCAATTATTCTCATATCTGTCTATATACTCAGAGAATAAAAAGTCCACTCAAAATTAAACTCATTTTTGACAAACTCTTTAGTTATATCAGCAGCAAATAAATACACAATCAGATAATCTTTGTATATGACAATGTAGCTACATTAATTTCATCATTTTTATACTGAGTGGATAATTTAATAATCCTGGATGAAAATATAAATGTAATACTTTAACAAACTTTTACTCACCTTTAGGAATTCAGTCTACTGATATAAATTATGAATAAAGTATAAATTTACAGTAGCTGTGGTTTTTTCTAAAAACTGCCTACCTGCTCCATAAACCACTGAGTAAACTATACGCTTTGCCTGCTCTCTATCAGCATGTTTCACTTGTTCACTTGGAATCCCTTTCCTAAACAAACAAACAAAAATCATACATTTTCAGTTAAAATTAATTAGTTATACTCACAGAAAACTTATTTAAAGTCAATAATTATTTAATAACTACAAACTTGTAAGATATTATTAGAAGCACTTAAGGGCTTTTGTTGTCAGCCAAGAATATACAACTTCTTTACAAATTTTCAAAGTGATAGTCCATAGTAATGAAACTCTTTATTTTAATTTTAATCTTCTTCTTTCCTTTTCAATGAAATTCTTGGTTAGGAAAAATCCTACTACTGTATTATTAGTTCTTCAGATTGAAGAGGATTTAATAACGGCTCATGAGAAAAATTAATTATTTCCAGCAACAGCATTTCTTCAAGAGGTGAGAACCTAGAGACTCAAAGCATAAGTCTGACCTAAAGCTTGTTTAAATAAGGTTATTATCTGGGCTTCACTACCAGAAATATCCAACCTTTTATCAAAAAATGACTGATAGAAGCAAGCACTGCCTGCTTCATATGCCTTACAGAGTTCCAAAACAGCAAGGCTCCATAAAACAGCAGCAGTGGCTGTTTCTGGCCTCAAGAGTGCATCCAGATTACTCCCAGCCAAGTGTCCTCCTTCCCAGGTCCCATTCTCTCACCAACTGACAGAAACAGTCCTACAAAAATACTAATGGATTTAGTAATGTGAAAAATGAAAAGCTATGACTGCAATAATCAAGTACGTGCCACCTATAGTTTTCCTTATCCAAAAGCAGCTTCATAAAGAATACTGACATTATTAACAACTGAAAGCACTGAAGAATACTGATCATTTGGTTTAAAGGGAAGGGTGTTGGGGGAAATCTCTAACATATACTCACTCTCTGAAAACAAATACCTACAACAATTGTATTTGAAACATAGAGATGAATTGTTATCAGAGATACTTTATGATATCTGCACCATTTGGGAGAAAGTCTCCCCATGAGTCTGTTTATTTTTTCATGAGTCTGGTTGCATTTTTAAAAGAAAAATTTTCTATGATTTTCTATGAAAGCTTTTTTTGCCAAGAAAGATACTTAGCTGTGAAGGTTTTAGCTGAGGGGCTATGAGAAAATGGCGTATTTCTCTGTATCTTCTTCAAGGAAGGTCTTTCACCACTATTACAGTATTCAAACTCCTAGAAAATCAGTAGAGCCACCAATTTTTGCTTGCTTAGCTCATACACTGATTTTAGCCAAGCCTATACTCAGCGTTGGTATAATTTGGTGTTCTGAATGATAAACAGGAAGACCCTGAATGAAATCAGATTTAAGCAAGTCTTCATGGCAGTATAGATTTTTGGAAGAGGAAAAATAAAATTCAATATAATTTCAAGCCTTCATGGGGCAAAAAGTCTGGTTTTGTAGAATCTCACATTGCTCCTTTGAATACTACTAACTGCTCAAAGATGAAACAGATTTTTCACTGCTCTGTTTAGTTGAGAAACAAAAACAGGACAATTTAATAGTGTTTTCCACCTGTAATGAAGACTGTTCCCACTTAAGTCAATCATTCTGCTCGTTTGATACTCTTAAAATTAACTTTCTTAGCTGTGGTAGGTCAAAAGTTCATGGATCTTTTGAATACAGTAGGTTGAGATTCCCAGTTGCACCTGAATAAAAGGACAAAGTGGCAATTGGAGCCAATAAGTGCAGAATTAGGAAACTAGACATCATTAAGGATTTCCTGAAGCAATCTCCAGCAGAAAGACCGCAGGAATTTCCTGAAGAACCTGGCAGAGAGCTAAATAGGCACTTGAGAAAGCATCTATCCCAAGCGAAAATAGAATCTGGTAAGAGAGCGAAGCTCACCTCAGGACCTATCTGACACACAAAACTAAGATCGAGTAATGCTGACACTGGGGAAACCCTAGAAAATGTAATACTGCTTTCCTAGTACTGCATAATTTGAACTAGAGGATTGGAGAAGGCAAGAAATGGGAGAACAGCAACAGAGTTTACTTGTGGATTTACTGAAGTCAGAGGTTAGAGAAAACTGAGAGGCAGTGGGTACATCATCTGCTCACTTCTCTGGAAAAGAAGGGCTACAAAGAAATGACACAGTGGGTAAGAATCATGGAGACCTGTAGAGGAACATACATACTTATCAGACCATGGTACTTAGGAAAACACAGAGAGGGACTGGTGGATCTAGAGAAGTTTTAGCAGTGAAAAGACACTAGAACTCGATTGTGTGCACAATTAGAATCGCTGCTAGAACTTAGATTATGATTTTGCATTATCCAAACTTCAACTTGGAGGGCTGACTGGAAAAAATAGAAATAGTCTTACTGCTGAAATCATGACTGGCAGTGTCAGCAATCACAATAAAACCTTGCCTAACACAGTTACTGGTGCAGATGTACATGCATCACGTAATCATGGTAATCTAACAGCCACTTAGCATTTCCTGATCTGTGGTTAGTCATGAAACACACAGAAAAAATTAAAATTTCAGAGCTTTATCTCAAATATTTCCTTTAATATAATGTTACAAATAAAATGGTCAGTCAACACTGACCACCTCCTATTGTGTCAGTGGGACACGTGAGCACTGGACAGAGAGGTATTACATCTACCACTCTGAGTATTTGCAAATTTATGTACCACATAAAAGAATACGTAATTATAAAATATGAAATTGCCATATATATCAAAACTGCTTGAGCAAACAGAAGTAATTCATCATAACTATTCATTTTTTTTCTAATAAATGCTTTTTTTCTGTTTGTATTGACAATGATTGGTTTCTCCTAGAGTGTTTGATCCCTTCTGTAATACAGAGAGGTATTCCTACAGTTTGAGGTGAAGGCTGTTTACTCCTCTGAATAATAAAACTAAAGGGATGTGTGCAGTTTCTCAGAACTGCAGCAGCCATATTAGAAATCCCCAGTGGGCTTTCTGCTTTATCCTGTTTCCTTTACAAACTAATTTACGTTTGTGATAATTGATTTGTTTTAAAGGGTACTGTGAGAACCTATTTCAAGATAAAAACTATTTTGCCTTTGGACTCATCATGAAGCACCACGATAATCACAAAAAGACATTGTTATCTGCATACTTGAAAAGAAATTTTTACCAAGCCGTCCAATGTACAAAAATACTCAGTGCTGAAGTGTGGTAGGATGTAATACACATCTTTAGTGGAGATGCCTTTTTTTAATAAATTTGAACCTGAAAAAGCAAGGTGAATGGGCATAAAGTAGTCTTAGCTGCTGGGCAGTAACACTGAGGCACTGACTCACAGAGTAGTGAGGTCACACAGCAGTGTCTGTACAGCTGGAGTAAGAGGAAGACTGTTAATGCAATGGTATAGAAATTGATGTAGGGAAAAAACTCAAGAGGAAAAGGAACTTGTTGCAGATTTTGTTGTGGAAACAGCAAAATTCCTGAAGTCCGGTGGGAAATAAACAGGCAGTTACTAGTTCTAGCATGAAACATACTTTCCCATTTCATTACATCCTTCTCATTACTCTCTCTCAAATACGCTGGGAAAAGTTCAAGTTCATAATCAGTATTTTCACCATCTTCAGATCTCCAAATGTGCAGTATATCAACTCCTACATTCCTGTCCTTGCCTGCATACGTGTCTCAGGCTATTTCCATATATCTGATTTGTTTGTCCTTTACTTGTTTAGCGCTGACTTGCAAGCACTTTGCCTTATAGTACTTTGACAGACATCTATTAGGTAGAATAAAGAACAGCCATCAGTGCTGGAAGACATGTTCAGGTTGGCAGATCCCAATATCCTGGGAAGGAGCTAAACAATCTGGAAAGGTCTGTGAGGGCAGCAAACAGCTTGCAGCCAAAAATTGTAGAATATCTAACAAACAGTGAGAGTTGAGATACACAAAGTCTTCAAAAGATGGTTCTAAGTAGAACTGAGATGTGTGCCTAAAAGGGAAGAGCTACCTAATTCTGAAAGTAAAACAAACAGAGCAAAATTTTCTAGCTAATAACGAAGAAGGATAACATCAAATTATGATTAAGAAACAAAGTGCACATATGAAACAAAAGGAGAAATACGTAATTTATTACTTTTTCAGAGAAAATACTTTGAATGTTATCGTAATTTCTCCAAAAATCACTTTATATTTTCATATATTCATCGTGTCTAACGGACATCTTAAAGAGTTTCTACTGAATTAAGTCTTAAGCCTTTAACACATATGAACACCAAATTTCTTTATATCCAAGAAAAACAGAGCAATTATATCTGTAATTTTTAAAAAGTTTAAGTGTAAACTGGAATAACACATTTAATACAGAGTAAAGATCTCAATTCATTTTTACCTGTACAGAATATTAAAAAGAACTAACATGAATTTTAGTATACAGGAATGAGCTCACACAGCATCAACATATGAAAAAAAGATTAAAGAGGCCACAGGGCATAACGTATGAGCAATGGCAAAATAAAACTTTGAGAACAGGTAGAAATGGGAGGAAATCAGTCTTAAAAGAATGCGATAAGACATTCCAGCACTTCTGGGAAATGTTGTGTGGCGACGGAAGCTGACTGTTTATGCACAGGAAAAGGCAGAACAAACTCCTCAAACACAATATCTGGCAGGCATGAGTTGCCTTGAACTGCATTACACTCCAGCCAAGCTAAGCTCAGTCATAATAGCCACAAATGCTTGGCTGCTCTCTTGCATCTGCCAATTAATCCAAGTCCAAGCTGTGAATTGTTGATGTGGGAAATGAGATGGAGTGGCACTAAATTCATTTTATATGGGGTCATTAATGTCCAATAAATGAGTGAATGTATGAGCGAATACACATTTGTTCATCTGACGGCTCTCACAGCTTTTTTTTATTTGCATCAGTGAACTATATAAGTCTCTAATTTTCAATCACCTGTTGCTGCTTAGTAGCAGATGATGGTTTTATATTTTGTAAGTTTGTGCCTGGAACTTTGTGTTGGGATATGAAACAGATACAGACAATTTATGCAATCAGTAAAATTAGTAAAGCCCAGTTTTACAGCAGTATCACCACTGGGTAGATCAAGTAGGAGGTAAATTCTGAAAGTTCACTTTTTCAGTTTTCCAGACCTTATTACACCCAAGGCAATCAGAATATCTACAACAATGTATGTGAGTATCCAAGACATATGCAAAAAAATTGGCTACCTGCAACCCAGTTCACTCACTGCTAACACAATGAGCAAGAATAAACAATTTTTTTAAAAGCCCCTATTCCAGGACTCACGGAAAATGCTGACAAGGCTCAGGCATACTTTGTCTCAGACATTTGTAAGGTAATATGTGGAAGTGAACTTGGAATTACTTTTGCCTGGCTAATCTCTGTTACAAAATACAGAAAAGGAAGAGATCGGGAAACAGTTTCCCTGAAGACACTGTCATATCAAAATATATCACTACTTTTGCCTTGTATCAATCAAGAGCCAGACATAAGATACATATAATTAGCCCATCTCAGTCTTTTTATCATACAGAAATGTAAGGTGTATGGTTTCTATGCTTTCTGTAACTATGAGGCATTTCCACAACTACGTTCAAAACAAAAAATAGTGAGATTATCTTTCACATAAGAACATAGAAACAGCAGGGTGAAAAATGAATTTTTTTCTAGACTGCCAGGAAAGTGGAAATACAGTTAAGATACTTTTCTAAAAATAGGAAAGAAACCTCTCCACAGAGAAGTTGTGGAGTCCCCATTTCTGCAGGTGTTCATAGCCAAGCTGGATGGGCTCTGAGAAACCTGGCCTAGCAAAGGTGTCCCCTGCCCATGGTACGGGGTTGGAATGTCTTTAAGGTCCCTTCCAACACAAACCATTCTAGGATTCTATGAAAAACAGCATCTACAAAGACTAAAATGTAGATTAACATCTTGCCAGAAGGGAAACAGCAGGTCAACAGTAACAGAAAGATAAACCTGATGTAACCTAAGTATATATTTGGTTTTTCTTGTATTTTTTAATCTATGTTACTTCTAAACACTTCTCATGTCCGATTCAGAGGTTATGTCAATTGCTTGTATTTGCAATTTTATCATGACCCAGTTTGCATAAGTGAGATAAAAGGTTACAGAATAACACAAAGAAACTCCTCACACCATAGCACACCAGATCCCTCACATCTCTTCCTCCTTATCCAAAGGGCAATTCACAGTATTACATATATATAAGTGTGTATTTCTCCCCACCCTGCCATCAGGCAAGGCAGAGCTGCCTTCCAGTAGCCACTGCACATGTTGGAGGGTATCTGGCATGGATATTCAGCATAAATAAATATAGAGGTCAGGTACTTCTAACCTAAATATAGAGATCAGGTACTTAAACACAGAGGGGAGAGAGTCGCAACACACAATTCAGAAGATTAACATTGTGTTTTATTTAATTTAAAGGTTTTTTAAAAAAATCTTCTATTTGTGTTCAACTACTTTGAATGAAAGACTATAGCTGTCAGCTGATGTCATCCTTCCCAGACTACAGCCAACTCTAAAACATTTTTGTCACTGTGTCTCTTTTCCCTTTGGGTATGCCACCCTACCAAACTGTGGTTTAATTTATTTTGTATCTATTTAGCACCAGGAAAATCTTTATAACCCCTATAAAACACTTTTGCAAGAATCCAGAAGCACTTTACTATTTTGAAACTTCTTCCAGTAGTTAATCCTAAAATAATTTATTTCGTCTGAGTAGCCTCTATAACCCCTTACATGAAGATTTATTTCATTAGTCCTCAACCTCCTTTTAAAGAGCATGGTATCTAGCTTTTATGTATTTTGCAGAAGATAAAGACATGTCTTTGCAGTTTGCTATGAAGGTCAAAAGTCTTCTGCTGTTACACTTTCGAGTAGCAAGGAACCAGATAAAGAAATTGCAACAAGGTCACATCATAAATTATAGCTATCATCAGTAACAATTTGCTGAGAGATTAATTTGTTACTAAAGTGATCCATTACCTTTATTAAGATATTTACGTGCATGTTGCTGTTTCAGGTATCAAATACTGAGGAGATAAATTAGATAGCACTTCTTTTCAGTGCTCTTCATTAGAAAAAGCCCACTTACAGCTTTTTTTCTGTAAAAATGCACAATTCTGGACATATGTCAGTTGGAACAGAAAGTCCCTGACATCGACATAGGTTCTTGAAAGAGCACAACTTACCCTGCAACCTTCACCTTGTCTCTCCTTTACTCCTATAGGGAAAAAAAAAGGCTTTCGTCTCACATAACCATAGTGCCTCTTACACAGTGAATTACATGAACTTTATTTGATTGCCCATCCAAGATATTTATTTCTGAGTCACGACGGCAATCCTATTTTAGAGTCTCTGGATCTATGAGTACAGAAGACAAGGAAGTCAGGGTAACTAACTGCCCCACATCAGGTGCCAATGTGAGCATCGACAGCGATGGGCACCATCACTGAAAGAACAAATAAATGTTAATGATTAAGGTGTCTATGCAAACTGGGATGGCATAAAATTTCCGAGACCATTTGTATAAAACAACATTGTGAGGGAGCAAATGCAAATTCATGCCCTTGGAGTTCTTTCTTTACTTATCACAAATATCTTTCAAGCTTTTCTTCAAGAGGCTTCAAATAGTAAAGAAGGAACAGCAGCCATTTTGGGAGATGATACAGGCAGCTGCAGCAGAACATCAAATAGTCACATATCTTGTACCCAATTAGAAGTCTCAAAGAAACAGAGGGACCTTCAGAGCAGCCTTTAGATAAATACCAGAGAAGTGAAACAGAAAGAACAGAGTCCTTAACATACAATCAAAAGATGATGTAATGCCATCTCACATATAACAGAACAAAATATGGAGCTATCATATTGTTACAACAATGTACAGTTTGCTTGGGAAAATAAGTAAGGGAAGAGAGGAGATGTCACACTGCATCAAACTGCATTCAAACAGTACAGAAAAAAATAAGAGGCATAATCTGAAATATCTTGGGTGGGCAATCAAAAAAGGAAGAAATTAGTCATGCTATATATAAGAGTCTTGAACAAATGGGTTCTGCAGAGATGGGATGCCTATCCCATTTTTTTTCAATTTTCACTAAAAACACCTCTTGCAACTTAAAATTTCTACTATGTCATGGGTCAACACTGAATAAAAGGCAAAAGTAAAGGTGAAGAATGAATTGCCTTGACATTCTTGATTTCATCAAAATTTAGCTTGACACTGGAGTGGAAGTTGAGTTAAATGAAATAAATGGGAATATTCTATTGAGCTCTGGAGTGTGCTCACAAAACACTCATTTTATCAAAGCATTTTATCAAAGTCACTCTAAAAGGACAGTCTGGAGATAAGAGTTTCACACACAAGAGAACTTCTCTATGAAATAAGCAAAGCCAAAAGTTATCAGACACCACAAAACAGCTGAGGACTGTCCAGCCTGAGCTTGCTTTCTCACTAGTTCTTGTGTTAATTGTGGTGGAGCCAACCGTAAAACTTTATTTTTTGTATACCCTAGAAGGCTAAGAAAGCATTTAATGTGCAATAATAATAAGCTTACAACATGACATAAAATTAAGCTGCTGGTTAAACTTCTAGTTAACTCTCTAGTTTATTTAAAGCTCCTAAAACCAAAAGCCATTATGCTTCCTGAAAATTTTATTCCCTCTGTTTTATTATCTACCAGTCTAAAGTCACAGCTGCACTTCTACAAGGCACTGTAAACTACAAGGTGAAATTTCCATAGGTTGCCATACAGAGTCTGTCAGAGTGCAAAGTAAGCTAAGTGTTAAATTTCATTATTATCAACCATTGCAAGTGAGATTTCAAAACAGATAGAAATCGTTTTGCTGCAAAAGTAACACTTTTAAAATATTCCACATCAACACCCATGAGGTGTTGAACCTTGAGCTTAAAATGTTTTAAAACTCTGATTCTGAGAAGGCAAACTAAACATTCACCCCTTTTACTAGATACAGCAGCTGCAGGAGCTGCAAGTGGCACAGCCTCACTCACAACTATTTTGCCAAACAAGTTATTGAGTACCAGATTCATAATGAATAGTACCTGTGCATAGTACCTGTCCCTGAATATGTGACTTGGTTTGAAAGAGCATGCCTTCCCATTCAAACTGAAATTGTGTCTCTCTTGACTGCATATATGAAACAAATGATTGATTCCATACTTTTTTAACAGTATCACTCTATATAAAAGTACAAGATGAGAAATATTTTAGATATTGATCAGAATAGAAATGATATATACACTGCAAAAAATGCTTCTTCAGAATCTATTTCACAAAATGAAAGTATTCAGAAGCCTTGAAACTAACTAAAAATTGTAACAGGATTATAAAACCAGCCAAGTAAATGATAATGAAAGAGATTTTATATTAACCCTTAGTGAGTGTCGTAGCAGGTAGCACTGAGCTTAGGACCTCCTGATTTTCAGCGAATCAATACAGGCTGAATTACACAGCCAAACTTCAGAGCTGAAGGATCGCAACACAACCATACACTTCTAAACAGAGACTTCAGCAGAGATACTCAGTTACACTTATTTAAGGGGCCTGCCATGTAACACACAGAAAAACTCTTCTCCACTCTTCTCAAAGGCAGGATTCTAGAAGTAAATCTAAATTCTCCCTGGTGAAGAGCAGGGCATGATTGTAACCTGTCTTAAAACTGCAAAACTTTCATCATCTTATATGTGCTCTTCTTCACTGAATGTCTCTTCTTCACTAACACCATAAACAAAGATTTTGCCATTTTGCAATGGATGAAGTGAAATTAATTAACTCAAATTCAATTGACATTAAGTCCATAGAAAGTGGAGAAATAAATCCGAGACCATAGGTCCTAACTGATCAGAAGTGTATGAGATAGCCTAGATTATCTACAAAATCTTTAGACAAGTATGGGGCTCTAAGAACCCTAAACTGGTCTAGCTCATTACTTAGACAAAGAACAAAACTAAGAAAGCTCTTCTTGGGGGAGAGGGAGCTGGGTAACCCTGTGGCTGCATCTTGTAACTGTACATCTGCTGATGGGGATGGGAGGAGAGCTAAAGCTCTTCCTGTTTCCTTAGTAAAAATCCACCTGGCTATGCATGATTATTTAATCATTCCTTAATCACCTAACAAACACACACAGGTGACATCTCTTGATTAATAATGACTCTGTTCAACCTTGTTGATAATATTTTCATTACATTAGTATAGAAGGACAAATATTAATATCTGTTTAAAAACCATTTTGCTAGAGATGTGGTTTTTACTTCTCAGAAATCTATTTATTTAACTAGCCTTTGCTCTTGCTTGTGAGTAAGCAGCCTAACTGAATTTCCTATCTGCTATACCATACAGTTATACAAATTAACCTAAAAAAATACTATTTTGTGGAGGATTAATCTTTGATCTATTTAATACAAAGAATGTTTTTGAAATGAAGTTGTATAACATGGGTATGGGCATGTGTATATATATTAGTCAGCCTACCACCAAGCATTTGTGCATACCTGACCTTATCTTTTTCAAACAGACCCAGTTATCTTTTTGTGTAGTTCAGCCCATGAGGACTTATTTTGATTAATTTCAGGAATATCCAAAATACCTCTGCTTATTTCCTGTGTTCTTCAGAACTCAGCAGGGTATCAGCAGATAGAGCTATTGTCAGGAAGTACCCTGAATTGCCAAGAGGCTGGAAAAACAAGAGTCCCTATTTTGACACAGTTCCTACCAGACCAACTGCCAGTGTGCAACAGTTTGGCTCACCTGGCCATCACTGGATATAATCAGCTCTGTGAGTCCCCTGCTTGGCAGGTGGTAAAGAAATAAAATTCCACACTTCCTGCAGGAAGACATTCTGCAAAGAACAACCCAAATCTTTCTGCACCATCGTCTTTTTTACCCAAGTATGGCTGAACTTCTCTTTAAACCCAAAAACGTAACAAAAAGCCTCTTCTCCTTTCAACATGCTAATTCCAAGTAGTTCCACACTTTGCTTCTCTCTAGGCTTTTTCTCAAGTAATTTCCAAAATCAGCATGTCAGTCTCTAACAAAACAGTTCACAACAGATATTACCATGATCCCACATAAACACCAGCTGAGGAAAAATGGACTTTTGTGTTCAGAACATTTTATAAACAGTCTGCAGTTCCCAAGATTATTGGAAATGGAGTGTTCAAGTTCCTCTGATTCTGGCAAGGATAGTATAATCTACAGACCTTTCCATGTCTTAAAAGCATCAGCCAACCAAGCCCATGCTATAAAAATGGAAAGAATGTTTTTCAAGATGATTTGTGGTAAAGAATTTATAAATCCCTTGGAATTCCAGGATAATTACATACTTCTTTATTTTAGATATAAACTGCCATTGCTAAAAAGACATGAGATATGTTCTCTTATCTGCAGCCATTTTTTTTAACTCTCTGAAAATCACACAGACTCAGGTGAACAATTATTATGTCCAGTACTCACTAGAAGGTAAATTCAATACCTGGAAGAAGCACAGGTATTCATGCTGTTCTCCATTGCCACACAAAAGAAAGCACTAATAGCATGAATATGAGGAAACAGATGACAGATGAGAGAGAAGGGAGCATTTTGTGGTTTGAATTTTACAAAACTCAGATCTCAATGTGAAACAAGAGCAACAAGACCACTATCAAATTCTCCAGCCTTCTTTCAAATGCTGCCATGAGTGTAAGCATTGCACACAACTGCCACAAATCGTCCTTTCATTGGTATAATCAGAGTAAATATCACCCTTAAAGAGTATCCACTAATTACCTTGTTACTTTAATTCACCGTCAGTAGTTAATGAGTACAGGTTAGATTACAGTTCAGAGCTAGAAATTGATACTTTAGAGAGAAGTCCTGTTTTCATACTGGAATGGCAGCAGTTATCAGATTATTCAGATTATTATACCTTTTAATACACAACACATTTGTACATTGAACAGTATTAGAGCTATTCCTCTACCACATAGTACTACATAAGTATTTTTAATAGAGATTATGTAAATATCTCTACTCTCTTATTATTTTAATTTTCAGAATATAAGGAAAACTCATTGCAAACAGGCAAGCTTTTTGTGTGTTCTCTGATTCATATTCTCTGATTTCCACACTGAAAAAGAATTAGAGTACAAAAGTTAAAATACAAAGCCACAACTGTCTAACAATGCTATCTATAAAGGCATTTTTCTGAGGCACAGATCAACTTGGGTATCATTACACTGGATCTACACTGGCCCAACAGACACAGAAGATGTGACAGAAAACACCCAGGTAATTTATCACACCATGGAAAAGTCTGTGCACAGGGACAACTATCTTTCTGCTCTCAAACAAAAACACACAGTTTAAAGTAGTAATAGATTTATGCTTGCAAGTAGATCATACAGTAAGCAATCTATAAATATCTTTCTTATGTTCTCTCCTTCTCAAATAGCAAATATCATCTAAAGAAAAAGTACTTTTACCATGAGAAGATAACATTAAGTCAATACAAACAATCCAGAAATATTATTAAATCTCAGAGAAATAATGTGGTCAAGAGAACACTCTTTGTTTCATATGCTAATATTATCCCTAGAGACTATAAATCACCTGGGTATTTCCTTTCCTAAATTTCCGGATATAAGAGTATTGGACTTTCACTTCAATCCATTTGCAAGAAATCTACTTACAGGATCTTTTCCTTTGAACCTCTTGGTTTATGAGGATATAGAGTCTATGTGTTTTAATATCTTAGTTCACCATCATAATTTAGAAAAGGCAAAATGGTCTCATAAATCTGCTAGGCCATTTATGACAGACACATCAGTGTTCTTATTTCAGGCTTGAGAACATAAAACATAGGACATAAAGATAATTTGCAGATATCAGAAATGTCTGTAGCAAACACTGGATCACAACAGTGACAACAACTTCAAGCTTAAATTGACTAAGGCAGTTCAGAGCCATAAATAACACAGTTGCATTTGTATAGCCAGACTGCCCTCAGGACCCCTGATAGAGGGCACCACTATGCTCTGCTGGATGCAGCTGTACTCATCACTACTGGGGATCTCCAGTTGTCAGAGACAGATTCTGAAGAAACAGGAAAGGATTTACCCAAATATTTTAAGTACGGATTAATGCTCGAATCATAGGAACGCTCAAGCAGTACTATCTCAATTCAAAAACACACTCAGGCAGGAAAACAGGCGTAAGTCAGACAGGATGAAACCCCATACTATGGTGTGTTTAAATGCTTAGCTAAATCAAGATACTTTTCCTGGCTTTTGACTCAATATGGTCATTATGCCCATATACTGTGATATAGGAACAACAACTTACTGAGAAGGGTGACAAAAGAACTGTTTGAAAGAGATTGGTAATCATTATACCTCAAATTTAGAAATTCTGCCAGGAAATTGCAGACTACCTAAAAGACTAAACTTATTTTTTAGCGTCTATTTTTGAGAGTGATTTTAAGATATGCACATCAACAGCAATTTAAATACAATTACTTATTTTTCATTTATTGTGTAAAAGCTAAAGAAGTGAGAGAAAGTTCACACTGAGGTTTGCTTGTCATTTGGAAGTCTAACGGTGTTAGGTCTCTTGGCTGGTCAGACAGCTGCCAGGACAGCTCTCGTCACCTTCCGCACTGGGACGATGATTTGGATTTAAAAGGATTATGACTGTCATAGGGCATCAAGACAGCATAACACAAGGTGAACTTGCAGGTAGCTAGAATCTATATCATGAATTTTTAAAAGTTTAGGCAAGCCTTGAAACTTTGCCATGTGTTCAGTATGTCATTAACGTAATGCACTCTTGGTGTTCTTGTAATCACAGGTGTTGACCTGTCTTTAAGGCTTTCTCTTTGTAGGACATAACAGAGGACTCACTGTAAGATAATTTTGGTAATACCTTATGATCATCATCACAGGAGAACAGAAGAAAGAGCACTAAGCATACACAAGTGAACATCAAAATCTCTATCATCTTAGTTTTAGCTGGGGTAACTATGTTAGAAATATATTGACCATACAAGGTAGAGATGAGCAAGCTAGTTTAGTGAAAGATGTCCCTGTCCATAGCAGAGGGATGGACTAAATGATCTTTAAAGGCCCCATCCAACACAAACCATTCTGTGCTTCTGTGGTAGTGCAGCTTCTGATAGTTTTAGCCAAATAGCCACTTCAAGACAATTCTGCCAAAGAGAAAACACAATATTTAAATAACTCCCTACAGCAAGCAGTGTCTCCAGCAAACAGCTGAGCACAGTGCAGGGAAGCACAGGGTGGTGGAGCTGAACGACTCCTGAAATGAGCTGTCTCTGCAAGCTCACCAGAGCAGCACGACCCCAGCCCAGCTGGGTCTGAGCATTGCCTCTCACTGGGGTTGCTGGCTTGTATTGTATTGCACATGACTGAATTTTAGCGTGGAAGTGAATTCCTCCACTCAGCCCTTTGCTACAATGTACAGACACAGTCTGGGCTGACACATGCATCCCTACCTGCACTGCTGACCAGTGTAAATATTCCATATGAACAATGTTTAATACGTTTAAATTTAAACAATGTTTAATAGAAACATTGATCCAACATCATTCCAAGAGAAACGGATCTCTAAGGCACCAGAGACAGACTGAGTCACAGTACAGAATACCTAACCAAATTATGAAAGGAAAGCTTTTATACATAAGAGATCTTAATTTAATCAGAAACTCAAGGAGTTCACCTCTTTGCAGAAACTGCCCACCCATGTGTATTTCCTGCCAAATGCTATAAAAAGCCTGTGAAAGTTCTTTAAAAGGTTGAATTTCAGACAGAAGTCTGAAGGGTAGCTAAGGAATGGAGTTACATTTCAGCGGAGAAGCAATGAAGTTTAGAAAAAATAAGTGAATAAACTGATATAAAACTTGTCTGAACTCTGGAGTGTGGCTCAGATTTCTATCCAATAATGTATTCTTTTCTATTTATGATTTAATATTCCTCAGTCTAAGGATTTTGAGATACAGAAAACCTACTAAAAGATACCACCTGACATGCATTCAGAAGCTGAAATGCTACTAGACACTAACACTAACTTAATTTTTTTGTCTTTGGAGAGGGAGTTTCAGAGACTAATCCATTTTTTACAGATCTCTTAGAGAAAAAACTTGTTTTGGTCAAGATTTTCCAATTGTAAAAAATATGTCAGAAAAGATTTACAAATAGTAACAACATGCAATTCCTTCAAACAGAACAGAATATTTGCTATGCCCATTGGTGTATCAGTTGCACAGATTTTAAAGGATTAAGACCCAGAGAAAACCAGATGACCAAGAAGAGATAAAAGGCTTTTTGTTTATTTTGCTCTTCTCATAACTCATTCTAATACCAATGAGTAGAATCAACCACAATAAAGTCAATTGACTAATTGTTGGCCCTAAAGATTTTATTTATCAGTAGTGAACTATGAGAGATAAGTATCTGGAATGAGAAAGCATTTGTGAAGCCTGTAATTTTATATCTTCTCTTTGGTGCCAAAGAAATTAAGGATAACATTCAAAAATCCAAGATGAGTTCAGTAAGAACTGACCAACAGGAGGAACTCAATTTGTCAAAACGAGTACACATGTCTACATTTGAGCTGGCCACCCCAGGCCTCCTTTGTTCTCAATGGTCAGAAGTCAACACTTTTGATGTGGAATTGATTTTATTACACAGGGCATATCAGCAGTCAGCCTAATGAATCTCTCCAAGTATGTGACAGATGTCCAAGGTTAGATGAAATTAAGCATGCCCTTCATGTTTCTGGGATTAATAAATCATCTAATAGATTCGACAGAAAGTTTCTTCCAATCATTAGCTTTCCTGAAGCTTAAGAGAAGAGTCAGCAGAATCATTATGTAATGATTTTGTAGACACGCCATGACAATTCTGTCTGATAAAAATATTTGCCTGTAATATTTCGTTAAATTTAAAGTTACCATGTAGCAACTGTAAGAGGTTGACAGCTGCCAAGAGCCGTGAGATTGCTGAATAGAATGGTATTTCTGGAGCCGTGCCCAGAGCTGAGACAAAATTTGACTCATCTTCATGCATACATTTCCAATAAACCATCAAACTAAAATAAGGATTTAACTCCATCATGAGGTTCTAGCAATACCATGTTAGAGGTAAGAATTTATTACAGTATCAAGAGAAGCTTCTAAGAAACTCTGAAAGAAAGGTGATCTTTCCATAGATATATTCAATAGAATGTTTGTGGTCTTGAGTTTTGTTCTGCCAGAATGCACATGCCTCAAGCACTGGTTCAGGTGATGGTAGCAGGATAATTATGATGTGAGCTCCATTTTGTTTCTTTGTATGACTTCAGAGCATATTAACAAATATGCCCCATCCCTGGATGTGTTCAAGTCCAGGTTGGATGGGGCTTTGAGCAACCTGATCTAGAGGAAGATGTCCCTGCCCATGGCAGGCAGACTGGAACTAGATGGTCTTTAAGGTCCCTTTCAACCCAAGCCATTCAGGGATTCTAAGACTCTGTGAACCATGGAAGTGTGTAGGAAATACCCCATTTGGGAAGACTATGCCTGCAAATATTTAGAAACTGCTGGATGAGAACCGAACTCAATCAATCATATGTATTTTTGCTTTCACTTTCAGCTAACAATTTTCCAACTTAAAATGGAGATTAAAAGATAAAAGAGAGGGAGAGACAAAGAGAAAATAAGAAAATTGCATAATATTTACATGAACTTCAGTCTGTTCAAACAGCTTTATGCTACTGCGTTTTATTCAATCTCTATCTGACCTATCTGTTAAAACTGGAAGCCTCTTGACATCTATCCTATCCCTTATTGAATGCTCATGCATTTTTGAGTACAAGGGAGTCCCAGTCTCAAGGGAGATTTCTAGGCATCACCATGATACAAACAACAATATAAAATACCTTCAACAGCTAAGTAACTAATATTCCATCTTCTTTTGATAATTAATCTTTTAATCTGCATACTGAAGAGATCCGTAAATAATTATATAGATATGGAGATTTAAAAATTTACCTTTTTAAAAAATTACTGGGGTATCACTTTTTCCAAGTCATCCATCAGAATATGGAAGCACTAAATCCTATTAGTCAAAAGGAATCCCATAAGCTCTAGTCTCCATTTCTTAAATATATGTGATTTGATTCCAATACTTGTACTGGAGAGATAAGTAAATTTCAAAAATGCTTGTACTTTTACTGAGAAAAGCTGTTCTGCAGTTTTTCAGATAGATAACCTATCTAACTGCTGCTCAATTTTTAAAAAGAATTGATAAAAAAATAATACAAGGAGAAAGTTATCAGCAACCACTGCTCACAATACATCATTGCACTAGCTTTAGTCACAAGGCTCATACTGGTCAATCAGATTGCAACATTTTGATATGTGGTGAAGAAAAGGTTCAGAAAGAAAGGAATTCATGGTGTTAAAATAGAACAATAAAATAGAACAATAGATACAGTAACAAAATACTGTCTTTTGATATCATTATGCAGTAATACAATAGCTTTGGTTATTCTAACTATTTTGTCTAATTACTACCAAAATATGCAACATTTAACCTTACCACTGAGAAGCCAGTGTAGAAAAGATATCAGTGATTTCAGGTTCTTGGAACAGTTTGAGAAGTTCTGGTTCAGATGATAAGTCAGCAAGGATCCTTAACTCAATATGGGAAAAGTCTAGAAAAAAGTGTTAAAATGCATCTACTACTCTAAAATAAAATCATACCTGCATTTTAACCAAACTATCACAAATTAAAATGTAAGCCTATGGTATTCAATCACTTCTTCATGGTCAAAAAAGACAGATGCCTGTAAGAAGCTCATCCTGAAGATGTTATATTCCAGCTATGGATCACAAAGTGTCTCATTCCTTCATTATATTCATGTGTCAATCTTATTAACTATATTTCTATTGACAAGGCTTAAACATCATCCACTTCCAAAGCATAATAAGGAATACACATCATATAACAGTATCAATTGATACTAAGGGATTTGACAGCCTTGTAAAATATGTCATCTGAAAGAGAGGGGAAAAAGACACAACAGAACTGTGAATATTAATATGTATGAGAATAATAATACACATTTTCTTACCTGCTGCTAAAAATGTACATCCTTTTTTTGAAACAAACAATGTTCTTGGAGAAATAGTTACTATGTCCTCTTCTTTTCCTAGAGAGGTGATAGACATTTAAATCCCAACGCCGGTCCAAAAATACTGTGTTGCAAACCATAGGAGGTTTTATACCAAACACACATCTAACACCACAGAAATGGCAATATAAGCAATCTAGCAGAGCATCAACTGCCAGCATCACAATTATTTCACTATTGATCATGTACAACTGAACCTCCACCATCCTTGCAGTACTGCTTACTTCCTTTCTCAAATCCAAACCCTTCCCTAAACACAAGCTATCAAATACATACAATAACTAACATTATTCACAGATCACTTAATAAAGGATGCATTCATAAAGAAGGGTCTATAAAAATAAGTAAAAATATGGATTTTGGTATCTTTGAACATGATGCAGCAATGTCTTAAAAACCAAATTCTGACTTACAAGTGGGAGGGGAATATAACATTAAGAACATACAGCTGTCATAGGCATCCAAGTTGTAATGATAGAAATCCTCAATAATCTCCTGAAACACTAACACAAGCTACTAGAAACCGAATGCATCCAGGGAATATCACTTGACATAGTGTGGGGAGGGATGGTGGTTTGAAATGAAACAGAAGCTGTGCAGCATAAAAGTGAAAAAAATAGAAAAAAATGTGTTGATACAGGAAAAACTTGGAAATTCATTTTTGAGAAGCACAGAAGATCACTAACAAAATCCTCAGAAAGTTTCATATGCTACAGTTATGCCCAGCATCTCAGGTTTATGCTGCCCCTACTGACACAGTTTTTTACAGCAACTTTTAAAAAATACTTATAAAAATGAATCATGTAGATAAAACAAAACTACTGTCAAATTTTACATTATCTTCCATAGCCTCCTGTTAAATGACCTGTATTATTTCCAACACAGGGAGTGAATAGATGTGAAAAAGCAAAGCTTGCCGTTAGCAGAGAACCAAGTGCCACAATGAGCAGCACTGCCCAGCTGTGGCTGCAGGCATTCCAGGAAAATATGTGTTCCAAAATCTCTCTCTTATATTTGAGTCTGCTACTGTGGGTTTCTCTCTTTGTCATTTGGCTCATGTTTTTCTAGACTTTACTTTGCTTCTCTCTGAACCATCTGCTTTAAATCCACTTCTGTTTTCAAAAACAACACATCTAACTACTGGTGCTTAGTTGTGAGTATGATTAAAATGACCCAGCTTAAACATTGACTCAGGCAGAGACTTATGAGCTGAATGCACACAAAATCATCCCTAGGATATTTAAGATGCATACTTTCATCTGGAAAAAGTGAGGGAAACAAAAAAAACCCTAAAAGCTTGTAACTATTTAGATCAGTTCTGAAATACCAATTTTTTTTCCAGGAACAACCAGAAAAAGTCATTTTTTATGTATAACAAAGCATCGATCATCTGTTACTTAATGCTGGAACTATCACTCTGCTTCAAAATATAACACCACTCAGTAAAATAATTAGATAAAACTGTCTTTTCATCTTAATAAAAACACATTTTACCTTTTATGTACTGTTTCTTTGTAATTGTAACTGGATGTTTAGAGATACCTTGAATGTTCTACAAACAGGAAGAATAAAAATGCTTAGTAAGTACAAGTTTGTGAAAATATGTTTACAAACAGTTTATTACCAGCATTGGTGATACTAGTGCCAACAAGTTTTTCCCATATAATAAGCAAGATTAACCACTTTGCCTTTCAAAGGAATCTTCACATTCTGCATCTGCAGACACTTTTGAATATTTGCTCTTCCTTGAAAATTGGAAGCTTCTAAGATCAATTTCTCACTGGCAGCCTTTCCAAAGCCTAATCTCTGGATGCATCATAGAAGATAATTAGTAATCCAACAAAAATGATTTTCTTCTTATTTTAACCTGTGTCTTTTAGATATAGTGCATTACTTCTGAGAAAAAAATATATGTGAATCTTGCCTAAAGGTTAAAGGAACCGAATATTCTTCAGCCTCCAGGATTTTTTTCTAGAATCTATTCCTACATTTTTGGAATGCATGATAAAATAAATATGGAACTCTTTATTGTCTACAGTACATCAGTCCAGGTTAAAAACTAGAGCTAATTTTATCAACCAACATGCAGGACTAGGATAAGCAGATTTCTTTTACAGGATCTGGTTCATACACCTCCAGTAAAGCATCAAAAATGCACATAACAACTCCTTTCTGTTATTTTGTGTCATTATGCCTCTTTATCTAGAAATGTAACATATGACAAGAGAATGTGTATCAAGCCCTGATTTTGTCATTCCATGTAATTAATTTGCAAGTGGTTCAGGAATTAGATGATCATACTAATATTATGTAATACTGGGAATTCAGAGGGTGGGAATAGTGCTATATAATTTCCAAATCAGAATGATCATTTTCTATGCAATTTTCAACTCAAAAGTTGTTATTTTAAACTTAAGAGGGATGTAATCAGACAGTAAAAGCTATTGAAATTTAAAGCAGAAGCAAAAGAACAAAACCCCAAAGCACAACAGTATAATTCCTAGTCTTAGTACGACACTTAAAGATGTACAATTAAATGTATTAAAGTTGAACACCTGCCACAGCACCATACAGAGAGAGAGATAGGAAACTACCACATAACATACAGAATATTTTCACAGCATGGGTAAAAACTAGGAACACTGCTCTCAGTCCACCAATATCCAGAAGAAACACTTGCCAACTGGAATATTTTATTCTTTAGCTTCTAGAAACATTTAAAAGTCCCATTGTGGCAATGTTTACTGTAATGCATATTTTAAAATCATATTTTGAAGCAAGTGGTTATTTAATGTGTACACAAAACTAACATTCCTATTGTCAACTACTGATTTCTACCAATAACAAGTTGGGGAGAATCAGTGCCAGGGTATTATTCAGTGTACGAATAATAGGCAGTTTAAGTGGCCATGGAATCTAGTAGATCCTCAGAAATTCAGAAAATTTAGTCCTTTATTATGTACCTGGACATGAATAAAAGTGGGAGCCTAATTTTACACACATTAAAAAAAAATTTCATTTTGACTTCTAGAACTATTCCAACAGAGGATGTAGAGGGATTCAGCTCTGCACTGGTATGGTGACAGGTACTAAGTAATGTAATTTCCAGCACAGGTTAAAATTGTTTATAGTTACTCTAACTGCTATTTTTCCTTGTCTTATTAGCTTCAAAATCCTGAACAAAGTAATTTAAAAAAAGAAAAACTATTTCAGGATCTATCTACAATATAAAAATAAATCACTATATTGCTATCTTGTTTTTATTGAGAGCATATGCACAAAGTCTGCTTTCAATGCCATTTTAAAAGTGTTACTAATAATTCTGGAAAAGACTAGTTAGTAATTACAAATGCAAAATGTCTTTTCATTTGTAAATTAGTTAACAACTTGTAATTTGAATAGATCTTCAGTAAAGAGGTAACTCAGGAAACACGAGAGTTGTAATGCTCATCTTTAAACTACTGGAATAGCTTAACACATCCTTCTCATCTGATTTTAGATTAATTAATTTTAGGCAAGTCGTTGGCCTAAACCAGCTGTGTAAAATTCTTCTATAGCCAGCAAAGACAGGAATCTTCAGTGGGCAGTTCAACCTATCTGTATAAGACCCATATTGACAAGTTGTCCTAAGGTTCCCCTGGAGGTGACATATTCTAAGATTTAGATCATCAAATCTAATGAGATAAATTTACTCTAGATATTTAAAGGAATAGAGAAATAAGGAGACAATCTCACAACAGTCTTCCAAACAGCAAGCTTTCCTCTACTTGAGTCAAGTGACTGTTTTACTGTATCAGAAGTGGAAAATTAATGTGGCTTAGGTTATCACCACCTTGCCACCTTATACCAGCCTGTATTTTTGCTTTTACGCATCTATTTCAAGTATTTCTGCAAATCCTTCACAGATCTAATCTGAGATGTGATTGTTCTCCTTTATTGTTAGAAAAGGGTATCCACATCTTATTAGAATTTACAGAGAAACAAAATTGCCCTCTCTGAAAAATCATATTCCAACAGACAAGAAGGAATACTTGAAACAGTGTGGTGGAAAAGCTGGTTGTGGAAGTTAACTACTATAATACTTCTTTTCATTGTTTCTGAGTGAGGAGAAAAAAAGGTTAAGCTATTCTAGTAGATGATTAACAAGAAAACCCCTGCATTATTTAAAAAAAAAAAATTAAAAAACATATAAAAATAACACCATAATCCAAAATCAACTTCCAGAGGTTTCAACTGATGAAAAGACAGATGAAGCCAAGGTCCCACTTTCAATATGTCTGAAAGGTTGTGATGATCAGGGGAGATTTGTGAATAAAGCAACTGTCACTCCTATCTTCCACAAGGTCAAGAAGAAAGATGCAGAAAACTACAGGCCAATGAGCTTCTCCTCAGTTCCCAGGAAGATGAAGGCACAAACAATCCTAGAAAACATCTCCAAACATATTAAAGTCAAGTAGACAATCTGGGGTAGTCAGCATGGATTTAGGATGGGGAAATCATGTTTAACCAATGACAGCCTTGTGCAATGCAGTAACCAGCTCTGTGGACGCAGGGAGAGCAGCAGATGTTGTTTACCTTGACTCCAGCAAGGCTTTCAAAACACTCGCTCATAAAAGCCTCAGAGAAGCTGATGAAGTACAAGTTAGATAAGTGGACAGTGAGGTGGACTGAAACCCAGCTGAACTGTGGGTCCAAAGGGCTTTGAAGAGTGGCACAAAGACCAGCTGGAGGGAGATCAGTCGCTACTGCAGCAGCCCAGGGCAAATTAGGCCCAACATCCCCATCTATGACCTGGGTAACGGGCTGATGCAACCTCAGCAAGATGGCAGGCAATCCAGAACCCTGAGGAGTGCTTGACATGTCAGGTAAGTGATTCAGAGGGACCTCAGGCATCTGAAGAAATGGTTTATCAGGTTCCCACAGAGTTCACAGCCTCGAAGGCAGCTTTGCAGAGAACAACCTGTGGATCAGGGTGAAGAACAAGTTGAGCATAAACCAGTCATGAGCCTTTGTACCCAGGAAAGCCAACAGCATCTTGGGCTGCATAAGGAAGAACACAACCAGCAGGCCAAGAGACATAATCCTTGTCCTCTACTCAGAATGCCTGACGGAAGTGTGTAAAGAAGATGGAGCCAGGCTCTTCCCACTGATGCCCAATGACAGGACAAGAGGTGACAATCAGAAACCATTACAGAAAATTCCATTAATGTAAGAACTTTTCTACTGTGGCAGTTGTCGAACACTGGAACAGAGAAGTTCCAAAACCTCCATCCTTGGAGATACTCAACCTTCCCTAGACAATATCCAGCAGTCCTGGCAAAGAGACTCAGAACTGATGGACTCTGGATGTCTCTCTTAAAGCCTCACAAATATAGCTTCAAGCCTTGAAAAAAGAATGCTGTAATCCATAGGAAAGTCACTGTATCCAAGGAGAGTAGATAATAATCAATGAAAATCAAAACAAAATCAAAACAAAATCAAACAAATAGACAGTTTCCCAGTTTTATGAGTTTCGTAATTGTCAGTTGGGCTCTGTTGAGCTATTTATTTTTGGTATCCAAAATTCTTCATCTTCATTTGCCATTGATTTTTTATTCCTTCCTAGATTAAAACCAGTATGTTGTTTCAGTTCTTCCTAAGGACTACCATATACAGACATATATTGGATAAATTGCCTGTGAGGTCAGCATAGATCACCTAATCACAGAGACTGGTGGTGCATTTTAATTACTTCTTACTCTATATCAGGTAGGGTTGTTGATCATATTTCCCATATTATAATTCCCCTTTCAGTTTTTTATATGAATTCATCTAACCCATACATCTTTCTTCCTCCCCATTTACATTTTCAGTAGCATAAATTGCTATTTTGAACAAGCAACCTCAGTCAACCCCAGTGACTCAGAATAGACATCAGTGTCTGAATATAAGGACATCCATGTCTGTACACTAATTTTTTTTTCCTAGAAAATGGTTCATTAATCTATAACTACCCAGATCTGCATTTCTAAACCTCTATGGAATATGTCTGTCTGAAGACCTACAAACTGCAGGGAGGGGAACAAAGCAATGTAACATGTAGTTACTGAAATAAACGGGAATGCACAGAGGTGGCTGCTGACTACTCTGTGGGCATTTGATTCTGACTAATTCCCCCACTGTTCTAAGGCTTTACTTAAAATCATGTATGGAGACAAAACTTAGTAGTAAGATAAGAGTATCCATTCATAAATGTATACAGGACGGATGTGTCATGAGGGAAGTTAAAAAATACCCAAGAGTTAGACCAAACAGCCATACGGAAGGAGTTCGACCAGTTAAAGTTATCATGTACATATCCTTTATTGTGGTGACCAATCCACCTGCTGTTAGCAAGGCACAGTGCCAAACACTAGGACAAAATAAAGGAATTAATTATTGTTTTACAGTGGCTACCAGTGCCAACAAATAGCAAAAACTAGTTGCATTTCTTGTCAGCAATAAAATTTATTGGGACTGTGATCTTATTAGATTTTATTACTCTAATACATTGATGTTGCTTCAGGAAATCAACTATTTCCTCATACTTGACAAGTACACTGATTTTCTTTTCCATTTAAAAAAGTTCAGAGCAGCAAAATTCTACTTTCTCTCACGAAATGTAGCACTCCAGCAAAAACTGAAGCATTATAAGTCAACAGTTTCTGCAGTTTCTCTTAACAACTTCTTCTCCAGAAAGTTTATTAGAATAATTAGGCCACAACTATTCTCTTTGAACATGAACTCGGCTCTACACAATGAAACACAAAATAAGCTTTTAAATCCATGGCATCTGTTTAATGACTATCATTGTAATACTTTTGGAGCAGAAGACTTTGGTCTGTAAGACCAGACTTCATTACAATGCTAATAGATAGGCAGATGACAATTCCTTTGAGCTTTATATTCTATATTTCTAATTGCTATTTTTTTTTTTAATTCCTGTTATTCTTTACTTTTCCCTCTGGTTTATTTGCTTCTTCAAAATTTTCTCACTCTTTTTCCTTCTTTTTCACTTGTCTTTTCTTTCTCTACATGGGACCACACCTAGTGATAAATTGTGCTCTCACACGTCGTTTGATCAGTTTGAGAAGAAATGTAAGCACAGGTTCAGTGAGCTACTTCCTTCACCACCAACACCTCACTTACTCCGTTGTTAAAGGCCAAAGCTATTGGAGAACTAGCAAGGAAAACCGCACCCTGCCCAGAAGAGCATTTTTGCAATGCAGAATGAGAAGACCGAATCCTGAGGGCACTCACAGCATCAAATTCACTCAATTTATCTGGCACCTCCAAAGCTGGAGGCAACTCACTCATGAGAAATTACACAGCAAGAATAATTACAAAAAACTTTTGGAAAATTGCCACATTTAATTATTGCCCATAACAGAATTAATTTATACTTGTAATGGAATAAAGAGTTATTTTCTGAGACTTCTATATGAAACACAATTTCCAGACAGTCTGAAGATGTAATTTTCAAAATATGGCATGCATCTCAATAAACAGAGAAGATAGGAAAATGAACAAGGTCACCATAGCAATGCCAGCCTGGTATGGATGTCTACATGCATTCCTTAGTAAATCTTGACTTGTCTGCAATTGCCACCTAGTGGCTTGTGGAAAATTAAGGACATCTATTTCCCTTGTCAAAAACCACAGAATCATACAGACTCCTGGAGAAGGATTCCCCCATTTTTGGTACTAGTTTCCACTTTTCAGCAGAGAACAATCAATCAAAGGTAAGGCTCTCTTGCCTTACCCAGCAGCAAAGAATTATCAAGGTTTTAGATATCAGACAAGTGGGAAATTTAGAAGTAATTCATCCCATTCCTACAAGCTTAAGCACGTTTCAAAGATGTGAATACAAGGGAAGGAAAAAAGGGCAACCAAGTGACTTCTTACTCCAGAGAGCAGGCCCCAATAATAGTGTGTTTGATTTCCTACAACAAATTCTCTTTCTGCCATATTCCCTGAAATTTAGACCTGGCAATGATCTCAGGTAATAAAGATACAGCAGCACATGAAAAAGGTTTTGATTAGTGATTTTTAAAATGAAAAAAAAAAAATTACTCACTGATTTGAGTAAAACCTCTGTGTTCTGTGAAAAATTATTTTGTCAAATCATGGCTTCAGCCCAGATTCTTGGCAACATACTGACAGATTACTTACCTTTGCACATCAAGCAAGGGAGTTTGTATAGACACAGCTCTTTGCATCTTTCAAGAGAAAAAGACTGCTTTCATGTCCCATATATAAATTGACTACATTATATTATTTTTTTCATTTCCTGAAAGAAAATTATACACAGAATACTTGCTCTGTTACACAAATATTCATTAATATGGGAAGCTCAAACTCTGGGATGAACTCTAAGGAGATATGACTTGGTTTTCGTGAAAAAAACCAATGCTACGGCATAGAGATAACCACCTTTGAGTGGCAGCTGGAGCTAGTAAATATTGTATAGTTGTGGATTATTGTGCATATTATAGCTTTTAAAGTAAACAGTGTCAAGAGAATATCGTCCAAAGGTCAAATACCAGACCTCTAATCACACAAAAAATTACAAGATTTCCGAGCTGTAGGAATTTGCTGTTAAAGAAAAGATGTAACAGTTGTTTTAAAAAAAAGGCAAAATTTAGCATCTCAAACAAGATTGTTTCACATACTGAGGAACATTCTGAGCATATGTTAGCAGGGAATTCCTCTTAAAAGGCTGATGAGCAGGAGGCTGGTTGAAGGAGTTAAGAGAAACTTAGTAACGTCTAATAAGTAATGTCTCTTTTGATCACAATGTGAGGAAAGGACAGTTCCTGGTTTTACAGAAGTGGTTCTTAACCTTAAGTTCCCAAGAGTCAGAGCCAGCAGATGATCATGCTGGAACAGGAGAACTAAGGACAAAAAGGCCACGTGGCAGTCAACAAGAGGACCTGTGTCCTATTCTGGCCCCCTTCAGCAACCCTTACATGAATTTTTTTCCACTGTCGTTCCCAACTTGAGAGACCTCCAAAACTCTGCACGAAGTTTCCTGAGGCTTTATGAAAGATTGCTGACGAAATAAAGAATTGGTAAATTTTTCACTTATTGACACAGAAATAAAAATTGTCAGCAGAGAAAGATGAATACAATAGGAATGTAGAGCTTATAAGATAATTTTCCTTGGAATGCCAATGACAAAGCTTTGGAAAAATCAATACTGTGTGAAAACTGGACCATCCAAGACAAGAAGTCTCTTTTAATCTACCAAACTTTCGATCTTCTTCTATAAACCATTTTTTAAATTCTTTCTTCATTTCTGTCCCCTTCACTTTTTGTCAGGCCTCTCAGATATTTTAATTTTTTCTGAGATATAAATTGGAAGAAGATTGTACAGTAGAACATTACATAGCAAAATAAACTATTTAAATGCTTTTCCTATGTTAAAACATAATGAAATCTACACTGAGATCAGAGTTAAGACTGTATTTTGTCCTTGCAAAAAGGAATTCAGATGTTAGAGAAATATAGTAACACTTCTCCCTCTTGAGAGCTTGTAAGACAAGACATAATTT
This sequence comes from Vireo altiloquus, assembly GCA_013396875.1. Classification (NCBI taxonomy): domain Eukaryota; kingdom Metazoa; phylum Chordata; class Aves; order Passeriformes; family Vireonidae; genus Vireo; species Vireo altiloquus. The sequence goes on from VZRF01003085.1 coordinate 934,507, forward strand.
GTGTCTGAGATTTTTATTTTAATCGTCCTGTCAGAACATAAGTCTCCAAGCTCTGAGTAGTTCCTAAAGTGTAAACCTAAAACTTCCTCTAATCTCATATGAAAAACAAAAATATCTTCAGGCAGAATTTCTCAAAAGGTTCCAACAGAAAACTTAAAACCAAATAGACACACAAATATTTAATATAAATATCACATATATATTTGTGCATATTGCTGAATATTCAATTTGAGCTACTGTCTTATGGATGAAGACAGTAAAAATTACCTCAGGAAAACATGGGTTCCATGAAACTCCTCAGAGCTTACAGAGGTGCAGTGACTGTGACCAGTGGAGACATCAGGGGATGCTGCTAATGCCAACCTCAGGCATAAGAAAAGTGCTCAGCCAGGAGTTGAAATGTGAATGGATAAACAGTAGCAGAACAAAGATTGTGACAGACTATGAATGGATGGCACTAATTGCTTCTCCTAACCTAAACATTGTGCTTATATTGCTCTTAAACTATTCTCAAATTACAAGGAATCAGACTTAATAAAATTCTAAGAATATCAACGAAGTGCATGTGTCGGAGCCCAGTAAAGCTGGAAAACTTCTCCTGACTCTGTGGGGATTCATTTTATCCTTGGAGCTCCCCAAAATGGCTTAGCCTTCGTACTAAGCCCGTGGGAGCACCTGCCCCCACTTCTGAGTGAGCTCAGAGCACCAAATGAGAAGATTTTTGTTTAGTGTACCACAGAGTGTGTACTCGTAGTTTTAGATTTTGCTCTATATATTAATATAGAGACAACATGGAGAATCCAGGGTATCAGCTTCTCCTTGTTTTTCTTCTTCTCCTTCTTCTTCCTTTCTTCTCTGACCTAAGTTCCTGTGATTTAGTAATTGGTAGAAAGAACCTAGTGTAGAAGAGGCATGTTAATAAAATTGATAGTTATTGAATTTAAAGACGAAATAGAACACGCAAGGTTTGTCAATTGGGTGATAAAAGGTATATAAGCCATCTGCGCTGGGAAGAAGCAGCCATTGTGCTTCTGACAGCAGCAGCAGAGGCTGTGCTCCTGAAGCTTAGATAAGAAACAATAAACAATCCTTGAAGCAGCAGAAAAGAAGTCTCGCTTCGTTTTTTCCTGACATGGGACACTGAGAAGGAAGATCACCGGGCCAGGAGCAGAGAACAGGGCCGACAGGCCCCCCACATGCATGGATTAATTTACGTAACAGAATACTTCAAGTAATATATATTACTATAATTATTTCATTTAAAAACACCTTTAAATTTTTAAGGTAGTGAAAGCTACACTAATCAAAAAAGTTTTTTAGCAAGGATGATGCTAATTTTGATTCTTGTTAGCTCTGTGCTTCTATCACATTCATATTATGGAGAAAAATAACCTAGCAGTACTAGTTGTATTCCAAGATGAATTTCCAGAACACGATCATAGCTTTGGCTTTTACCTGTAGCATTCCCAAAATGTCACTGACAAAGGCCATTTAAAGGATAAAATAAAGCAGCATATAATCAACAACCTTAACAATGCCCACTCATAGTGGCAAATGCTCAAGTACTGACAATTTAATTTATACATACTGGATTGAAATATATCATCTTCTAATTTAAAAGAAACAAGTCGAAGTACGCAGTGCTGTCATCTCTCTAGCATGGCGAAACTTTAGAAGAACTTTTTTCTTCCATTTCTACATATCTAAGCTTCTCTGAGAATTCTTTTGCCAGAAACTAAAGTACATTGAAGGAGGATTTCAGCCTCCATAGTCAATATTTCATAATGTGCTAAAAATACTTTGGCTGATATTTTTCCAAGTTGTATAGAATCTTCCATTTTTGAGCTGTCAATTTTAATTGCTCTGTTTATTTCTGTGCTTATATTTAGCATGTAAAAGAAAAAATGACAGACTATCTTATCCTGCACAAATAAAATGCAAGAATCTTTTATGCTATTACTGCAAAGAAGCAGATTTAGACTGTCTGCACATCACCTTTCTTTAAATAACACACAGAACAACTATACATATAAAGATAATCCCAAACAGAAGAGAAGAGGACAGGATTGAACTGCTTGTTTCTATAAAATTACAGCCCAGATGATGCTACAAGCTTTACTGAGCCAAATTATGCTATAAAATGCTGTCCATGTATTGGATACACCACACTCACCATGAGATAAATGAATCTATACAAATCAGGAGCATTACAAGAGAGAATGCCAAAGATGTGCATATATCATACAAAAGGACACTGTAGTGCAGATGCTGAGAGAACAAAGGCCTATAATGAAGAAACCTTGTTTCTGCATTTGGGTAATAAATCAACACTATGATGTTCTGGAGCATCAGATATGAGTGCTATGATATGACCAATAATGACTTTCCATACTACAGTTGTCACACTAAAACCTGAGAACTTTCTATTGCAGTGTTAAGGTAGTGTACAATTTCATCCTGAAAATGTAATTGGACCAAAGCCTTGTCAACATGCCCATTCACTCATTTTTAAATACAATTTTCCTGTCATAAAACATCAACTGTGATGAGTGAGGAAGAGGAAATAGAGAACTTCTGTCTCCAACACTGTAAATATAGTTTCTTGAAGCCTTCACTAAGATTACTTTAAAAAAGACTAAGCAACAACAAAAGAGATTATAATAACATCATAACTCTACTCATAAAATGAGATACTATTTTAGTGCTATTAGTGCAGTTATAATCACCATATGACTCAAGAGTATTGGAATAAACATACTGAAAAGAAATATGGCACGAAAATATGTTCTGAATGCAAAAGATGCTCAGAGAACACCAAGCAACCACAACAACCAGCAAGCACACTCTGGCTTTCTCTAACTGCACATCAGCTCATCTGAGTGACAGGAGGTTGTATTGACTAGAAAATACAACATTAAATTGCTTTAATTCAAAGGCCCAAGAAAGCACAGACACATTCTCATAGCTGTTAAGACAACCTACCCTTGTTTTAAGGCTAATTCCTACCCTTATTGTTTTAAGGAAAGCCCACATTAGGGAATACTTACCTAAAAATGATTTTGTTGGCCTAGATGAGATTATAGAAGACTTTGGACAAGATGTTTTATATGAACCTGTAACGTGTCTGACATGTCTTTATTCCCAGTGCTTTCCAATAAACATACTTTGAAAAAAAATAGAAAACACACTACAAGATCAATGAAAATGTAAGGCCCATAGAATTTGTCCTTTTTAAGTAAATATTCTTCTCAGTTGGACAGTGTATAAAAAAAAGTTTACAAAAATCTTCTTCCTAGCAGTGCAGTTTCAAAAGCAGCCAAGGCCTTGGTTCATTTCTGGGAAGGGGGTTAAAAAAAAAAAAAAAGCAAATGCAGTCATATCCCTGCTCCCAGACTTGGTGTCTGTCTCCTCACATTGCATCAGCCTCTCCCAAACCTCCTAAAAGCTGTGAAAGAAAGGGGCAGGGATAAAACAAGACACTGCAGAATCTCATCACAATTGGAACACCTTGTAGAACATCCTGCTTCTGCCAGAATCTAACTGTAACTACAGTCCTCAAACTTTCAGAAAGAATATTTGTACTATCACACATCAGCCTGTAGCCTTAATGAGGCTTTGGACAAAATGCCTGAAATTTGGAGCTGTCAAAACAGCTTTGGTAGCATGACTCTGTCAGACCACCCTGCTAGGAGTGCACATGTGGGGATGCCAAAATGTAAAACCTACTGGGATACTGCTACAAAAGGGAGACAAAAAGGCAGCACCTCATCCACACTGTCCAGAAATGATCCCAAAACTACGCCAAAACCACATTTCCATTTTATCTCAGTGAAAATTAGTCTATTCACTCCAAAATAACACAGCCTAGAGGGGAAATAACACAGATACAGTATGGATAATCAGAAATACTGATTTGCTAAGTTAATTGAGAGAACAGACTCATTTTGGATGGCAATTGCTCAGAGGGGCCTCTACTTCAAGGGATTGTCTCTCCCCTTAGAATGAAAACCAGATGGATAAATTCATTATTCATATTCCAAACACTACTTGCAATACACAGTTTGTAATAAACAAGCATGCAATTCTCTATTGTGCATTCACCATCAGAAAATCTTATATCTGTGGAAGAGGCTGAGATATATTCAATATTTCAGGTTCTTTATTATCCCTCCTTAAGAATGTTAACATTCAATATGCTCTAATTAGTTTCCCTTTCAAATTACATTCCTGATTTCCAAACAATAGGCCAATATGTTTCTTTGACTGATGGGTTAAATTATTTTATTTCTTTGCCTTTTTTGACAAGCTGTAAAAGCATTTTTCCTGAGGAAAAATAGGAATGTTTTTTTTTTCCACTTGTTCCAAAAAGGTGAAAATTTTTATTTATCTTCAGCATAACTTTTTGCTACTAAAAGGAAGGAAATGCTGCCTTGAAGCCCACCACTTTATGCTTTTTAGTTTAATGATACAAACATCCTCTGAAGTAGAGAAGCATAAACTCATTAGCAGCATTTCAGTTCTCTCTGCTGCAGAAGCCTGGAGGAAACCCTAATACAGAGTATCTGATTCTAGCACTGAAATTTACATTTTAAACCAAATTATAACATCTAATTTTATGCAATCTTTACATCTCAAGTTAGCATTTCTCTCTTTCCATTCTGAAAGGGGCTTGAGCTAAATTGGGTTTATGCTTTTCCACTTATGTCTTGACTTATTTCTGCTTTAAAATATGAGAGACTGAAAAGAGATACTTGCAGGTGGGTTTGGAGAACATAAACAAGCTTTTATGAAGGTCATAACTACATCTAACAGGAAAGTTATCTACGAGCAATATAATAAAAGAACATCCTAATGTAGACAAGACATATTTATGCAAAAACTATTTGAAAATAACATCTTCAAATAATAAACCTAATTAAATTCCCCTAATAGTCATAAGCATCCATCATAGAGAAAAAGAACCACTACCCTATGGATGTATTATAAAGTAATTTGTAGGGTTTACATTTACTTTTATGTTTCCAATACTCAGGTTCTCCAAGAGTAGCAAATAGACACCCACAAAGCAATAACTGGAGACTGCAAGACCAAATGTGTCCCTGTTTAACAATAATACATTAACACTGTTATTTCTGAAAAAATCATATTATTTATACAGCACACATTGTAGAAGAAGAAACCAAATGCGAAGAAATGAAGTGCACAGTTAAACTAAAGTAGATGAATACATGGAGAGCCACTGAAGTAAAGTGCTGCTAAGAAACCCTCTAGTTTCTAAGTTGCTCTAAGCTGCTACAACACAAAAGTCATAAAAATTCATATGAATAAACTTATGTATTGAGAAAAACCCACATAAAGCCAAAAATATACATCATCCATATAAGAAGTGTGGAACTGTCTGAAAGAAGATGACAGTGGAGTTTATCTGGAAAAGGAATTCTGCTCTGTATCTAACGTGTAGTCATTTCCTCTCAAACCTATAAGTAAATCCCTCCTCGACTCTATTAAATGCCTTAAAGGAAAGAGGACAGACAGATCCATTACCTTTACAAAACAAGAAAAAGATAAAGAAACCTTTGTTTGGAATCTCATCTCTCAGAAGCACTGTAGAATACAGGATGTTTTTCCATGTGAATTCTCACAGTATCTGATTCACACTTTTGCTTTAATCACTTGTTAAAACATTTTAAAACAGTTAAAAATAAACTACCTCAGCAAAAATTCAGCTAAAATTTGACATATCATAGTAACTGCAAAAATATCTCCAGTATTTATGATTTCTGGCAAGAATCTTCCCAATCCTTTAACATTTAGCAAAGTGACTGGGCACTGCACTATATCTTCTATATCAATGAGTGATTCAGAAACAGATGGTATAAGTTCCATAAACATTTCAAACAAAAAAAGCCATGCCAATGTTTTTCCTTAGAAGGAAAAACCAGCCTTAAGCAACCCTGGATGCTAACTTTAGCAGCATTATTTTGAAGAAAAACAACTTCTAAGAAAAATAGATTTCATGTCCTTTTTACTATGATAGGCCAAAGATCACTTTGTGTTGTATGTGGTTGCCCAAGATAGCTGTCTGTTCAGCTCTGACTTGGAAATGCCTGAGCATCACATTAGAAAATTCAGCAAACTGTGACCTTCATGATCATCTTTTCCATTTTCCCATCACTTTCTCCCATCTGGGTGCATGAGAAGTGAGAGTAGCAGTAACACTTCCCCATTCTGTTGTTAATTCAGAATCCTAAACACTGACTTTTATTCAACAAAAAAGCACAAGCACTTCCTATAAATTGTTTGATGGCAAATTGTATGGAAATATGGACCGTGAGGGTAGTAGGATATAAATGAAACCTGAACTGTGAAAACAGGTGAAAGAAGAGCTAAGGAAGTCACCAGTATAGTGAGAGTGAGAACCTCCCAGGACAGGTTTCTGTCAGAACTCTGAAGTCACCACTCCAGGCAGGACTTGCCAGGAACCACATAAGCCCATCCATGCAAAGTGGTCACAACAGTTAAAGTTTACATCTCTGCTACCACACACAGCTGTGGAAGACCATGGCCTTTCTCCCAAGACTGCAGAAAGCTCCTAATGCCATTCATAACCACAAAGCTTAAGGCTGGGTCCTGCACAGAGATAAACAGTAACCAAATCTGCATGGATAAGAAATTACAACACTTCGGGGCATAATTTAAAAGGACAAGGGCCTCACAGATTCCCTATAGCCTTCATGAGCCAAGTCCCATCTCTGCATCTGTTCCCAGTCATCCATAGGGCCAGAGGCGAGGTCTCTGCTAGAAAAGGCCATGATCAAACCAAACAGAAAGTTTCCCTAGACAGGTAGTCAGTACTTTTCCTTTGCTCTTCTCTCACCTATGCCTTGAGCCCCTGGAGCTCTGCAGCCCCACCAGGTCCTGCACTCTTTGTCCATGCAGCCATGCTGTGACAGAGAGCAACACAAAGGCCTCACCAGTCTGTACAGCCAAAGGACAGCATGCATCATAAACACCAACAGAAAACGTATCATAGAATACATTCAAATATGTCCCTAAAAGACCATTTTGTGGTAAATGAGAGGAAAAAAAAAAGATAACCCGAGCGCTTAGCAGTCCAGAATATCAAATAAAACATTTCAGGCACAAGCATGTACATGAAGATCATTATAGTCAAAGATAAGAGAGGAAGCACAAAGAGCCCAAATGTCACAGCCTTATATGCAAGACTTCCAGAGCACCAGCATTGCCAGCTGAGCTCTTTACTCAGCCTGAAGCCAAATTCCAGAAGAAGAGAGCATCCTTTTTTTCTGTAATACCCATTTTTCAGGGCTTACTGATCCTTTAGAAGGAGTGGTTCACGAACACCACGAATTCACGACAAGGAAGTATTGAGGGTACACGCACAGCTCACAATTGTATTCCTCTGCTTCAGGTAATAATGCTAATTCTTATCCACAGATGACACAAAATATTCGTAAGAACAGATGTCCTAGAGTAAAATACCCATTTAATAAGCTTTTTCTGTCCATTTAGATACAACACAGCAACTGCTAGACTTGCATGAAAACAAGCGTCTCCTGTGTTAAAAAATTACCCATTTTATTTAAGTAATATTAATTTTTCATTTCAATTAAAATGCGAATCTTCCAATAAGCTCACTTACAGGATGTTTGGCTGAAAGTCTGCCAGTCACAGTTCCTGTTTGATTCCAAGTAGAGGAAATAAATCCCTTTAACCAAGTAACATAAAAAACAAACAAAAAAAAAGAATGAAGACACATAGCCATATTTTATTTAAGTATCAGTAATAAAAATTCACTGTAATCAAAACAAGAAAATTAAAAAGAAATATTTTTAAATTTTTCATGTATAAAAGTTCTTAAACTGTAAATGCTGCAATCATTTCACATATTTTTAGGATTTTACAAGCTACTTTATATATTTCTACCTTTTTCATGCATGTTCGTAGTCCATCCACATAAGTTGATTTCATCTTATGAACCTAAAATACAAAAAATTTAACATAAATGTTGACTTAAAAAATAAGAGATTTTTCAAATTAAAGATCCTAATTTCCAAATGCATCTTGTTCGTAGACTTTTCTTTTTTAAAGACAGTTTTACCTTAGTAAATAATGGATTTATACTCACTAATAGCTTAACCTATTCACGTAAGTTAGGTAAGTGCTTGGTTATAACCTAAAGCCAGGCCTTGCAGATACTATTAAATGAACTACTGGAATCTATTATTTTACATCTTATATTCCCAGGTCAATAAATTACATGAAAAGCAAACACACACACAAAAAACCACAAACAAATTTTAAAAAAAATCAGAACCAAACACAGACACTTCTAAACTTATTTTTTTAAATTCTTGGGAGCTGATTCACTGAAAACCTAAAGATTAAGTGTGGGAGCAGACTAACCAGGTCATTTTTGGATTTTCAGGAGGCTCGTCACTCCAAAATCCCCCATAAACAGTTATCTCCTTCACTTTACGCAAAGCATTTCTTCAGAACTCAAAAAATAAATGTTCTGCCCTAAGTATGCTTTATAGCACTACACAAAGTCAACAGTGAAGTTTTCCAATTATTTTTACAAAGTTGTTTGCTACCTATAGTCTAGCATAATGCAAAACAACTATAAACACTGAAATTTAAAACACTTAAGAATACTAACTTCAAATTAGTATCTGAATGACCTTCCACTAGAGTTAACTTATTTATTTATTTAACTATGAATATGTTATCTGTCTTACTAAATTTTGCTTCAATGCAGCCACATTTTGCAAAAAGTATCAGCTCACCTGGCGGTATTCTAAAATTATCTTAGGCAAAGGATGAAGATCTTGTAATTTAGTCAGCTGTAAAATCAAGAATGTGAATTATTGACATACTTTTCCTTAAGTTATATTATTAAACAAACCTTAACAGAATACATTTTGGAGAAAGAAATTTTCTCTCCAAGCTGAATGGACAAAATAGAGGCTGAAGGATGATGTCTGACAAGCAATTCCACCCCAGGCCCAAGGAAGCCTCTGTTCATTCCTGCCTTCTTTAGGAAGGCTGGAGATTACTCCTTCCCATTTCATTTTCACTCCTGTCCCAGACAGGGACAAAAAGACACATTGACATAAAAACTTTTTCACAGCAACTTTGAAAATACTGGGGTGTGATGTGTGTGTGTTATTTATGGCCTTTTGTTTATTGTTTGTGCTACACAGCATCAATGCAGGAGGGAACACAATAGAAGTAGACAAAATAATACATATATACACATATACATATTTATACACACACAATCTAAGAGGAGAATTTCTCCTGTTCATGCTTTAATAGAAGTTCCAGGAAAACTTCAAGAGAAATTGAAATTGTCAAATTAAAACCCAATAAAATAAAGCATATTTCTGATTACTTTGATTGGAAACTGACAAAAATTCTGTTGAGAAAAAGAATTAAATTATTAAAATAGAGATTGGACATTTATAGGCACAATGAAAAAATACCTGGAACTACAATAGTCCAGGGTGAAAAACAGATTCAACTGCACTAGAATGTGTATTTAAAAGCATAAGGTTTTTTTCTTGCTACCAGGGAGAAAAACATCTTAAGATTAATTGTCTACTATTAATCTCCTGGAAGGTTTCATCCTACCTTTCTCTAAATAACCAAGTCTCAGCAGCTGTTGGAAAGAGAGTACTGGACTATTGCTTTGATAATAGCAACAAATCTTATGTCCCCACAAAAAGATGCCATGAATTCTATTTCACTGATCCCTCCCATTTCCCAAGGCTCTCTGTCGCTCTCCAAGATTACATGTTTGATCTATGGAACCTCCTTCTCCTTGAGGAGTGTGTGGGTCTTATGGTTATACTGTTGAAGTTACTGGAGATCATATTTGGTAGTTCAGACACTCGACTGAAAAGTGGAATTTCCTCTGTGAGAAATAAATGTTACCCTTCTACCTTCCCCAAAGACGTTCATGTTCACCAATGAGTTGTGCACTTTAACTCCTATGTAAACTAGAGCAATACAATTGTGGCACCAAATCAGAAACAGGTGTAGCTGCACAGAGGCTTTTTCTCTTCTAAAAAGAAACTCCATTGCTATTATTATCTTAACAAAATGATTTTTTAATGATATGACAAGTGGATCAACAGCACCTCCAGTCAGTTTGCAGATGACACCAAATTGGATGGAAGAGCTGATCTGCTGCAGGACAGGAGGGGTCCACAGAGGAATCTGGACAGGCTAGATCAGTGGGCCCAGGGGTCTGAGGTTCAACAAGGCCCAGTGCTGGGTCCTGCCCCTGGGTCACAACTCCTGCAGTGCTACAGGCTGGGGCAGAGTGGCTGGAAAGGGCTCAGTGGAAAAGAACCTGGAGGTGCTGGCTGAGAGTGAATGAACATGAGCCAGGTGTGCCCAGGTGGCCAAGAAGGCCAATGGCCCCTGGCCTGGATCAGCAATAGTGTGGCCAGCAGGACCAAGGCAGTGACTGTCACCCTGTACTCAGCACTGAGTATTGTGTTCTGTTTTGGACCCTTTATTTCAAAAATGACACTGAGGTGCTGGAGTGAGTCCAGAGAAGAACAACAGAGCTGGAAAAGGGTCTGGAGCACAAGTCTGATGAGGAACAACTGAAGGAGCTGGGGACGCTTAGCCTGGAGAAAAGGAGGCTCAAGGGGAGACCTTCAGGAGCTGCTTTGTTTTTCCCCATCACAGAGTGCAACTTTCTTTTCTGGCCCAAGGAATTGTAGCACAAATAGCACAATACAAAAACAAATCAAGATCATTTGGAAAACTTAAGACAAATTCCAATTTCACTGGAATGTAACTTAGAACTTTTGCTAAATCGTACAGCTGGTTTTAAAACCCTTCCCCGTCTCACCACAACTTCTGAGGTGGATACAAGTTGCTGTATTTCAGTTCTGTGAAGTTTCTCACACAGTGTATGCAGCTTTAACTTATCAAATAGTACCTACAGTAAGAAAAAGACAATAAATCTTTCAGTGTTTCAAGTGTTGAAATAGAAAGGAAAATTATTGGGTGCTTGAACTTAAACAGAAAACAGATTTCAAGGTAAATAGAGCATGCTGTAGCAAAGAGAACTAACACAGTATTGAAAAGACCAGATCTTTGAGCTACTGAAACAGTAATATATTTACTAATAATAAATATGTAATTTATGAAAATATGTTCAAATGCAGATTATTCAGCATCTTCATATTTATGAAAAACTGATAGGTCCTTCATTAAAATCAGAAAATAAGATAACATAGAAGGAAATAATTCAGAAGTTGTAAGGATAGGCTTTACAGTTCTTCGGTATTAATAAATTTATAGAACTTACACCTTAAGTAGAAATAGCAGAACAAATATTACCTCTCGGAGTTGACAACTGCTGGTCAAAAGGAATCGTTCTCCAGCAACCTCATGAGCCTCCTGTTCAAGCTCTTTGAGTCGCAACTACAAATTAGGACATCAAAATTATTCGGTTTACTTTATTATTTTCTTCAATATCTGCTGCTTCTAAGGTTAATGAGAATATTGGAACTTTATTTAAAAATAGAGTACTTGATATTGTGTAATCATTGCTGGCTATCAATATTTGGTTGAGTAGATTGCTTATATACTCCTTAATTTTTATATTTTCATGACCTGGGAAGGGGATTTATTGTAGTAAGAAGTACCAACATTTGTGGTCAAAGAATTTAGGTTACTGAAGCCCATAGAGATCTGTGAGAAACAGAGATATGCAAATTATTCTGATATATTAGGAATCTGTCAGACCACTGTGATTATCTAGTCAAATTTTATGTTACAAAGTGGGATTCTCTTGTAGCTATTTTTATCAAAGAACACTCATTTAAAGAGTGTATTGTTCATAAAAAGAGGGAGAGAAGTCTATCACTTCTCAGGAAGACAGATACTGAAAACTGTAGGTTCAGAAAAAGTCATTAGCATTTTTACTCTACAACACATAACCCAAAAGGATCTGCACATTTTGCAATGCAATTTCAGTTCTGGAGCAAGGCTGATTAAGCAAATGTCTCATTTTTACTTGCCTAAATAAATAAGGAAGTAACCTAAAATGAAAATATAATTAGTTTTATTTATAAAAATATACCAAAACCCCCAAACTATTACATAAAATATGACAAATGTTCCTTCTCTGTTTAATCAGTTATCTTCAGTAAAAACACAAAGATGATGTCATACAATACTCAAGAAAAAATATTAATACAAAATTTACCCCTAGAATCTCTGATGTTTTTTTCAGTTCTTGTTTGTTCACATATATTTTGTGTGTTTCCATCACTGTAAATACAATTTTAGGTTAAGAACATTTATAATTGACAATTTCAATCTTACATGCTTCTTAGACTATAAAATGGAAACTCAAACAGCTGTTATGAGGCTAAGATAACATTTCATATTTGAGGAATTACATTCCACTTGAGCATAGTCAGCAGCTGTGTAAAAATAGTGAAGACTCATATTTTGAGCTGAACTTTCATACCTGCCAGAATTTTGATAAGTGGAAGCTCTAATGTGCAAAATAAGTTCCACAAACCTTGAGCCTGTAAAGTAAGATACAAATTTATTCTTCAGTACCAGCTAATTTTGATCTTAAAACATATAGTAGTGTCATTAGGTGAATGAATTTTCCAGTGAGCAGTATTTCACTTTCTGCATATTCCATTTTTACATGACAACACTGTGGTAGGAAATACTACTTAGTGTAGATTATAGAATTTAAATGCTGCTACTTATTTTTGTGGGGAATAGGAATTTTGCAATTGTAACCATTTTGTTACAATTACAAGAATGCTAATAAAGAAATTCATATACACATCTTTTTTCCTTAACAGTTTATTTTTAAATCAAGCTTTATTATAATAGGACACACAGTTATCCCTTTTCCTTTGTTCAACTGAACAATTAAGCAACCATTCATAATTCATAACTTCATTTCCATTAGGAAGAAAATTAGAGTAGATAGGGTTATGTCCCCAAATTAGTTAGAGAGAAGAGAAAGTCTGTTTTTTCTCTAGCCCCTGAAGCAATCTGACTTGCCTAAAAACTCTCAAAGGCTGGATCTCAGTGTTTTCTGTGCCTTTGGTGTTTCCCTGCTGCCTCCCTTTACAGACTGTTCACCACACTGCTGGGCCTCTTGGATAGCCACATTAATATGGCTCCATCACCTAATGGTCTAAGCCCTACACCTGCTACCAGCAAATTCAAAGAAAATCCCCAGAACACTGTGATGTCCCTTCCACCAGAACCTGAGCATATCCCTACACTCTGGCACTTTTCCATGTGTATGACCACAGACAGAAAACAAACATACACACAAACACTAATGGACTTCTTGAGATGCATTCTGAACTGCAATAAGGGGTAAAATAGACTAAAATAGTTCCCTTCGAAGGGACCTACAAGACCATCTGGTCAATTCAGGGCTGACTAAAATTTAAAGTATATGATTATGGGCACTGTCCAAATGCCTCTTAAACACTGACAGGCCTGGGCCATCAACCACCTCTCTGGGAAGCCTGTTCCAGTGTGTGACCAGTGCTCGGCTAACACAATCTACAACAAAAGATAACCTGAGATTTTTCATAAGCAAGTAATACATAGAAAAAAATAGCTATACTATGTTCTACCTCTTTTAACCCTTTTTAAACAGTAACATATAGATTTAAAACACTAAAAGAAAAGTCAATATTCTGAACTTTTCCTGGTCTCAGAATCTTCATTTAGTTAATTGTAGCAGAGGAGAAGTTTCTTCTAAAGATTAACCTTGACACTCACCATTTTCTTCTGGAAAACATGGCAAATATGATGGGCCATTGAATTTAAATGTTGACTACTAATGTAAACCACTGAAGCATTCTATTATTCTAATTTGAATGAGAAATAGATCATTAACTTTCTTTAATTCAATACTTATACAATTATTCCTCAGCAAATTCCTTTTATGTCTTACCTTTAAGCCATCAGCAAGGTCCATCATTACATTATAAAGCTTCTCCAAGTTCACACCTAAGTTTTGATACTGATATAAATAAAACAAAAATAAATCAATAACTTTATTGCTAACATAAATATATTTTGAGTATTTCTTTTTTAAAATGTGTAAGTTGTAAAAATGTGCTTTTCTGTATGCCTTCCATTAACATTTTAGAAATGTTCTTAGATTTCTGTCAAACCCAAATCATTAACACAGTACTACAGATTATGAACATTCCAGATTTTGCCTGTTCCTTTATTTACATTTTCCATCAAATACAGAGAAATATTTTATCAATAAACTGCCTTTGACACTGAAGTCAAAGTTTCCTTACTATTTGTAAGATGAAAAAAAATTCCTTGCATTTTTATTTCTCATACAAGTACTGCCACTTTTGTGCCAGAACTGTTCACTTCCTTCCTTTCTGTTCCAGAGGGGTCCCACACAGCACCAGGCCACCTCCTTCAATTGCCTAGAATACCATTTTGAAATGCATACAAATACTGAGAATGATTGTTAGCTCCAAGAACATGACCATTAAAAACAAACTTAATAAAGACTGAGAAACAGCAGGGCCTGGAAGGCAGGATGCAGAGGGCTCTCTTCAAAGCTGAAATATGCAAATCCACTGGTGATGATCCTTGATTCTAGAACAGTCTAGTCCACATTGCAGTGAAAAGTCATCAACCTATCTCCAAGAAACCTTGTCCATACCAGCTTCTTCTGGAACAAACGAGCTGTCTGTGAAATACAGACAGCTTGCTTGATCCCTTTCCGGAGGTGGAAGAGAGCCCAGTGACAGGCTTCAACTGACACCAAGATTCCTCACCAGTAAATGCAGCGATGACATGACCAGCATTATGTTTAGCACCTGTTCCAGCAACTGTTTCAGGGAACGTGGACCATGACCACTTTAGAACAGCACCAAATATACAGACAAGCAGCACATCTTCGTGCTAAAGGTGTGTGGGTGAGTTGTGGGCTACAGAATAAACCAGCAGTCATTCCAAGTACTGTGGTGGGTGGACAAGACTAGCACAAGACAGGGAGCTTCACTGAAGTGAAGGCACAAAATGATACATCACTTACCACAGATCCCTCTGGCAGTACAGACAACAGCTAGGAATCTACCAGTAAAAAAAAAGGGCAAGAAGATAGGAGAGATAAACTTGGCAAAGAGCCAGGATTCACAGGAAGAAGTGGGACTCACTGAGCAAAGAGAAAAGCCAAAAAGGAAGTGTGAGTGTCCAGGTGACAAATTAGAGAATAAGGAATGGGGAGGAATAATCACAGGATGTTACAAGGAGGCATTAACTGGGAATTGAATGAAGTCAGCATAAAGACACTGGAGATGGTCAGGGCAAGGAAACAAACTAGACCTGAAGCAGGACAGGAAGGAAATAAAATTTCAATATTTAACTCAAATAGAGCTGAGAATCAGGATGACAAAGCTGAAAAATAGCTAAGAACAGATGTGCTATCTGAAGAACAAAAGACTGAGTCAAGCTAAGGGAAGAGAGAAGATTAAGGGTGCTGACTCACAGCAGGGCCATCACACTTAGAAACAACCACAGATAATTTCTGTCTGTTTGCTTGTCTATTCTCTACACTAATAACTGAATGCATGAAGTAGCTTCTGAACAACTACAGTTTACAGTGTTTTAAAGTAAACTGGCTCTGTTTTCTCCAGAAATGTCTACACTGCTGGGTAGGTGCCAATACAACTGGCCTCTGTTCATGCTCTAACCCCTGAACATCTGTGGGTTTGTATCCTTACAAGTCCTATAACCATGGTACAATACGTATTCTGAACAAGCAAGGTCTCTGAAAAGTAAATGGCATCAAAAAATCCATTTTTTAGGTTGCTCTACATCTTCTTATCATTCAAACAACCTCTGGAGGCTAATGTGTTCACAGTAGATCACCGTGGCCCAAAATAGACCCAAGTATTTTATAACATTCAGGAAATATATTTCAATAGGAATACAGGAAGATATTTTATAAGATATAGCAAGACGTTTCCAGGGGATAACATCTCAAAAAGTTCATAATGCATTCTCTCACACTGAGAATTAAAATTCACAGATTTTTTCATACAAGGGCATGAAGGTTCACATTTGACTCTCTGCTCAGCCTATGATGTGGTGTCTTTACCAGCTGTGAAATTTAGAAAAATTGTTAATAACAATTAAATAAATACAGGCTACAAGTCCACAGGAATTGGAGAACACAGCATTAGACATTTTGGAAAGGAGAGCTGGAAATCATTTTGCAGGAAGGTGAACAGAAAAAAATATAGAATTGTATATTAATGTTGTTACTGAACTTTACAGTATTGAAAGAAAATTTTACAGGTGTTCCTGAAGAATGAGCTCCCATCTTGATAGAATGCAGTGAAACCTCCCCTTTCTTTATGTTTCCAACATGTAGCATTAACAGAACCATTTTATTCCATTAGAAAAGCATTATCTATCTTGTTTTGCAATATTTTCTAAGCAAAAGCAATTCTATTATAATTTCCTTCCATTTTTAACCCCATCACAAACAAGTGAAAACAAACTACTTACAGATACATTTCTCAAAGTGGCTGTATCTGTATTTACTGTTCCATTTGAAAAAGGCTTTTCAAAATACTTCTGTATTAAACACTCAAAGGAAGGAACTGTGTCGCTGGGGTTTATCAGCCATGCTGCAATCCTTGGATCTAAAACAACACTATTGGCAACTGCAAAAACAAGATATTCAAAATACTTAAATTCTGAAAAATACCTCTAAAGTTTTGCCCATCTTTCCTGCACACACAAATCAGAGAAGTATTTACTCTGTAAAAATGTTAAACATTGAATTCACAGCTCTAACAATCAATATCATGACTACACAGGAGGAAGTTCAGTATAACATATTTTTAACCAGGTTGTTTTGTGAGGTTGGGTGGATTTTTTTGGTTGGTTGAATTTTTCCAAGTTTTCAAATATAAGTAAACCTTTGGCTCCTTAGATTTACTGTAAAAACCTCTCTTAGAACTGAAAAACTTCAAGCTGAAGTTTTCTTATGAGAGTTTCCCTCTGGTACAGTTTTGTTATTGTTGTTAGCTTGACTGATATCCACAAAATTGCTGTTGGGGATCAGGGAGAGATTTACTTCCTTGCAATCAGGATTGTTAATATAGATATGAATTCACATAAGAGTGCACAATGCATTGTTTCCAAAACTCAGAACCTTTTTTCCTACAGCATCGTATGTGCTTACACTGCACTCTCCTGTTCACATAGATGGACAGGATGGGCCAAGCCCAGTGCTGTTTCACTTCCCTTTGAACCACAATCTCAACATGCACCCTGCATTTCTACAAAGAACAGGAGATACTAATAACTAGACCTCATATGCAAAGATAAACCTAAGCATCCCCTTCAGTAACTCCTAAGTAAGTTCAAATGATGACTTACAGGTATATTTATAGAGAACTCCATCCTGTACAACCTTACAGACTCAGTTACCTGGAAGCAAACTTTGATGTCCATAATGCAAGTTACAGCTACAGGACTACTCTAAAGAGAATTTTACCAGTTTTGTTTGTTTTGTTGGAGCTTTGTTTGTTTATTCATAGCAGAAACAACTTGTGAGGAAGCATCAAGTTTCAAAGTTTAAAAGCCTAAACAAGAATTCTTCTGGTTACTAGAAACTTCAGATTCAAATCCCATGGATCAGGTAGGATCTGACCTATCTAGTCTAGTTCTCTGTGTGTGCAGGTTATAAAACTGTCACTATTGCCACTCCCACTGTGGTATTTCTTTTCCTGCCTTTCCCATTTCCAGTGCTGTTTTTCATACAGATCTTTACATCAGATTTTAAGAGATCATCAGTTTACTGAGATTTACTGAAACTTTTCAGATGCTGAGCACAATTCGAGGATTCTCTGTAGAGGGAGCCCTTCCTGAGTGCACTTTTGTAACTCACTCAGCAGTAATTTGATACATTTGATACACTGAATCAAAAAAAAACAAAACAAAACAAAAAAAAAAAAAAAGGAGATCATAATTACATCTTATGCCTGTTGTTTGTAGTTGCTTTCAAATCCACAGAGTCTTACTTGTTCCTATCAGAAAAACAAGGGCCCATTCAAGTGATTCCTAATTCTAACAACTGTGACCATCTCTGGGATTTATTTCAGCCTTTCCTTTGAGCAGAGGACTTTTTTTTCTAGGGAATATATAACATGACTTTTGACTTTTTCAGCCACAGTCAGGGCTGTGTTGAGAGCTTTTGTTTCCACTGGAAGCTATCCTTAAACTACTCAATGATTTGATTCCTACTCTGAGAAGAAATAGATTATCTTGATATGCCAAGCCTCTGGGCACAACGTCCCTCAAGACGGGTGGTCTTTTTCATGGTACCAAACTCTTGTTTTTCAGTATATTACTCAACCATCAATTTAGTTATTTCTACACTTAGTGATCTTAACAGAAACACCAATAGTGCAGAAATTACAGGATGAGATCATAGATTGAATACTTGCCTTGTTTCCAGCTGATTTCATTATCATAAACTTGAAGTAGAGTCCTCAGGAAATCTTTTGCATTGAAGCAAATGATTGGAACTTTGCATTGTAGCATGTGAAACAACACTTGCCTACACAGAAGTAGTTCATTAGCACACACTACACTGCTACCAGATTTAGTCAATCTATTTGTTCTTTTAATTAGCACCTAATACTAAACAGCTAACCCAAGACATTTCCTTATTCCTATAAGAACAGAATACTGCATTTGAATATTAAATTGCCAATTTAATAACACTCAAATCTACGTTCTCTAAAAAATGAAAACATCCTTGCAGATATGCTTTATCATATATACATAAAGAAAACAAATACTTGTTTAACTCTTAAAGTGCAGCCTTAACCCAAAACACCAACTGGCATCCCATTAATACTTTAATATAACCAAATAAGATCACAGAGGCTAAACTGATGTAACATTATAAAACACTGATTTAAAAGTTACTATATAATCTGAATTGCCATAACTATCCTGTGTTAATGTGTTATTTAAATCCAAAATGCTTCATCTTTGTCGTGTATTTCTATACCTCTTGCAAATCTAATTCCCTCACTCATGTAATTTTAAATAGATGTAACCAACTATATATATATCTCAGTATACAGATTTACCAACTACGTGTGTCATTTTTTAAAATAAGTTTTATTTTGGGCAATATAGAAAAATAATCGTTTTATAAAGCATTTTTGATGGTATGAGACTTCAATCCCAAGGATTTGGACATATTAGAAATCACATAGATCACAAGGTATTGCTGTATGCATTATAGATCCATTCTTAAACAACTGCACTAGTCTTACAATAAATAATTACCCATAGGTTTCATCTAAATGCTAATATCCTTATCCAACTTATTATTGAATTTTTACTGTTCATATGTAGATGCTTTACTGATATGTTATTCTCAATTCACAACAACCTGTATTCAAGCTGACAACATGCTATTAAACTACTTGTCATGTAACCCCAGTATTACAGCTGGAGAGGTACAGGTCAGCAAAGTCACTACTTGTTTCAAGCCATGATTTCAAGCAGTAGAAGAGATGCAACTAACAACCAAGTCCCACATCCTGAAAATTAATGTTTTGTAATTTAATAATTCAAATTCAGCTGTTTATAAGACAGCTATTATTGAAAGTCATAAAATATTCTCATGAAGTTCTAACATGCTAGACTATTACATCTAAGAATCCAATTCAGTTCTCATTTCTCCCTTTATGGGTTATGATTTCTAAGTTAATAAGAATAAAAATGGACTTTGGTTACAATAACTGGAAGTTTAAAACATAGTCCAACTTTCTATTAAAATATAATCCAAGTATTAAGAAGATACATAAAGCCATTACTTCAAAATTATATTGTATTATTACTGAATATTAGTGAAACTTCATTTGGAATGTGAAAAGCTATCAAAAAACCCTATGCTAAAAATATTTAAAGTATTATCAAAGCTCAGAAAGGGTGTTTATCACAATAATGTCCATCAAAAATGTACTAGATAAGAAATGCAGTTCAGGAAATGGAAGATAAAATACAAGAAAGATAAGTATGAACAAAACATATTCTTTGGTGCCATCCACCTTTAACTGCTCATATAGGATTTGCAGGGGAATGTAAACAGCTCCTATCAGAATCCCAACCTAATTCTGCAAGGCCTGCAGTCAGTGATATGCTGAGCCCAGAGGAATAGTCTATTCTTACTTGGTTTATATTAGTCTAGATTTGACATGGAATTAATACAGCCAATATGAAATTCAATGAGCCTGAGATGTAAGATTAGGCCTGTGCTAAGTAACCAACATCATTACTCCAGCAAACATACAGAAAGCAAAGCAGTATTTTTTCTACATACTCTCACCAAGAAATGTTCTTGTGAGCCTGTTCTTGTTCCCAGAGAGATGACTGTTCAGTTTTCAAATAAATTAATTTATCATTTTCATTAGCAGCATTCTGAGTATAGCCAGTTGAAGTGTGACTGGGAGGACAAGGGTGGTCAGTCTGATTCTTCACCAGCACAACAACTCCTTTTACTGATGATGTAGAGGCCTGTTAAGTATAATTACAATAGTGTTTCCTCTGACAGATTTTGTGCAATCCTATAAAGAAAAATTCCCAAATATTTTACAATATGAAACCAATTATGCATGCTATAGTTACTGCATACACCATTGACATAGTAGAGGAGCATGCAAGTGTTTCAGCCTTGAAACAAAAATCCTAGTGGTTTCATTTTTTTTAAGTTGTAATGGGTAGTTTAAAACAAAATGTAATCTAAATGTACATTTCGGTAGGTTGTACACCAAAATTCCCAATGAACACAGGTTTGTATTTATCAGTCAAATGCACATTCAAATGGTTCTAGAGAACTGACTCTAAACAAAACCCATCCTTCACTAACCTGCTCCGAGTTGAGCTGTGAAGAACCATCTTGAAATACCATAGTAGTTACAAAAGCCACTGCCTGTTCTATAGTTGCAAGCAGTTCATTTCTTTCTTCACATCCTAAACTGCTGATATCACAAGGATACTTTCCAGAAGACTTTATTTGTCCAGGAGTACAGCTGTATCTTCTTTCATGTGAGGACAGGTAGGGACTTACATGCAATCTTCTTGTTTTCTCTGAACAAGATGTAGACACATTTTGTTTTCTTTTAAGAGGAATAACTATTTTCTTTTCCCCGTTCTTCAGGTTTTTTGCTTCTACTGAAAGACTTCTTTCTCGATATTCCCATTTCGGGAAGCCTGAATCCTGGTAATAGCTCACTGTTTTGGTATTTTGACAGCCCAGCATTTCATCTGTATGCACTGTCCTGACTATCTGACCAGCAGTTCTTTTTTCAGGGCTGGCAGTTGCTTTTAATAAGGTGATTCTGGAATCACAAACCTCCTGGGAAAATTGGAAATATTTTAGCACACCAATTATTTGACTTATTAGGAGAAATAAAAAACTGCACAAAGTTAATTTAGACAAACTTTCAAGAAAGCAAAATCCTATAAAAATGTTGATACTAACAAACCAGAGCTAGTTTACTCACATTACATAAACCAAAATTCAAGTATTTATCAGCAGAGATTATTTTGATGACATATACTGTTTACATCCACAACCACTTTTTTTTTTAATCTAGTGGTAGTCCAACACTAAAAATGGCAAATTAACACCTGTAAGATGCATCTAGTCCAGTAGCCTGTCTTCCATAATGACAAGGTTATTATTGTCCGAACAGGGGAGAATATTCATCTTTAGCTTCGACGTTCAGAGCTGTTTTCATGAGAGCTTCATTTGTTATAGAACTTTCGGCAAGGGACTTTAATGACTGCTTTGGAAGTTCAAGTACATGAGTCAACTGGGCCCCTTCAAGCAACTTACAGGATTGTAAGACATAACAAACATACGTAAGAAAGTTGCACTGAACAGTTATTATCAGCTGTATGAGTAAGTATTATACTCTATTCAGTTTAATCCACTACACCCAGAAGAGTTTTCCTGCTCCAGATAGTCCCTAGATCACTTTCCAGCAGCATGCTACTAAACAGCATTAAGCAAGATGCTGCATGGTAATGTTTGACTTCTACTCCTTCATCCTTATTTCCTTCAGAAATTTCCTTAGTATGTACTGGCCCTTGTACATCACAGAAGAGCCAAATGTTTAAGAGCCATAGAAAGACAACTAATTCACCCAAGTGTATTCTTCAGTCAAACTGCAAATAGTTTTATCATTTAACACAGCAGAATTTGAATTAGGTCACTCTAGTAATTACAGAATCAGGAATAAGTAATTCCCTTTTAAAGGTTGAAAAAATAAGAACAAAGCAATTTAATTATCAAGTCAGAATAATACAGCTGGAACAACAATTAACCACAGAGAGAAACAGCTTCTGTGACAAACTAATCTTCTGTTAGCAATAATAATGTGGCTGGATGTAGAGAAAATGACTCCCAGGATGTAGTTTCATAATTTATGTCAAAGTAGGAAGATCTCATTAGATGTAGTGAGTCAAAATTAGAGCCTCATCATTACAAAAAGGGGTTCCACTACTATCCATGTGCACCCACACTGCATGAGCACCTGTCAGCCAATATAATTTGTAGGAAACGACCCCACAAGGCATCAGTGTTCTGCATCTTGAGCAACCTGAATGGAATTGAAGCGTGCAACATGCACCAGAGTCAAAGGAAGGCTGTGAAATTTGCAGCTGGGATCAGTTGCAGCATCTGCAACTCATCAATCAATTTGATGGATTTTACAATCACAGCCTGAGCTGGGGCTGCCACAGTTACCTGTTCCCACTCTTGCACTGGCACTCACTTACATGCACACCAAACCAAATTCAGAGATAATTAAACCCAAAATTAAGCTTCCTAATACAAAATAAATTTTCACATCAATCAGCTCACTATGTCAGTGACAGAAGTCTGAGAACACTTCTAAACCCTGGTGACTCTCTGAATGTGGCAATCTCATTTCTGATCAATCTGCCATAAAAGACCAGCTTCCTGTGAAAAGGGAACCAAAATGAGGCCAAGGATCTCATAGGTAAATAAAGGCCAAGTGTAAAATAAGACAGAAGAAGTTATCTGAACTATGACTGTATAAAATATA
This sequence comes from Vireo altiloquus, assembly GCA_013396875.1. Lineage (NCBI taxonomy): Eukaryota > Metazoa > Chordata > Aves > Passeriformes > Vireonidae > Vireo > Vireo altiloquus. The sequence goes on from VZRF01003085.1 coordinate 957,684, forward strand.
TTGTGATAAAGCCTGTTATGAAAAAATCAGTCTATAACTTCAAACCTCCTACAAAAGTGTGCTTTCAGTGGTTTTCAATCTTACAAAATGCTTGCCTTTTCATTTCTCAGATGTGCATCCTTATCACCTAGTTTATTTTCCTTTGTCTTCTCTAGACCTTTAAAAAAGAAGAAACAATTTACAACATAAATGAATCTGCAAGCAGCCCATATAACTTAGGTCACATACAAGGCTATGTTACTGACACTTTCACCAAACCTAAAAGAATTGTAAAAAAATTTCCCTCCACAACCGCTTATGAAATTAGTATCAAGTTAGTATTCATGCTTAAAAGGGCCCTGGCAGGTTCCAAAATAGGCATATGCAAAAGCCTGCTCTGTCACCATTAAGAAAAAAATTACTTAAAATTCACTACAAAGCTGAAAAACATCTTCCATGGTATTTAGAGGAAGCATTACTATAATTTCATAATTATGTGAAATTCCCTCATTCAAGAACACTAAATCCATTTTGGTCATAGTAAAGCTGGCGTTATGAGCATGAAGGAAAAAAAAAGAAAAATCCAAACTCCAGACACTTTACACAGCTTAACTATTTTCTTGTAATTCAGGAGCAAGTATTCCACAAAACCTTTGTTCTATAACGCATTATTTGTACTTGAGTTTAGCATATCATGTCTTACAAACAACTGACCATATTTCACCTGCAGAGAAGAATTTTTTCACATTGTTCATCTTGCAATAGAACAGGCATTTTAAGACCAGGTAAGAGACAGCAAGGAGAATTCAGACCTGAAAAACTGACAGGACGATAAGGTGACACCAGTCCCACAAGAAGCAGGACAGCCACTGGTGCTGGGTCTGACACAGAGCACAACACAGCTGTGAGTCTGGGCCCCCACTGAACTGCCACAGACCTTCAGCCCACGGCTCTGGAAGCACAGATGCTGCAGTTCCAACAAGGCTTTGGAAATGCACCTCAGACTCACACCATGGCAAGTGAAACCATTAGGACATGCATTTCTTTTCTGCCTTAACACTGTCCAGAAGTCCCAAGAGGAGGAGAAGCAAGTGAAGACTGGACTGAAGGAGCCAGGGGTAACAGGTTAGCAGTAATTACAATGTGTAGGTAGAGAATGAGGAACAGGGAAAGAGAACTCCCCTGAAGTACAGGTGTCTCCAGAGTTTCCAATGAGTTTGGATTGCTTTATCTCCACATTCTTATTGCATAGCCAAAGACACATCATGGACAAAGAATGTATTTTGTCCCTCCATACTGAGTACAACACTAAACTGCTGCTGTCAGCTATGTATTTGCATTACCAGCACTTCTGAAACAGCAATGGTGCTGACCAATGTCAAACAAAGCATAAGGTGATCGATTTACTAGAACTGTTTTAAAAAAACTTGTCTGGGCAAATCAAGACCATTGTCTACAGAAGAAACTAAGCTTATTTCTACATGTTGGTCTAAGCATATAATCTGACATTTAGCACCAGCTCAGACCTCTAACCCACACTGTTAGAACAGCCAATATGGCACAGTTGTATTTGTAGCTTCAAACATTTTACCTTTGGTTTCCTAGAGACTTTCTACAACAATAAGATAATAAATTAAGAATGACAGTATCTGAGTTTACATTCAGTGCTTTTAATTGTTTCACAGCTAGACACTTTTCGTTGACAAATCCATCCCCCAGAGCAGACAATGAGGATTACATTTCTCTCCTCCAGCACACAATAATCAGTATGACAGATATTGAAGGGATCTGCAACTTCCAGTTTCTGAATTATGACAAAGTATCACCAGATGGCAGCAGAAACCCATCCTTGCCTTTCAGCTTCTCGAGGGCTGATGGAAACATTAGAGCTCCACTGGCAGGATAACCACGGAATTTCACCAACTAGGTCAACATTGGAGATACTTGTTCTATTTGAGCCCAATATTTACCTTCTAAAGACAAACAGTTTTTCCATTAAGTAGAATTTAAAATTTAAAAATCTATCTATAAAATACAGTTCATACAGTCTGAAACAGACCAACATGAGAGGTTTGCAGTTGTTTCTGGTTTTTTAAGGGAAGCAAACTTCTTTTTTACAGACCCACATTAAAGCTATATATACATATACACACACATATATATACAGGAAATGACAAGGTAGCAAGAGAAGTAAAATATCAAACTGAGGCCAAAAAGAGATCAAATTTTCTTTAAAATCATCTGGGTTTTAGTCCAGATGTAACACATACAGTGTAACATTTTAAAATTAATTCATCCCATATTTCTTTAAACATGTATCACAGATTTACACAGTGATGAACTACTGCCTTTGTCACTGCTACACCACCAGGCTCCACTGATGAAATACTTCACTGAAAGAGGAGCCTGAACCATAACTTATATAAAACGGAGGCTGCAAAAAACCTGATGCACACAAGAATAAACATTAGATTTAAAGCCCATTGATCAAATAATATTCCAGGATCTAATTCTCATGAGAAAACACACAACTGAAATCAAGCAAAACTCTTAACTTTCTATCTGCTTCTTTCCAGAGCCACAAGATGACAGACCATGGTATACACAGAACTGAGAATAAAATCTGCACTTTGCAAAACCTCCCTAGTATCCACAATGTTCCAGATCTGCTGAGGCATTTTTAACATTACCTAATCTGCTCTTTCACTGGGACTTTTGTTCAATCTTCCCCCTAGAATTTCACAAGGAGCATACTGCTAATGAACATGTGTTTTAAGGACAGACATGACTCACAGGTCACTTGGTAAATTCCAACTACCTCCAGTGATCTTTAAACATCTAGTCCAGAGTCAAGCTAATGTATGCATCTAATTTATTACATTGAGTAGTGTTACTTAAGTAACAGTTTGAAATTCCCATATACTTCTGTACCACACAGCAGGAACAGAAAGAAAAAAAAATAAATTGGTGGTACAGTTCCTCATACTCACATAACATTATTTAATCAGAAAAGTCCCAGCAAATATCACAGTTACAGCTTAATTCCTTTTCTAAACCTGTAAACCTAAACTCTCACCTTTTCTTTTCCTCTATTTAAAAACAGGGACTAGAAGTTTGATAACACACTGTTGTTAGTGTTTCAATTTTTTAACTGAAAACCACAAATAGGCTAAGATTTACTCACTCTGGTTTTCTCTGTTAGTCTGAACTTCTACAGGAATAGACTGCAAAGCTGTCAGAATCCTCTGAGCAATATCAGATAAAGGCACTTTAGAAATCTCACATCCTATGTACCGCTCCATTTTTAAGATTAAACCTAAACACAGAACACATAATTTATGAATTAATCAGGGCCATGAGTAATCCTCACTTATATTCTGCTGAAATTAAACACAAAATTTTGTGAATATGTTCAGCCATTCATTCTCAACAGAAAATTACATTTGCTCCTAGATGTGCCTATCAGTACTGTATTGGAAATAAAAATGTAATAATTTATAAAAACTATCTTATTTGAAATAGTGATTTAATACACTGATTAAAAAATCAGCAGACTTAAGTAGAGCTAAGTTGTACTAAAGAAAAATAGATCTGACAAATAAAATGAGAACTATGTATGTCTGAGATACCTTCCCCCCGCCAGCATCTTTAAACTAGTCTCCATCTAGCACCTGCATACATTTACTGTTACTAGTGCTTGGATTTCATCAGGAAAAACACAATTAACTTTCAAGTAATTGCCAAAATTAAGCCAACACAAGATTAAAGAAACAAGCATTAGTATCACAATATACAGGCATTAGTTATGTGCTGTTTCAGAAAATACTTATCATAAAAGACCTCTATTTTCTTAAATTTTGTATAGTTGATGCATTCAAATACTGTTATATATTGGTAACTTTAAAATAGCTATTATAGCTTGTCAATTTAGGAAACTGGTCAGCAGCATCTATAGTCTCTACAAGCTCTGACCCCAGCCACTGTTGTTCTGAATTTTATCCTTTTCTGAAAAGGAGCTGGTTTTCCAACTGACCTGTCCATACTCTGCAATACCTACAGAATACTAGGAGAATCCCTAGGTACAACACACATTGAAGAATCACAAGGAACGGTGTCCACACAGATGACTTGTTGTTTTACAGTTAGACCAGAAGAATGTGTAAAACTGGACACAAACACAAGAGAGATATCCAACATTTTAAAAAATACTTAAAGGATCCAAGTTGTACAAGTCAATCACGCTACCAAAAACTGCTTTTTACTCAACTGTTCCTATACAAGTGGGGCACTCGAGTCCTGTTACTCTAGTCTTCTCCCATGAGATCCAGTGCATGAGAAGACTATCAACCACCAGCAAACAACAGCTCCTCTCCCTACATGGAAATTCTTTTCCATGGCTCACAGGTACATTGCAACTTTCAATACTTACAAGTGCAAACACTTGCATCCAGTTCAAAGAGGAACTTCCATCATGCTGCATTAGCACTGGCTATATCTATCTAGCTCTAATCAATAAGCATGTGAAGGAAAGGGTGAGAGGTAGAATGGCTTTCTTTTCCCTGTCATTCCAGGAGTCAGAAGTATAACTGACTCCTCCTAACTTCTACGATTAAGAGCAACACTTCTTTCCTACACAGGGTTAAAGTGCTCCCTGACTTCTCAGGCTGGGAAGCAGCAGTCACAGCCTCAGGGGCAGATCAAAATGAGAACCCATCAGACTAAATATAAACAAGACACCATGCCTGAGAACAGGCCTAGAAAAACCCACACAGATTCACCATAAATATTAACCACACTGAACTGAATTTATGGAGTTTGGCATTTAATAATAAACACCAAGTATAGAGTTAAGCAGCATGAAATCCAGACATAAAGACACCCAACCAGTAAGCTTAAAAAAAAATTAACACATTTCAAAATAAGTTACAATCACATAAAAGTTAAAAGCTGGCCATCAAAATAGTTTTAAGACTACTGTTACTGAATTTAAGCTAATATACTAACCTTCATCAATATGTACAATGCTTGAAAGCAAGCACAGCTGATCCCATCAAAATATAAAAGACTGGAAGTTATCATACTATAAAAGCCTATTTAGTTCCATTGGCATATTGGGAAGCTACATAAAAATTTGATAAACAGGCTAACAATGCACATGAAAGCAGAAGTATGAAAGCATCAGCACTCTGAATTGAAATGCCTATCATTATAAATTATAAGGCAAACTCAGAAGTACAGAAGATAAATCTGAAAGTCTTTTTCATTGGCAAGCCCAGTACAAGTATGGACTAGTTTCAGAGAAGATAGGCCATAAGTTAAATTAAGAGATGTTGGAATGGTCTTAAAGCAGATGGTGTTGGTAGTTAAAACAGATTCTAGTACATATTCCAACAAATTTTTAACAAAACCAAGTCTTCTTAGAAGGGAAGTCTTCTTCTGTAAGAGAAACAATCATGGAATATCTGCCTTGCAGAACTCTCCTCTTCACTATGAGGACATTATATTCATGTTCCAAAATCTGGAATGCCTCCTCCACATTTATTTTGCAGTTGAATCAAAAGTCATCAGCATGCAAGAATAAACTCAAGGGTCTGACACATTCCTTTTGGTGCTATGCTGTGTGCAGCAGAAGGGAACACACAGGCCAGCAGAAAAGCAGCCTGAACATACTTCTTTCAAATAACCAACAGTTACTTCCTATCCAAGAGTTCTGACAAAACTGAGACTGAACTCAGTGGGCAGAAGCCATGAAGCAGCACACATCCCCAGCTGGTAACAGTGGCAGCTAAGATTCACTGCAGCGACAGGTAAGCGCAAGCATTGACAAGCTAATGCTTATTATTGCATATACTCCTAGACAGTTTACATTAACATTTTCCTTTCTCAAGAGTACATTGCTGTTTAGACGTTAAGAACTTCACTGGTTGTGAAATTCTCATCTTCCAGACTACTGGCTTTAGCCTGAGACTGCTGCTCAAGCTTCTCCACCATCTCTTTAAAGTGATCTTCATCTTTGAAAAAATGCACATACAAGTCTCTTTCCATCTGATGCCGCCTATTGGACTCCAAAAAGCTTCTCTTCGACTTCAGATCAGCAACCAGATCCATAAGGAGATTATTTAGTTTATCTAAATCCACTTCCAGTTGGTGAAACTGCTCAGTGAGTTCCTAACAAAAAATATGAGACAAAAAATTATTACTTTTCTATTGTTAATACACTAGTTGAACTAGAAATATAAAAGGGTTTTTGCTTTAGGAAGGCACTTGCTTGTAATTGAAAAATAATCAAAAAAAAACAAAAACAAAGATCATAAGGAATTCCATTCAATTTATGTAATTTAACTCATATAAGGTTATGCAAATGTAATTTCATTTACTTGTTGACCAGCTGATTTAGGACCATAAGAATCCGACTCTAACCTAGAGAGATGAGTGACATTTTCTATCAATTACAAGTCCTCATTGCTAGTCAAATGAACAAACAAACGGACAAAAAGAAGGCCACAACAAAAAAGTCATATCACTTTTACAACCGAATCATTAATTACCAGCTACAACTTTCCCAACTGTCATTCTTATGATAATTCAGTATAAGCAAACTAATCATCTATTTGCACATGAATTACTTTTCTTGAGAAACAGTAGCAGTAGAATGAGATGTCATATTTTAAGAAGTAACTTAAATCAATAGGAAGGTATTTGATTTAATAATGTGCAATCCCTAAATACATACTGTTCCAATTACAGTCTCACTTTTTAATAAAAACTGTTCTATAAGTTGCAAATTCACTTGATAGATGAATCTTAAATATATTTTTATGTAATTAACCAAGGAAGTATTATATAAGAGAAGATTTCCCTTGATGCATTTTTGAGGTATCTACAATAATTTAAAAACCATAACAAGGTGCATTTAACAAACCCTGTTCCCATTTAAAAGATGTTCTAAACATAACACCTGAGAGCTGTGTAGCAGGATTGCCCTACCAAAACTGTCCTTCAAAATTCTGGTATTTTTATTTTATCCAAATGATCCACCCATGGCCAGTACTGTTGCGGTTTTAGAGGTAAAAGGGGAGAAAACCCATATGAAATGAAGAGCAACTTAAATGAGTTTTCCAGTGACACCCTATTCAGACAACACATTTCCCACTCCACAAGCTTACAGGAAGAGAGGACTACACATGCCTTTGAAAGAAATTCAATTAGATGCAACAATTTTCTCAGAAACAAAAAAATTATTACCTGCCAGCATTTACAAAAATCCAACATTTGCCAAGAACAATGTAAATACAGCATCCACAGTCATTATGTTAATAGATTTGCTGCCGATAAGTCGGGACTGTTTGTGTGTCTAGAGCCTTCACACCACTTTTATCAGTAAAAGAACACGACACCCAGTATAGTCATTTTTTAAAATATCAATAAGAGCTTACCGGACTCCGGAGTTGTATCTGATTTGCTCCACAATAGAGAGCACCATGAAGGGCATCCACATCCCTTTCCAGGCTGGACAAAAGGAGAGACTGCTCTTGAGCAGATGCTGCCAGCTGATTTTGTACTGTAGCACAGTCCTTCTTTAACTTCTGAACCATCTGCTCCAGGTTTTTGTACGTTTTAAACAATTGTTGTTTTTTATTTCCTCCTTCCAGGAGCTGATACAGCCTGTACCAAGTGAAGTTAGACACACAAGCACTTTTAAGTTTCCTAAGCACTCTATCATCATTAGTTAAGAGAAGATGTCTGTGTTGAGAAGTCAGAGGAGGAGCAAGGTTAAGTACAGCTGAGGGCACTTTTACTACACTGCTCTATCTCCCACTGATTTCTGGGTTCCATCTTTATATATTAGTGATTAATAGGAATCCAAAGTATTTCAATATCAAATTAGCAGCAATGAAATACTAAAGTAACAGTTGGTAAACATGTCATGAATGCAAATATAAGTTGACAGTGTGCTTTTGCCGACTATTTCCTGACACTTCAAGGACCGCAAAATAAGGTAGATTTTTTTTAAGTGCTGAAAGAAAGCAGACATCAACGGCCAATGAGAAATAAGAACAATCTTTGTAACAGTTTCAAGCTTACTGAAGTATTTCCTGTTTTCTATCTATGAAGACACTGCTAAGAAATTCTCCAATTAGTTACAAGTCATGCAAAAGACAGCATTACACACTATAGCAAACTGTACCCTTACACCACCCTGGAACAGGCTAATACAATTACAGACGACTTTGTTCAAATGTTACTGCCACCTCTGCATAATAAAATCTTCAGGAGTTGATCCCTAATATAAAATCAGACTGGTTTTATTGAGAGCAGGAGCTATATATCAGAAGTAAGTGAATGTCTTTCAAGTGTCTTCTGTTTACAAACCTTATAAGGATTTTAATTCTTTCAACTTCCTTTCCCTTTTTATAAAAAAAAGAAAAAAGTAGCCAGAAACATTCAGTGATTTGGAAACTTTATAATAAACCTGAACAAAAACATAACAAGTTGACACAAACACACAATAGGAGTAAAATTAATGCTGCCTAATTCTTCCAGTTATTCACTGTGCCAAACCACACTCAGCTATCACTTATCAATTATTAAAAAAAACAACTTAAAGAACCATTCTAAAGAAGAAGGAAAAGTCTGAGAGTAACATACCTGTAATTATACAATGATATAATTATTATTATATCATCCAAAAAAAAAAAAATCTCATCAAAAGCTTTAGTCTTGATGGAAGAGCAGCACTGCACACATCCTTAACTGTAGCAGCTGAACTACTAGACTTAATTACTTAGATGGTGAAAAACCAGACTCCTACATGGGTGCCAGGACACTCAAACCAGATGGCAAACCAATCAGTAAAAATGAGCTAAAGACATTTCATAGTCCAAAGGAGTCGTTCCTCTCTCCTACCACACGGGGGTTTTTTGCCGGCTCAGCTGATGATGCCGTGCATACGACCTGGGAAATCACTGCTATTAACATCTATACCTCTAGAGTAACTTTCAAGAGGTGCTAGATAAGACAGGCTTGGGTTTAAACATTCTTCATGGTATGGATATTAATTAGGAATGCTTCAGCAAGATTAAAAAGGCTGATAATTGAACAGTTTTTCCTCAGGCAAACCTGAAAAGAATTTCAAAGGACTGGGATGAAACAAGTTTTACATCTTGAACACTTCAGTTCTTGAAAATTCAAAATTCTAATTAGCTATAGCAAGTAACTAAGAACTTAGCAGCAGGCAAGGCTTAGCTTGCCTGAGCCTTCATCTCCTCAATATTTCAAAGTAAGTCTAAGTTCAGCAGTGACTCTAATGCTTACCTGCAAGAGAAACCATCCTCTGAACTAATAGTGTTCCTTGGCTTTGCCTGTTGAGTTTGTTCAGCTATCACCTGTAGTCTCTGCTCCAACTTATCAGTGCTCTGTTTCAGAGATTCTACCAAATTCTCAAGCTGACAGTTGATCTCCTGATGTTTCTTCATCTCCATTTCACAGGCCAGCTGAATAAGTTCAAATGATGTTTTCTGTCTTATCAAATGCCTGCCTATTTTATCTTGAATTGCAGCATAACAGTCCTGCCGAGCAATTTGGTGATCTAAGTACTCTTTCACCACTGGTGCAGTCAAAAGTTGTGCATTCTTCTTAAGAAGGGGAAGCAGCTCTTCATTATTTATCTGAGCTATATCTTGTTTCATTGCTGAAATTTCAGCACTTAAACTAGATATTTTAGCATCAATGTTTTCCTGTTGTCCAATATCCTGCATAAAACAAAATATTTGTGAATTTCTTCATGGTTCCCTCCAAGCCACTCCCCAAACATTTCAACAGTTCACAAAATTCATGTATTTATGTTACATGTATCTAGAAAATTAAATGAAAACTCCACAAGTAGCTTCGCGGAATTGTACAACATAATGCAAATACAGATGAACAAAGTAGATAATGAATATATTTCAGTAAAAAGTAACTTCATTCTATCGCAGAGTCAGGAAACAGTTTATTGTATTAAAAATAAAATAGCTGCATTTTACCCAGCACCTGTATTTCAATCATGTCTAACTGAAATCTCACATGCAAACTTATTTTTTTATATTCAGTTGGATGATCAACACTGCTGGCAGAATCAATCTTTTTCAAATTACCCTCATCAATCAAGTCCTATATACTAGTCATCCATAAATGAAAATATACAAACTGACATGATGCCTCAAGTTATTCCACAACTGGCATAAGCAAATACCTTTCCTTTCATTACGATTTCTTCACAAATCCCACTACCCATATCTCACTGTCACTCACTTACTGAGAGACTTCTGGGGCTTCAACTATCAGATTCATTTACTTGGTACAAATACTTGAGTTTCCAGAGTCAGCGAACTAAAACTTTTTAAGGTTATGCTACACAATACAAACAGGAATACATTTATCATATTGGCTCCTTGATACCAGAAAATTATAACCAAAGCTAAGATTCTGTTTATCGTACAAAGAGCCAGCTCTAATTTGAAAATTCTAAGTTAAACTAAACTAGAAAGGCACTAAAAAGTCTAGGATTTTAAAGGAAGTAATGCTGGAAAGTAGAATTAAAGGTACTGTGCCACACTGAAGAATTTCTAACTATGGAAACTGAAGCTATTTCAAAGAGCAGTTTTGTGAGCAAGACCAAAACATCATAAAAGTGCAATTTCACTACATAAAAATAACTGAAATAACAATAACTCAGCAATTCCTTTCACTAGATCCAGTGGAACATGCCTGTCTGTTTAAAACTCCTTCTAAAAGTACCTTCTATCACCTTTTGTGCCTTACCTTGTCCCAGGACTGCAGCAGGCTCTCTGCACACTTGATAGCTGAATTCAGGCCCTCCTCTTCAGCTCGCCGCTGAATTAGCTGATACTGACCACAAATATACGCTGCCTGGAGCCTGGCTATCTCTTGCCTCTCTTCAAAAAATTCATTAGTCTCATCAAAAGTGACTTCCTTGATTAAATCCTCAAGTTGAAAGCTGCCTTCATGTGAATTTTCAGCACATTCAGATATACCTTTATAAAAATGCTTTTTTATGTGTGATGTAAGTGCTGCAGTGCTTTGGTCTTCCAAAGAGAAATATTTGTCCAAAGAAAGCTGGGAAAAAAACACTGGATGTACATTCGACTCTTGTTCTGAATCCAAAGCAGTGAAGTAAGAGGCAAATTTCTTCACTGCAGCTATAAGGGACTGCAGTTCATTGTCAAGCTTTTTATTTGCAGCAGTAAACACTTCCAGTCCTTCTTTCCAAAACTTATGAGTTTCTTTCTCTCTGCTCTGGAATGTTTGTAGCACGTGGCTATTTGCAGCAGCCAGCAGTTGAAGCTTATTATGCCGATGAATTTGAAGGTTTTTCAACTTCTGAAGAGTCTGAAGCTCATCCTCTAATTTCTTCAATTCTTCCTCTTCTTCCCTGTCCTGCTCTTGCCTACTGTTCTTTGAACCCATGGGCTCCAAGGTTTTAAGGACTTCATCCAGTGCATTTCCTTCCAAAACAGGCTTACTATGCTTGAGATTATCAAAATCTTGCAGTTCTTCTTCCGATACCACATGCTGCTCATTTATGTTTCCACAAAACCACTCCAAAAATGACTTGTCTTCTGAAGACTCAAACATCCAGTCAAAATCTTCTCCATTAAGCTCATCAGCCTTTGGATATCCAATTTTTTTAAGAGTTTCCACAAAATCCTTTCCACAGCTCATGATGAAAATATTTTTGTAAGCAGAAAATATCCAAATACATGAAAAAATATGGGGTATTATTCCAGTTTTAATTTTTTTGCCATTTAAAATGAATATTCGGTATTTTAATAAAAAAAGTCTGTACAGGAAAAAGGAAGTGTCAGATCACAAAAAAATCCCATGAAAGCTGTTATGGATTTAAGAGGCTTTTCAAAGACGAGAAACCAATTTTAATTTCAGAGATATATTAATATCTTTTGTTAATCAAATCAGGACATATTTTTGTATCAATTATATCCCAGATCACTGCAAGCACGTATGTTTTTCCTTAATTCACATAAACTTATTATGAAAATAAAATAGCATCATTCATTTAAAAGCAAAGGTGTTAATATTGAGCAACTCATTGTCCTGCAAAAGTGATTTTACTTATACAGTTTCCCTCACATTCACTTTAAAAAACACCCACAATTATTTTAAATCTTCCAAAATGAGCAGAGTTTTCAGTTTGTTCTAAAAACAAAACTACAGTGATGTTACACTGCACTTCAAGATCTTGGCTGTAACAGGTTTTTTTACCTCGACAGAAAGCAGAATCTTGTCTTCTAAACCTTTGTTTTAAAGTTTCCTCTGAAAATGGAACAAGAAATACTTTAACATACAAATATCTCAACATGAAACTGCAGGGTTTTTGATAAATTATAAAAAACTAAAATTAAGATCAGGGTAAAAATGCTCCCATGAAAACAGTCACAACTTACAAGAAAAAGGATTTTGCTGCTTTTCTGTTTCCTAGCAAACAAACAATCAGCTTTGGGATCCTAAAGTGCATGTAACAGACAGCAAAAGATATAGGATAAGTTATCAACAGTCAGGAGGCCTTGTCTGCAATACTCTGGTAATACCAAGGGATATTTTTTAGTTTGATATTACTTAATATTTTGTTTCTAAAACATAGAATTCACCAGAGAACCCCACTGTGCCAGCCAGCCTGGAGCGCTGAACAAGTAAAGGCATTCCTCTGAAGTTCCCTTAGGCGTCTGACTTAGCTCAGTTAGAGACTGCAGATGACACAGAAGGTTTACGCGAGTTCCGTGTCACAGGGAAGCATTCCTCTGCCCTCCGTGTTTAAAAGGGCTGTCCTCAAAATACATAAATATGGGTGCCAAGAGGATGGTGCCACACTCATTTCAGTGGTGCCAAGTGACAGGACACGGAGTATTGGCCATAAACTAAAACACAGTAAGTTTGACTTCAATATGAGGAAGAACTTTAGGCTGAGGGCGTCAGGGTACTGGAACAGGCTGCCCAGGGAGGTCGTGAAAGTCTCCCTCTCTAGAGACCTTCCAAAACAACGTGGACGCATTCCTGGGTAACCTGCTCCAGGTGACCCCGCAGGGGTCTGGATGCTCTCCAAAGGTCCCTTCCAACCCTACTGATTCCACTGTCACTGCCATCAAACACCACAAACAACATCTGCGGAGGCCCGAGGGAGCACCGCGACGCCCGTCCCCACGCAGGGCCGCACAAGTGGGGCCCTCAAGGGCCACGTCCCGCCCGCGGGGTAGCCGCTGCCCCCAGCCACACATGGATCCCGGCCGGGACGAGAGGTCGGAGTGGACCGGGGATGTGGTGGCTGATCCCGTCCCGCCGGGAGCGAGTCCCGAGGCCGCAGCACCGCTCCATACTCACCCCCAGCGCCGTGTTCTGCCGCAACGGCGGCTCGAGGGGAGGGGAGTGAGGCGGGAAATGGCGGGAAGGCTGAAGGGAGGCTCAGGGAGGGCTGAGAGAAAGTGGCGGGAAGGCGGGGGAGAAGCTAAGGGAGGGCTGAAGGGAGGCTTAGGGAGGGTGAGGGGAAGCGGCGGGGAGGCCGAAGGAGGGATGAAGGAAGGCTCAGGGAAGGCTGAGGGGAGGTTCAGGGGAGGCTCGGGAAGCGCCCGCAGCTCGAACCGCCCGCCGCGCGCGCGGTGTCCCCGCCCTGCTCCTCCTGCCGCACTTGCGCGCGAGCCCGCCCAACCCACGAGGGCCCCGCGCACGCGCGCCGCGTTCGGCCTCGCGCCCGCCCCCCTGACCGCCGCCGTCATGTGGGCGGCGCTGCCCGCGGCCGGGCTCGGCTCAGGGCGGTTGCCTAAGACGTGGTGGCTTTGTCCTGTCCCTTCAGCCCCCCTCAGGCCCGTCCCCTCACTTCCCCGCGGCCCTTGCTTCCCATTTTCCCTGCCCACCACACAGGAGAGGGAGGACGGGGCAGAACTGAGTCCAATTGCTGTCGCCCAGCTTTGACCGCTATGCCCACCAGCCTCCCTGAGGCCCAGACATGGCTAACGGGGGCACTTCTGCCGTCCGCACCCAATGCTGCTCTGTTGCTGCTTTTCGCCCCTGCTTAGTCCACATGGGCTTTATGTCCATGGATTTGCCAGGTGCGTTTTTGAACATGCTGGGATCCCCCAAAAACTTAACGAGGCAACGTGCCAGCACTATGTGCTGCTTGAAAAGACACTTTCGTAATTGTTTTTGAGCTTTAAAACACGTCAAATGATTCCTGGCACTAATATTTCAGGATTTGGTCAATGCCACCTCTGCATGTACCTTACCCGTGGTATTCATGGCAATTTACAAAAACTATCATTGCATTTTTCTTCAGCTTTGAAGAGTTTCAAAATTTGGCTTCTGTCGAGCCAGTGCTCCATTCCCCGCATTGTTTCCAATGTCTCTCTTAGAGCATGGCTGTGCCTTGCTCAGGGTGCAGAGACGAGAGTGCACAGGGTCCTCAAGGCAGGGGTGTACCAAGGTTTTCTACGGAACCCTCATTTCCAGTGCCTGTCCGTACAGTGCTCCCTGTTCTCTTGTTTTTTTGGCTGCTGCTGCCCGTGAAGTCCCCAGAAGGCTCTCGGCACAGATTGCAGGACTCTGCATTGCAAAGGCTGGTTCTCAGACGAGCATCATGTAAACTTGTCACTAACACTTGGAGCATCCTTTATCAGCCACTCCTCGAGTTTAGCCGTCTTCACTTCCTGTTTACATTTCACATGCCACGTTTTCCTGGGCTTCCCCATGTGCCTTGCAATAGCCTCCTTAAGTTTCTCATTGAGTCATGCAAGGGGCGGGGGGAAGTTTGTGCCACGTTTTTCTATTTATGTCAGACATTTTACCTTGGCTTCTAGAACTGTATTTTTCAGCCTTCTGGGTGTTTGCAGGCTTCTTGGTTTTGGACTGTTCATTTAGGGATTTTTTTGGCATTTTCCTGTTTTTTTGCATAGGTCATTTTCTTAAAATTGAGTATCTGTTTGCTTTATTTGTCTTGCATTCATCTTGGTGTTTGTTGAATTACGTTGTGGTTGCTACTATTGAGCAGCTCACCCACTAATAGCTCTTGAATTAGATCCTCTGCACTGCTGAAGACTAAATTCCGAATGGCATTTCTTTTTGTTGTGGTTTACAGGGCCAGTTATTCTAGAAAGAAATAATTTATTGTATCCAGAAATATTATCTCTACATTTCACTGTGACAAGGCATTGACCCAGTCCGTAGGTGGTTGAGCCCTCCCACTACTTGTTCTAAATGTGCAGCTTCTCTAATCTCACTTAATGCAATTGTTGAAATGAATCAACACAGGGACATGAGCAACCTTGCAGCTCAGCACAGTTAAGACAAGCTTACATTAGGTTTTCTTGATCAAAATCAGCACCTGTATCACTTGCAAAGTGCAGAATGTTGATTTCTGGTATAATGCGGTCAGTGCAAGACATTTTTAGACTAAACCCTGACCTGGCAGTGAATTCTCACGGGTGAAAAGAGCTGTAGTGTTGAATTCCTCCCCATCAGATTACAGCCTGATATGCAGCTGCAATTTAGGCTGGCTGAAGTTTTCAAATCATCTTGCAGATAGAGTGCATTGTGTCTGTCCAGTGGGGAAGCAACAAAAGCATTCACCAGCTTATTTCATAAGGCCCTGCTGTTTTGGTTCAGTCAGTTACTTCCACTAAAATCAACTTCTCCTACAGCAGTATTTTGCAGACTGGTGCTTCACAGTATTGTGGTTTGGGGTTTGGGTTTTTTTCCATAAATATTGGTGTTACTCATGTAAAAAATGGCCAAGTAAAAGCAAATTCTAAACACCTAGAACAATTTCTAAAATTCTGCTGTCCAAATTCAGCTCTGCCAATGAAGTCCACATCCTAGATGTAAGAAAATACATCTGATAAAAGTTTGCCTGTCTTGTCTATCAAATTATCTGCCTAGATTGCTGCAACTGATGCCATCAGATCCCTGTGTGACTGGTTCCTCTCCCTCTTTCCAGACTCACACGGCTATGATGTCCCACCTCCTTTTGTGGCCTTTCCCAAAACCTATGTCCCCATCTGTTTACCTGGGCAAGCAGCACTACATGCTCATTCTGTAGCAGGTTTGGACCTATGTCCATGCTGGCCAGTGGCCATCTCTTGGAAACAGGGAAGAGCTCAATTTGGCCATGTTCAATGCAGGAAATAGTATTTTTTTTTTCTTTCTACCCAGATGTGGAATTTCCCTGAAAGTTTCCATCATTGATTATTAATTGCAGCCTCCATTCTATCTCTGCTTTGTCAAATTTGGTGAAAATTAGCCAGAAGGTTCAGAAGTTATCAAGGAAAAGAGGAGGGGAACAGATGGACTAAAGAGGAGTTGACAGACAGCATGATCTCATAATCCCCGCTGGCATAGGAATTCAGGCTAGAATTGAAATATTTTAGGTCAGAACACCGTGCACTTAAAATTCTCATTTTGAAAGAACAAGCCTCTAAAGGGAAACAAATTTTCATCTGTTAGACCATCGGTCAGCTCTTAGGGCAGAGATTAAACAACAGTTTTCTACAAACATATTGTCAAAATTTCTGACAGCTCCTTTCTGCACCCAACCTCAGACCCATGTGCTTCAGCATTTGCTTTTGCAGCTCCTTTTGGGTCAAGATTGTTTTCCTCTGATTCATTTTTTTCTTGGTTGTGTTCAGTCAAAACATAATTAAGGCTTACCTTACTGTTTTTTTCCACTCTATCACCAGTTGTTTTGCATCTGTTTCCTAGAACTGGAGAAGATGCTTAGATAGCATATTGCCTTTACAAGCCATTTTATGGTGAATTCCAGCAGATTAAGGCATAAACATTTCTGGAAGGATGTCTGCAAGCTCTGCAGTATTCCATCCATACCGTGTTGTGTTTGTTCCACTGCAAAATATGATGTCATTGTGCCTAATACCTCGGAGTGGAGCTCTTGGTTACCCATCATCTGAGGCTGGAACAAATAGCCAAGGGGTGCAGTGCCACCATACAGGCATTGCAGCTGCCCAGTCGAAACCATCCCACTCAGATACATCTGTCAGATGAAAAACTCTTTTTAAGTTGTTTATTTGTTACTGCTTTAGGGTTTTGTTTGGGTTTTAGTTTTGGGGGGAAAAAAATCCACGCGAAGGAGGCAAGGAAATAGGCTTTTAGCTGGTGAACTGTAATTGTAATAGAAGCTTTTTGATTTTGCATCATACTGCACATCTGCTGTCAGCAGCTGGATGGCAGAGGTCCCTGCTGCAGACTGTTGAAGCAACAATCGCTCTTTGGAAACACCCTGTCCTAAAAGGTAATTCATTGCTTTACGCAAATTTATATTCTGGATTAAGCACAGCTTTTGAAGTGCCATGTGAACTTTTATTACAACAAAGTCAGAAGACAAGAATTTGGCACCAGCTTGTTTTCTCTTCCAACTGCATGTATCTTCCCTCCAGAGAAATGGTAGATTTCATTCTGAGACCTTGTATTCCCAGAAAAGCAGGTCAGAGTGATTAGTTTCCTTCAGCTTTGTTGGATTCAGTACCATAAATATACAAGAAGCTCCTGCACTCCTAATGTATTTAAACATATAATGCACGAGGGGATTTTTTTCCTAGAAAATTGTTTGTTTACTCTCCTGACCCTGTTTTGAATGAAAACCCCAAGCAAGGCTGATCAGCTCGGCTGTCTGCAAATGGGTTTTGTTGGTAAGAAAGTGAACCTGTGTGTGGGAATGTGCACTGGCACCAGCAGGGACCGTGCAGGAGCAGAGCTCTCCCTCCCGCTCTGCCTGTCCCATCAGCCTCCCAGCACCTCGTCCCCAGTGGGGCAGGGGTGCCACAGCAGAACAAGAAGAAGGTTTTGGGGGCTTTCCCAGTGCTGTGTCCTCCTCGGCTTGGGGAATGTAAAATCCTAGCAGGCTCAAGGAAAGCAGCAGCAATGCCAGCCCTGCACTCCTCCTCTGGCCACCACACCAGAATCATCCCTTTCTTGCCATGCCACCGTCATTAAAAACACTGGGTAATTCACAGTTTCTACAACAATAATAACTCATAGCTTTGCCATTAAAACCACTTTAAAATATCTCTTTTAGAGGAAGCTGATGGTTAAATGAATTTAATTATAACTTAACTCTCTTTTCTATTTAAATAGGTTTTGACAAAACATTTTCATCCTGATAGGCAAGACAAGCTTCTGGATGTTTCATATTAAATTTGAAATATCCATCATTAGCAAAATGAGGAAACTTATTTTTCCTATAAATGAATGGTATGATATGACAAATGTCATAAATGAAGCTGTACAGATCATAAACTGTACAGGATTTACAAAAACAGTGCCACCACATTTATAATAATTCTTTTACCCAATGCAATTCTTGTGCTGAGAAAACTGGTGCTGTCACAAAGTACAGTATTGCTAAAATCTTATTATAGCTACTTTTTTCTGTTGGAGATTAATTTATAATAAGTTATTAAGTGCTAGATTGTATTTTATGTTTATTTTGTGATAATGTTAATTTCAAAGAAAACTGTGATTGAAAAATTAGTTGCCTATGCTTTGCGCATGAGTATTTTACTGATTCAGCAGCTCAGCTTATTCAAGTCAAATATCAACAAATATCAACAAGCTACTGGTCATGATTTCAATGTAAAACTACTATTTCTGTATTTTGAATATATCACTATGTTTAAGACCAACATGCATGACAAACTGAAACACAAACCAGCGGATGTCACACACTGCAGCTGAGAGTAAACAATGTAATTCACAGAAGGATTTCAGCTCTGTCCCTCCTCTCATCTCTCATCAACTAAAATGCTCATTTTTGTCTGGCTGCACATCACTTGTGATGTGACTTTCATATTTGAAAAAATAAACATGCAGAACTTGTAGGCTGCCTTTTAATGTTTTTTTCCCTGTCTTGTAAAGAGCTGAAATGATTTCAAGTATAATTACTTAGAACAGACACTAATGCATTTCAATTTGCACTTTGCAAACAGGTTAGTTTGTCTTCAGAAATGTAATAGTGGAAATTTATACAGCACCCATGGTTAGAGACAAATAACATTAATGACTGCTGTGGTTTCATTGGGGCAGTGTGTGTAAAGGAACTCTAAGTAGCATCCCCAATCTTCATACCATGCTATTCATTTGAATTGCTAAAACTCAGTGAGCTCCTTATGAAATAGTTGACATGGAATAAGTTCATGTAAAGATTTGCAATATGTAAAGAACTGAAACACTATGCACAAAAAACAAGTGATGAAAGTTTAAAAAAACCTGAGTAACACAACAAAAAGGTATAAAAATTTGTATTTATAGTATGACGAGATAATGATACAACACAATACTCCGTGTGCTACAGAACGTAGCGAGCGCCATGTACGTGCGTACAAATGAATCTGTATAATACAGTAAAATGCATCTCACAGACTATGAACCATTCCTTTGGCTCTGGGATCCAGAGGCTCTGGCACAGAACCCACTTGCTAACACCTTTAGGTAACAATTTCACCAGTTAGCAGCAGAAGGCTCTCACTCAGTGCTTCACCTGCACCAAAATTTCATCACTTAAACATCCATATTGCACAGACCCTTCCAATGCCATAAATCCTGCGTAACCACAGTTTATGCCTCTCGTGCAAAATGAAAGAAAGGAGTTCTGAACTTGGGGTGCCTTCACTCTGCTTTGCCTACAGGCAAGCCTCTGTCTGGCCATGCCTCCCCAGGAGGAGGGCTTATTTACAATACTTGAGGAAGAGAGAATGGCCAAGGTGACCAAATGGTCTTTTTCTGTTTCGTATATCCCCTGCATTTTAATTTTGGGTAGCTACACACACACTTGAATGTTTTCTTTCCAACTACCAATTAACAACAGTGCATTTAGACAGTCACTTAAGAAAATTGGCTCATTTCATTGCTGGTGAAATTAATTTCTGATGTGTTTGCCCCATTAGTATTTGTAGGGAGTACAGCTCTTCCTTAAAGGGTTCCTAAAGGGTTTCAATTATTTTTCCATCAATTTTGGAAAGTGTAAGTTAATGGATTAAATATCAGCACTATTACTGGCTCATACCACACACAACCAATGGCCTCTACCATTTAAAAACAAATTTAACAGATTTATGAAAGAGTAATTTGTTTTGCAGACATTCCTTTATCAGCAGCATCATAAAATGAAATGTGTAGAATTAATATTACTTGATTAAAAGCTGTGATGATGTGGTTCTTTTCAAAAATATGTTTCTTTCTACACGGCTGATCTGCAAGGATGAAAAATTTCACCACTAATTACCAGTCTGCCAAAAAGTTGGTAACATGGTGAAATAATCACTTGTCCAGGAGCAGAGACTGCTGTAAGTACCTCCAGGAAAAGCAGAAGTACCTGCCCAGAGCAGGTCTGCAGGCAGAGCCCACGCTCATTCAAATTCATGTCTTTATGTTTCCCAGTTCTCCTCTTTTGGCATTTAAGTTCAACCACTGAAATGGGTTATGCAAAGTGTACAGTCAGGTGCTCAGAATACTGGTATTTATCACTGTAATTTATTTGTAGGTCAATAGAAGTAACTTTTTTTCTACTTCCATTATTATATGTCGTTAGGCTGCATGTGGTATAGCTGAACCCACATGCATCCATGTCAAAAATATAACACCACTTGAGGTCAGTCTTAATTCTGTAAGTTACATCAAGTTAAATGTATAAAATTTTAAGTCCTTTTTTTCAACTCCAAATCTTACACTAATAAATTAGGATTGAAACTCATCTATAAACACCACATGTAAAACTGTCCTTCTCATGGCTTTTTGGGAAGCTTTTAATTTCTGTTTTAACCTGCTATAACTCACTTGGAAGCAAGTTTGTTTTTTGCAGAAGACAATACAGGATCCAGTCTCTGGTTAAAAACGTGTTGCAGAGCTTCTACAGCCAAACCTGCTCTTTTCAGAAGATAAATAAATCAGCTGCAATGGGCCTGGCAGGGTACAAGCTGGGCAGAGAGAGGATGGCTGTGAAGGAAGATTCATCCACTGAATTGCAGTGGAGAATGTGTAGAAAACACTAACAATTTTAGGCTGGCTTTTTTTGTGCCTCCGTCCGGTGCTGACAGAGTGCAGTCACGGAGCTGGAGGAAGCACTAATCCAGGAGCAGTGAAGAGGCGTGTATCCTCTGACACCTGCGTGCTGCAAGGGAAAGCCCTTCCTTTCTTCTCCCCCAGGAAACAGGCCAAACCTCTACGTCTCCATAAAAAGAACCTTGCAATGACTTCATCCCTCCAGAGCCTCTTCCACAGAGAAAAAGACCTAGCAGCCCTGTAATCTTGTCCCTAGTGCTTCTTTTCCGATGTGGCAACTGCAGAGGAAATGGATGAACTGAGCAGTAGCACCTCCTCGGCTGCTAAAAGCGCGGTCATGACAACACAGCAGAGCTGCCAAGGTGGTGGCAGGATCTAATCTTGCAGCAAACAGTTTGCCTTTTGCGGTCCCACTGTGGGCACAGGTACACTTGTGCACACGCACGGAGCACACACACAGGTGTCCAGCCGAGAAAAATTAATAAAAATAACACTGTTTGCACCCCAAGGTGCTGTGGCCACAGGCAGTGCTGCACTGGCTGCTCAGCAGCAGAACCGCGGCCCTGAAGGAATGTCAGAGCCCCGAGTGTCCCCACGGGACTGCAGCTCTGCTGAGGAGGACAGACCAGTCCCCAGACCTGACCCTAGGAACTGCCGCGCCATTGCCTCTAACGGGGTTGCTGCTGTCTGGGGGCTGTGCCTGAAAATTCCACCTTAAATTGGGCTGTGCTTGAGGGAAAATGACACAGGCAGTATGGTGTCATTTTTCTTTACCAGCATAATAGCTCCCAGCTGTAATAACTGAAAAAGTAAAAACAAATAAACCCTTTTTATTTCCACTCAAGATTATTCGAGTAATTTTTATTGAAAATATAAGATCTACAAAGCCATGGATACCCAGCGTGGAAGAACTCATTAAGTTAGCACATTCATCTTTAAAAGGAAAATTTCAGGTTGACCTAAGGTACAATAATGTTCAATTTAAAGTCTCGTTTTTCCTTCTGTAAGTTTCAAATCTCTTTTCATTAGGAGGTTCTGTGCAAGAGCTGCTTGTCATGAAAGGAAACACTTTACAATCCATGAATGTGTTCATTATATAATAAATGAACAGCAACGATATACTAGCCTCTTTTTTTTTTTTTTTCCTGTTAACAGTCGTGTGTTAAAGTAAACTCTTTTTTTGTTTCCATGATTTGGAAATTAGTTACATATGCACCAAAGGAGCTAGTAATTTCTGCTGCTTGTCAGCTACACACAATGAGTATATTGCTGTGTGCTTTCCCCAACAATGAGGATTTTAGTAATATGCAAGGTGTATAGAACGTAATACCAAAACCTGCATCACAGAAAAGGTTAATTGTTTTCTTATTCAGCTGCCAGAGTTGATAACCTTAGGCCCCTCCCCAGAGCCAAAGTAGGGGTGGCCGTCCATTAGGTTATGTAAATTAAATGTATATGTTTCCTTGTTGGCAAGTTCCAAGCAGTAAGCGAGAGTGCAAACAAGGATCTGTAAGCTGCCACAAAATGTATTCATATTTCTACTCTGTGTTGTAAGAGCCAAAGGGAGGACACGTATGTCAGATGTTGAAAGAACAACTGAACCTTTGCTTTTGATCATTATGGTCAGTCTGTCATGAGGTCTTGTATCCGAATGCTAAAAATGGCACCACACTTGGACATCCTTACACAGTACGTTTGTGTTTCCCAAGCCACTGAGCACTGGTCTCACAGAGACCCTGACTTTATAAGCTAACAAAAAATAGATTTGGGTGCTGAAGAATCCAGGGGAGGGCTCATACAAAGACAATTAACCCTCGCACCAATACCTAATTTCATGATTTTACTTAAAGCCACACTGAATCAGTTGTGAGAGGGTGAAGCTATAAATACACCTCTCTGCTTCATCCGTAAGAAGGTGGACAACTGACCATTTGAACAGAGGGTCTTGAAACAAAGCTTAGTTGTCCTTTAAACAATGAAAAGGAGAGGCATACATAAATGGTCACCAAGGCACAATATGACAAAGGTGAAGAGTCCCTGAGACTCTGGTCTGGGTCTGTACCATTCCCCTCCCTATACAAGTAAATGAGAACATTTAGGAAAATATAATACAAAATCTCTTACAGGAAATATAGACTACACTTGCTAAAATCACTTCCCTAAAAGTGTTTATAGCTTTTTTCTTTTTTTTTTTAAATTTTTTTTCTTTTTTTTTTTCCTTCTTTTTTTAAATTTTTTTAAAAGACCTTCTTTAAACAGATAATGCAAAGACTGGTCCATTTTTTTTCTTACCCGGCAAGCCAAGCTCTAATGACTTCACTAAGCAGAAGTTGTATTAAAATACATCTTCATAGTATTGCTACAATTTGGGTAAATATGTTCTGAACAGCTTGATGAGTACTAAATAAACTTTGCTGTTTTACAGCATACATTTTAATTTTTTTGCACTTTTTTAAGAATAGAAAATGCAATTATAGTGTGCAAAAGAAAAAAAATTACCTTCTAGCTGAATACTGTAATTTTAAGCCATGCCTTCCATAAAAATGTATTGACATGTGTAAATAGAAGAAAAGAAAAAAAAATACAAGCAAACAGAGATTTCATTTCCTTGCAAGGAAAGATTAACTATCACAAACTGGATCACTTGAGTTCTGTATTCTTCAGAGAAAGAAATGAAAACAGCAACCCATAAAACCACTGAAATGCTTCAAATGTCATCCATTCCACGGTAACAGGTTAAAAATGCCATGTTGCTTTCTACTGCCCCCGTTAACATGGATAGAATGATTTGCTGCTGGTTGGATATTGAATACAAAAAGCAAAAGAAAGTTGAGATCATCCCACATGAAGTCATTATTAGAGCTGGCTTTTCCCCCATTTTGAAGTACAGTAGTGACTTGTAAATACGACCTTTTCTAAAGATCATCTGAGATTTGAAGATTTATCTGCCTGCTTCACCCAAACAACAACTGCTGAAAGAATTTACTCTATGGAGCCCACTATACAGCATTCAAAATGTTTTGGGTTTGGTTTTTTTCATGAAAAAATACCACAAAAAGTAGTTTTACGGTTTTGTATCTCTGAATCACTAACACATTGTAGATTCCATTTATTCTTCCATGTTTGAAAATGGTTTCTGCAAAATCAAAATAAACTGTCAAACTCCCTTATGCCATGCTTCCAACAGTTTGAATTTAATACTTCTTGAATGGAATGACATAATTTATTTCCTTTAATTTGCAGGATGGCTACATCAAGCTAGCTTTAAGTCACAACTGTACCTAACCACAGTTCTCTGCAGCAAACCCATGATTTACAATATCTAATATTGTGGTTACAGTGCAGGGAACCGTGGGTAAGAAACCTCCATGTCAGAGTATTGTGGTTGGGGTTTCCCGGAAGAGTGGCAGTTGACACCTCTGGAATATTCATATATAAGTGCTTCAGTCAGATGGTCCTGAGTCGAGCGGGTAACTCAGGCACTATGAGAGCCTGGCATTCAGTCTGCGGGAATGTGTGTAACCTCCGTCACTCGAACCGCTCTGCAAACTGTAGTGGTCTTCAGCATCACTGGCACTTCCAATACTGTCCATTTCCCCTGGAGTAAACTCCATTCCTTCAATGTCTACTTCTAAAGAAAACATAAGAAGGCACATTTTCAGGAAGTTGTAGCAACTAATCATGGGCCACTGTCAATCAACATCCAGGTGAAACCTGAATCAAACTTCAGTTTCAATAATAATAATAATTTAAAAAAAAAAAGAAAAAAGAAAAGAACTGGCACAGTACTTCTTGAGGAAAGGATCATCTCATCCACCTGAGAATTAAAATCCCTTCTGTCCTCAGCCACATAAATACACTGCATGACATGAATACCAAATGCTTTCCCAGAACTGTTCCAACCTGCACACAAGACACTGATTTAGAAAAAAGCTGGCCCTCAGAGGCTGTTGTACTGCAGCACTGCCCACGCTAATTCCAACCATGCAGGTGTTGGCTGGCCATGCTGTGACCACCTGTCCCCAGGTAACTGCCCCAAGACCAACCACTCAACCCCTCTGGGCCCTGCAACAGCCAGCCTGGGCGAGTGTTCTGCACAGAAAAACTTCCAAATGGGAAAAGAGGAAATGGCAAAAGCCACCTTGATAAGTTCTGTCTTAAATGAGAACCAAGTGCAGAGAACACTTGGAGATCACTGCACAGAAAATGTTTTAGAATTTCACAATAAATGATGTGGATTTAATTTATTCACATGAATTAAGCCAAATAAATTTTTTTTTTCCATGAGAAAATATTATGCCAGCCTTACCAATAATTACACTAAAAATTCAAAACACTAAATGGTAATTGTTTAAAAAACTGGCAAAAAGCACATGCAAGATAATAGCTTTAAAAATCCACACAATATTAATTGCTTAAAAATTGATTAGGAAAATTTTTCAAAGAATGTGAAAAAGATGTGGTAATTTTTTACCTTCCAAATCACATTAGGGAACAATTTGGTCTGGGTTTTGTTGAAAGCTTGATTTTAGTTCTACATGACATTTTCTTGTTTCCCTACTTCCCTTTTCCTTGGTGCTCCTGCAGGCCCCTTTGGGAAAGGCTGGCTCAGTTACCTTGTTCAGAGTCAGTGGATATTGTTGATCCCATGCTGTCAGTGCGGATTCGCTCCATGCCCTGCACGGATAGCTGCTCCAATCTGCGCTTGAGGTAGCGGTGCTCCCGCTGTAATTGTTCTTTAATATTCAGAGCTTTTCGGTCCTGTTCTTCCAATTTCTTAAAGGGAGAGAAACACAGTCAGCTGACAGTTTGTACCCACGTCAAAGCATAAGTAACTTAAGGTCTTCTCGTAAACAGTAATTTAAAAGCAATTTAAATATTTTAATTAATTAATATAAAGTTAAAATTAAATTTGAAAGTTCAATTTTTTAGTTAGCATTCTGTAGAGGTCAGTACAATTTTAGCAGGCTGAATTTTTTTCACAACAAGATATATGGTTACAGGGGAAAAAGAAAACAATAATAAAAAAAAAATCCTTCAGAGACTCTCTTGCCACTAGCAGATATTCCTTGGCTAAGACTGAATTATTGTTGCCTTGGTTCTGGGAAATATTTAAATCATTTTATCAGGCAAAACCAGCATCATCTTTGATAACTCGAGCACAGCTCAGGTTTCAGTGAGAACATAAAGCCTCTTTGGATGAGTCTCTTATTTCACCTATCACCATAGAGGAACCATCGTGAGCGTCTGAATGTTCTCCCTCCTACCGCAGGCCATGGAAAATTTTAGCATTTTAAAAGCTTCATTAACAATAAGCAGCATTAATTATACAGAGAAGGAGGAATTTACTAACAACTCTCTATTCTTGCATTTTTTTTCCCTTGAACTTTTGCAGAGCAAGTATGATAATTCTGTGATATCACCTACAAAGTTGGTGGTATTAATCCAAAATTTCTCAGCAAACAGCCTGTGAAAGAATCCTTCCACATATCTGCCTAAAATCTCCCCTCTGACAGAATACAAGCAGGTATTAATTTTGCAAATAAAAAGAATACTTCACAGCAGGTAAAATGTGCTGCACTGTTGGTCCAAATGCAGTAACAGGAAGAGAATTTTTTAGTATTTGAACTGAGCTCTCTTCCAAATCACTCCTAGCCATTTTAAAAAAAAATACTATATAATTAGGGAAAAAAGTGTAAGAGTATGATGGGATTAAAAGCATGAAGGATACACAAATCAAGACATCTTTTATTATTAAAAAAGTTATCTATCTGATGGAGTAAATTACAGGTTGTAGCAGTAAAAGCACTTATAAGAGTGAGCAGATTTCTCTGTGAGCTGTGTTTACACGATCACTGAGATTTAGGAGATGTGCAGGGAGTGAGTACAGCTGCTGAAGATTCCTCCCTGCCGTCTGAATGAACCTAGGCTTGGTTTTCTGAGCAGAGCAGGCTGGGACAGTGCACAGCAAACCACAAGCAAAACTCTTTCAGAGATTTTGCAGTTCCAATGCAAGCCTGAAATAAAAGTATTTGAAAAAATAATTGACACTCTTGAACAGGGCAGTTTCCTGGCTCAATGAAATCCACCTTCTTCTGCCTCATTTTGAGCCCCCTCCCAGGCAATACACTCTGTAGATATTCATCATAGGTGGATACACGATGTTATATTAAGAAAAGGGGTTGGTACATCCATGTACACAACAAACCAAATGTGCCCAATTGATCAGACTTCCTTTTCCTGTATTTTTCTGGCTGCAATCCCAAACTCTAGCAACTATTTTAGGAAAGAACTCAGTGATTCATATCCAGGAGACTCAGAAAGACTCCAATCTTCCAGAGCAAATTTCAATATATGGGGGGGGTGTGTGTGTGTGTGTGAAAAGTTCAGAACTAATGACTGTGTTTGAAATGCCAGCCGGGCACAGGCAAGCTCTGGCAGGGCAGGGGAGGGAGCTGACCTGACAAAGGGGAGCAATTAAGAGCTAACCCAGTTAGGGCAGGTTCAGTTAAAATCTTAAAAAGAAAGTTAAACTTCAGTCTCGGTGTTCAGAAAATGAGTACTTGGTGCTGTGCAAGATGGATCTGGAAAGAATCTGTTCCCAGCTTTTTTTATCAGCAGCTGAAATGGTAACTACAGGGCTAATCTCGCACACTCGCCACTTGTAAAAACAGTTTTTCAATTTGTATGCATAAGCCCATGATAGGGGGGCAGCCCAAGACAAAAACCACATGCAGTGCCTTTCATGCATGTTAGCCTGAATTATAAACAAGAGGCCAAAATCTCAAATGGTAAAAACAGGGGTTGCCCAGCTGGAGTAAATGTGCTTAGAAGTGCTGAAAAAGTAGCTCTGTAAACTTGTTCACAAGAATGGTTTTGCTTAAATTAATCTTTAATTCTTCATATGAATCACACTCATTTCTGTAACTGCAGTGAATCTTAAAGCTGTGCATCAGCAGGCTGTTCTCCAAAATATTCCATGATTACTGGCAGTGTTCAATTTTGCCTGACACTTTTCTTGACCTGTCTCTCTGTAACACTGAAAAAATGCCAGATGAGTAATTATAGTCCTGGACACAGCAGCAGAAACCTGTTCTTTAACTTTTACATTTGAATACCTCTTTGTCTTATTTCTGCATATAACCCTGTTCCCTGAAAACGATGACAGTGAAAATGAGAGTGAAGGTGTCTTTGGAGAGAGGAGGCCTGAGGAATAATTTCTTTTGAATTACCTGTGCAAATGTAGAACCTGCACTGCTGCTGGATCATAAGTGAGATTTGAGCCTGTTTTTTGTTTTAAACTTGTAACAAGAGGAGCAGCAACTAACAGGAGATTGCATTTAATTTTTTGTTTCATTTAAATGAGAATCTGGTCAACAAAATGTTGATGGGGATAAGGCTCACTAATAGATATGATCTTTTTGATTCCGTTTTTTTTTCATCATGAATGGATCTGGCTTTTTACATTTTAAACTATGTAGTACAATGCTACTTTGCTCAGTCCTTAAAAAATAAATGTATTAAACCAAAGAACAGCTTTGACAGATTTTTTTTTTTAAACTATAGTGTAAATCATTAAATACACTAGTTAGTAACTAAGCAGTAATCACAAAATCACTGTTCTATATATTTG
The DNA here is from genome assembly GCA_013396875.1 of Vireo altiloquus. Lineage (NCBI taxonomy): Eukaryota > Metazoa > Chordata > Aves > Passeriformes > Vireonidae > Vireo > Vireo altiloquus. The sequence continues at coordinate 986,368 of VZRF01003085.1, forward strand.
AGATGCTAAATTGCATAACACTAAACCTTGACACTGTGATTGAAATCCCTGCAAATAATAAAGGCCAATAAATCCAGAAGATTGGACATATGGATATGGATTTTGTGTGAAAATTTGTTTCCTTTCTATGGACACACATTCTGGAAGATTCTCCCTTAAAAGAAATAAAAATATGGATGAATGTTTTTACCTTGATATGCATCTTAGCTCTTTTCAACAGGCTTAGAGTGGTGTGTCTGGTGCTGTCCGGCCCGAGAGGCACAAGCTGTTTTAGCTGTTCCAAATATAGCCGGAGTTTAGCCCGCCTGCAATCATTAAAAATGAAGAGCGTTGTAGTAGGGTTGCACCCGAACAGAATATCCTATATGCAAACACCATCTGTTTGCAGGATCTCTGTGCAGAACTCAAGTCAACGGTGGCTTCCTTTCCCCTCCCTTTGGCAAAGTTTCAGACTGAAAGGTCACTTGAAATGCAGTAATGCTGCTTGGCACACTCAGGCAGGAGGCTCATACCTGTATTTCAAAGCAGTTTGCTCAGCCTGGTCAGTCCCATCTAACCAAAGGGGAGTATGCTCAGAGATTTGAGACATGCAGGCAAGGATTCCTTACCCTATGCCTGGGTAAGGAAAAAACATGGGACTTTGCTCCAATGCAGTGATTTCTGCAGGCACAGACAGAGCTGTGGGCAGCTGCAGGCCCTGATCCCCCTCTCCCCACTCCTATCCCTGGCTGCTGCAATAGGACACACTCCTGCTATGCAAGGCAAAGGCATCCATGCAGCTCTTTCACAGCTCAGAGCTGTTTCCAGCCATGGTTTATCAATGTATTTTAACAGGGAGGTCCTGATGCCCCTTCTCCTCCCTTCTACTGACCCACGGTCCCCCCAGGAGACATTCTTCCTCTCCCTGCACGGTGTTTAATATAAATACACAAGAAAAAACACTTCCAGCCATACTCCTCAACAACAGGATCCTGATTTCTCTGTTACTCCATTGCAAGTATCACTACTGCTGCTCTCAACAATCTCTCCTGTACTACTGCCATTAATCTATTAGTAAAAAAAAATGAACAAAGTACTATTTCTACAAATGTTTTCTAAACCATCTTTCAGAAAGCAGCTGGTAATACAACAGTTGCAGTGGCCAACCAAAGAACTGCATGCAAGTGCATTTCCACAGTTATATCCTAAAGAAAATATCTCCTGGTTTTAATTCACAGCCCTTAAACAGGAATCCACATGGTTCTGCAATAAGATAGAAATGGATGTGGAAGTGCTTCCACAAGTAACTACTATTTTCCTTTCTGTTACAGGCTGAGCAAAGCAATGACCTGGAGCCGACATCCCCCTCACAGCAGTAAGAATAACTGAAGCAGACCACAAGTGTGAGGTGAATAATCATCTTTTTCAAATTTGCTCGATGCTGCATGAAGGAAACAAACACTGCAGGGAATTCAACTCTTCTGGTCAAGAATGAACTTTCTTTGAACAATGAGTTCAGAACCATAATCCAGGATCAGTGTTTGAAATGCGGCTGAAGAGGATTTAATATACATCCAATGACAAATTACATATGTGTAATTGGAATGATCACTGCAATTTGAAAATAACCTGAGAATTAATGGTAAAAAAACCCAAACCAAAACAGAATCTAATACAAAACAGTAATGACTATGTACTCACACATTTAGTTCTGTCTGTCTGTAAATCAGCAGTGTACTAGGTAAGAAATCACAAAGCATTTCTATAAAATTGTTAATTTTTTCTTCAAGCCACTTAGAGAAAAAGGATTTTTGGTGAACACATGATTCAAAAGAGAAAATTGCTGACAGACTTTTTGTTTAGGCCTGGGGTTTGTTTTTAAATACAAGGCTCTCAACTTAAGAATCTAAATGCATTTATTTAAACAACACCAATAAAGACCGGCCTAAGTATTCACAAAAATAGCCCATCAGATCCCCTGAGGCTGCTACCTTAAATTGGGATATTGGTCTTTAAAATAGTGAAATGGCCAAACTGGGGACCACTGGTATTTATACAGAAAATCTTAATGAGGTAGGATTTTATTTGTAATAAATCTCTGTTGTTAGAGATTTGTAATCTCTAACAACTACTTGGCTGGGTTTGCATTTTAAATACATAAACTTGCTTCAAGGACTAAATTCAAATAATCTTTTTGTTTTCTAAATGGCCTCTGAACATACATACAATTGTCTGCGTCACTCAGCCCAACCTGAATGCAACTGTATTTACACAGATGTCAAGAAAGTGGGGACTGAAGATAAAGGAGGATATGGGAAGGAAGAGGAGAAGGATAGTACCAAATAGTAAACAGAGAGGTAAACACCTTGGAATGATCAATATACTTGGAGCAATTAAAAATCTGATAAGGAATATACAGAGCTGTTGATCTGAGATTTACTTAGTATTAATTCTGGAAAATGTTAATGAAACCAGACTACATACTAAACTTATCTGCCTCTTGCTATTTGAGGAAAGACTCCTTACCACAGGGAGTTCTAAGAAAGCAAGGCTTTAGTGCACTTCCTAGCCATCAATACTGGGCAGTTCACAGAAATGGCTTTAGTGCACTTCCTAGCCATCAGCTGGGCAGTTCACAGAAATATTGCCAAGGTTCAGGGGCACGGCTGTGTGCCTTTTTAAAGCACTAACTCTTTTATGTTACCTGCCAGCCCAGTAGAGCAGGACTTTACAGAAGTGCCATGAAGAACATGGGACTGAATCTAAGAAGAGTATTTTAAGTGACTAGTGAGAAGAATTCAAAGAGCTGAATATTAACAAATCTGCTTTAAGGCTTTTTCAGTACTACCATCTGATATCAGTAAATGTAATAAACACACTTGCTGAAAGACTTCCTCTAACTTCACTGTTTTTTTTTAAAAAGGACTTTTTCTTTCATCTAATTACTCAGCACCATGAATCCATTTAAGATTTTAAAGCATAAACTTACATAGGAATGCAGGCTTGTTTATGTGACTAATTCATATATTATAATCAATAGCATAGATTGTGAATATCCAAAAAGAAAACCAGCCTACCACAATCCCTGTGGTACTGGAGTAAATATCCTCATGTTTTTCATCTTGCACATCTTAGAAAAAACTGTAAGAATGTAAGAAAACATTTCAGGCATGTTACGTTAACAGATCACACCAGCAGGAACAAGGGACTCAAACTTCACAGCAGATAAGTTGTCTCGTACAGACTCTGCCAGCACTAATTTCTCTCTTTTTCTGCAGGGACCTGACAGCTTTTGCTTTTCCTCGGCTGTGACCACAGGAGGAGGGAAAGGCACTCACAGAGGTAATCACAGCCAGAGCTGCTTTGTGTTTTGCAGCTCACGCCTTAAATTCCACCTAAAAATAATTAAAAAAAAAAAAGAACAAAAGAAAGAAAAAAAGGCAGCCTGGTGTCAGAGCAACAGAGTAATAACAGTCTCTGTGCATGAAATGTGGTTGAAGTTGGGTAATTATGCTCTGCTCCAGCTTCCAACCCCACTGGTATGCCTTTGCCCACACCAAGTGTGGTGTCAGGCCTGGACACCAGTGCTGACAGCAGTGGGCACTTTTCTCACCTCATGTGGATGCACAGAAAATCCCCCTCATCACTGGTACTGAATTCATCTGGGAAAGTAGAGATCTAAAAAATGCCATCCAAAATCCAAATCAAGCCTGCAGCTCTCTGTTTTGGCTGTTGCCCCACATATGGAGAGGTGCATGGGTGCCCAGTCTGATTTATCACATTGTCCTTTGTGCCAGATGATAAACGGGTTTCAGATGTTCAAGACTCCAGTGTTTCTCCATAAGCAAGTTCACAACAGTGACCTATGAGTGACCTATGCATTACAGCTGTTCTAATGCTTGATAAGCCCAGACTGGCCAGCATTCCACGGCAGTGGTCATGTCTGGCAGCTGTCTGAGGGTTCCTCACATTCATATAAAGGACAAAGCCACCTGCTGACAACTGGCCCAAAGGCTACCAGATGGAATTGCCTTGAACTGGTTTTGGAGCCACTTAAGCCATGATGGGCAAGAGTGGCAGAGATTTCAGAACCCATGGCAAAATGAACCCTGGAGCCCCACAACATGGAGGGACAAAGCAGTAAAAACAGGATATTAAGAATTTTCCTACAGAACAAGGACATCCCGCAGAAGTTCACAGGAAGACCATTCATTGACTCTAGTCCTTGGAGACTCCAGTTTGCTCCAGTGTTTGGCTATGGAAAGGCAGGTTTACCACTTCTCAAATAAAGGGTTGCCATATAAAGGTAAATTAAGATCTTTCTAATCAATTTCAAAATTGTGTTAAATGAGTGGTCAATAAGCTTTGCTGCATTTATGAAATCCCAGATGCAAATCCATTGTAGCACACCAAGAAATGGAATACCAAGATGCAGAGGAAAAAAAAAAGAAACAAGAAAGTCCATTGTTCACCCTGGATAATCTTCATTCCAAGGAAACTGCAACAACTCCAAGAAATTCCTACAACTACTTGACAGGCGGTTGCAGTGGGAACAAAATACTTCTCTGTAGAGCTAAATAATACAACAAGAGGCAGTGGCTGTGAATTTGGAGGTTCAGGATGGACATTGGGAAACAAATTTTTTGTTGGGGCGGTGGTGCACAAGGAGAATAGGTTGCCCAGAAAGGCAGTCCTTGGACGTTTTTAAAGATTTGCCCAGACAATGCCATAAACATTAACAGACATACATTTGTGTCTATGAACATGTAAATCAAAGATTGCTCCCATTCACGTACCAGCAAAACATCCACAGCTGTGTGGCTAAAACCTGTGCCACTCTGATTGATAGAATGCTGGTAGGTTTGTGGAATGACCCAATCCACTGCAGCCTTTCCACAGGGACTCCCCAGGGCTTTTTCAGGCCCAGCACAGCAGTGAGAAATGGCCTGCAGCCAGTCAGACAGCAGATAGCTGTTCAAGCAGTAGTTGCACAGTTTTTTGACAGTGGCAAAGGTGTGTTTCCTAAAACATTCGAGTATAAATCTAGAGACTTTATTTAGAGGCCACTGAGCTGCACAAAGACAGCTGAAAAGGCAAGGTGCATATCCCAAACAAGCTGCTCAGTCCTCAGCATGGCATGCCTCAGCCAGGCCCTGGTGACATGAAATGGCCACAGACACTCATGATACAGGGTGACAGTACAGAGTTCCTGTGAAATGTGTGCCTGTCCATCCTGCCACCCCAGCTGGGTGGGCACTCCCTGCAGACAAGCTTCCAACAGCCCTCCACGTGTTTATGGTAGGTAGCACAGGGTGGGCATTTCCTGGAAGCTGCATCCAAAGACAAACAGTTCCCACTGCTGGCATCATGTTCCTGACTGCCAGAGGTCACTTGCTCAAAGTGTCAGAAGGGCCATCCTCATCTGTTTCTGAACAATTGTGATCAAGAGCAGGAAACTCACTACAGAGAAGTCAAATTCATGACAAGCGTTCACCTTGCACACCCTCCAGGTCTCTCTCCACAGCCCCCCCAGAGAACAAGAATGACTCTCACATGTACCCATTCTCTGCTGACCCAGAGCTGGCTGTAGAAAGGAAGGAGCAACTCCATCAGCAGTTTGTCATCCTGTGGGAAGTCCAAGAACAGTTCTGTCTGATCCACCCCTGCTCCCTGCTACTAACAGATTGCCCAGTCTGGCAAAGGAACTTTCCTGACCATACTGGGAGGCACCGTAGACATGCAGCACCTCCAGCTGATGGGCAGCAAGGATCTGTAGGGTTAGCCAAAAAGCCACTAAATGTCCACATTCCCACACTACATGCCCTGAGTTTCCCTTTGTGCTGGCTCCAGCAGAAATTGCCTGGGTTAGACATGATGTTGTTGCTTCCACATGCACAGCCCATCGTACCTCTCACCGCAGTGCACCACTGAAGCACGTGTGGGCATGAAACAATGCTGGCCTCACACAGAGGCCCTAACTGTGCTTTGCGTAGGGTGCCTTAGTGCTAAAAACACTTGTGTGACTGAACATGTGTCTGTGTTTCAGATGCCCCAATTTTAGTGCACTAAACTAGCTCTGTATGGGAGGTTGACATGTTCTCGAACTGCTAAATGTATTTGTTTGGTGCTCCTCTGCAAAGGACATTATAGATCAAACTCAAGCAATGCAACCACTACAAGCCACACAGATAGATTTGAAATAGATGTAAAAATTAAATTATGTACATTAACTGTTTCAGTCCAAAAACCAGACAGCATCAGACCTTATCACAAGGCAAATTCAGTACAAATACAAACTAAGCCCCTACTTCAAACAACAGAAATGTATTTGAAATTAATCTAGAAGACGACACATTGTTACAAACTGGACAGTTACCGAAGCATTCAGATTCCTTCTCTAATGTTTCATATTTTTTTCCAACATTCAAACCTATCCTGGTGCTGTGCAATGAAGTTAATACACAAAGATTTAAATATAGAGCAGTTACTAAATTTTTCATTGTTGCATAATGACTATGTAATCTGTCTTAATAACGTGCATAGGGTAAAGTCAGAGAAGAATCTCTGCACCAAAAATTCACTTCTGGAGTCAAATGTTATCCAGGTACACTATGAACCAAAATAGTCTGGCCACAACTTTGGGTCAGAGACACCAGCAGTGAACAAATGGTTGTGTTTCCTCCTTATAGCAAGGTGATTTTATCTTCTTGCCAGACATGAAATTAAGCATAAAATACAGAAGTGAGCTAACTGCAATTGTAAGACACTCATGTTTTTACAGGAAGACTCTTCACAGATTTATTTATGAAATGCAAATACCTGTGTACAGGGAGCACTCAAGTTTTAGACAGAATCATCAAACAGAAGCTCAGGATACTTTGTGACATGCACTGGGTCAGGATGCACAAAGACAGCATCATTACTCATAAACTTACCATTATTTCAAAGTTTTCCAAAAATGCAGAAATGCAGGAGTAAAAACTTCCCCATTGGGACTTCAGGGTTCACCTGCCACCAAGGTAAAATGAGGGCGAGAAACTCTGCTTCAATCCCTTCTTACTGGAGCTTGACACAACAAGGCAATGTCTCTTAAGGGCTGAAGCTGTTTTTATTCTGTGCGCAGTCACACTCTAAAGTAGTGACAGAATTTTGCTGCAAATTGTTTTAATGGTACTGAAAATTTAATATGTTCATATTATTTTGTACAGTCCTGGATTATCATGGCCACACTTGCAATGTAGGCAATCATGTAATTATATACCCAATTCTGCTTAGTAGAAGCTGGTACTTAAGCATACTTGCCTTGCTCCTCTTTAAGATAACAGTTTTATTAAAGTGTCAGAAATTACAAATTTACAACTCTACAAGACTTTTTATAAGCTACCGAAGACGACTCTGTACTAATTAAAACACATTTACAAAGGCATTTAAAGAGATTATTTATAAACTTCCATTTTAAGAAATCACAGAAATTCAATCAGATAAAAATGATTTTAATGGTTCTAAGGAAACCTATTTATTAATGGTCTAGACAGTACTTAGCATATCTCCAGCAAAATATTAAATATAATGCGAGATAACAACCCTCCACTACAATAAAAAATCCTGTTTCTTTCAGATTTATTTCACTCACAAACACTTTTAATACTTTCTCCTCTACAAAGGATACCTCAGATACTTCTTTTTTTTCTAAAGGATGCTCTAGCTCACACTTGAGCTGCACAATCTATTTCAACTATACAACAAATTTGCTTTAGTGAAAAGGAAAGAAAACCTCTTAGTATTAAAGCAGTGTACCATAGCAAGGCACCCAGTGTGCTGATTGCTACGAGATGTGTGAAAAGCTTGCTCACAGCTGAGTGCCTTGGAGTCAAATCTAGAAAATGCAGTCTGGCTCTTACAGCAAACCTCTCGGCTTTTCATTATCCAAGTAAAGATAAACCAAACCCCAGTGTTCTGCAGTAAGATGGGGGACTTTTTCATGTTAAAAACAAAATCCTGAACTGGTGCACTGGTGAGGATTCATCCAAGGCATTTTTTGTCTGTGTATAACACCTCATAGGGCCTCTGCAACTAAATTCAGCAGTAAAGCCCGGGTGGAAACTAAGAGGCAGAAAGAGCGGTGAGTGCCTAATTGCAGCGATTGTTAGTGAATTAAATGCAACAGCCCTACAGTCAGTGCAACCGCCCGCTTTATTTACTGTGGTATTAACTGGGAGTTTCACCCTCAATATGCATTTCCAGTGTGCTGAATACTTGTGTGCATCTGTTCTGCTAAACTGAAAGCAGCCACATCGCTTTAGCAGCCAAGTGGTCTTGGGGTACCTCGGAAGCGTCCAAACAACTGCTGCAAGTGCCTCTTAACATCACAAGCTTTCAGAGAGTCCATGCTGCTCTGGACTTATCTGCAAGTTTTCGTGTGAATAAATTCAACAACGTCTGGTGCTGCTCCTCATGCTAAGGAAATAGAAGAAAACCTCTGCTGCCTGTTAACGCAGCTTATGATTTTCATGTTTTGCATGTTTAATGGCTTCGAAAAATATTTTAGTTCTCTTTTACACTATATCTAAATGCACACTACAGCAGTTACAGTGCATTTTATTTGCTTGCCCTTAGTGCCACTTCAGCCCACTTGCTCAGTCCAGACTCCACACTTGACCTTTAACTTTTTACCACCTTCCAAGAGATGCCACTTGCTCCCATTTTAGAACATATACATGGAACCAGAACTTATTCCTACATCTTTCATTACACATAAGTCAATGGAAGTATCTGCAGTGCCACAAATGCATGCCTTTTTGGCCAGCTAAGCCTATTAGCAGCAGTGTACAGAAAGCTAGCAGGGATGCAAACTGGGGACAGGTAAATAGTGGCTGGTCTGTGTGAGGGAAGCTTCTGACTCCTAAGAGAGGGAATGCCTGGCAGACCTTACTGCCCATGTTGCCTTCTTCGTCTCTCCCTCCTTTACCCCTTCCTCCAGTAGTTCCTTGCTGAATGCAGTGATAGTTGCCTGTCCTAAGTTACAAGCACTGGGCTGCATCAACATTTCCTCACCTCTCAAAATGCCCACGAGCAGACTTTGATGCACTTTATGCTCTGGTTCCCAGCAGAAGGTGAGCTGTGGTGGCCCATGTGCTGCCATAAGCCAGGGACAGCAGCTGAGACAGGCAAACGACAGCAGCTCCTGAGGCTTGCTTTGGGCTGGAATGACCCTGCAAAGCAATGTGGACAATGCCAGCACGAGAGACCTGACCAGAGCCTCAGCAGCTGGTGGCTGGCCAGACTGCCCATGTGCTGTCCCTTCAGGAATGTACCCGGCAGCAGAAGCAGACAGACTGATGAGCGTCCCAGAGTCACATCTGACTCTGGCCAGCAGAAGAAATAAAAGCCCTGTGGCACAGTTAGTGCCTGTTGCTGTATTGCTCCTCAATCTTCTCCCACTCGAGCTCTCCTGCCTGCAAAGTGAGCATGAGCTGTCAGAGGCGTGCGAGGTGTGACAGAGATGTGTCACACGACAGTGCACGCTCACCCACGTACCCACACCGCCCGCAGACCAAGCCAGCAGCACGGGAGGCAAAAGAGGAGCACTTGGGCAAGGCAAGGCACGGGCAGGACCATGCCAGCAAGGACTCCAGGGCAGAGGGAACACCAGCAGCTCTGACTGGTATCTGTTTTACCCACTGGGGAACCATAGCCTTAGGTGCTGCAGTACTAAGAGCTGCAGGACCATCATCTGACCACTCTCATCTCCCATCCTTGTTCTTTTCTAGACTCCTCCCTGCAGGCAGGCTTTTCCTCACAGCTTTCGCCATGCTTCAGCCATCCCACTGTCTCAAGGTGCTCTTATCTGAAGAGCAGCCATGAAAGGCTTAAAAGCCCTTCATTGTCTTGGGTCTCGGCAATAACTAAGAGCAACACACAGAAATCTGAGATGTACTTCATGGGAAATGTCAACAGGAATTTACAAGCTATACAGGGATTCTCAAAAGCTCCACAAGCAAAAGTAATGGCAGCTGGATATAATTTGTCTTTCCTGGATGGTGTCCATCACAAATTTACATGTATGAGATTCTACACCCTTTGACCATAGGTAGTAAATCTGACCTTGTAAGAATCTGAAGAAACAGAACTCAAACATTATGCAAACAGCTGAAATCCATTGCAGTGTGTTTTTGCCCTTGTATGGATTTCTTTTCTTCTGCAAAAAGGAAGAAAAAGGAGATTCCACCCTATATTTTAGCATTTCAGCCTTTAGGTTGCGCTCATCTATAAAGAACAGTTTTCTGTGTTTTAAACCTTCCAAGTCAATGTCAGACAAATAAAAACAATTCTTAGAGCTATAGAAAAGGAATTTCTTTTTCAGGTGTCTTCTATTTTTAGCCCTGTTATCTACTGATTGTCTTTAACGTTTACCTCTCACTTTTAAGCAATAGTGAGGGAGGTCACGAGCTCAGCATCACAGAGCACCTATCTAATCCAGGCAGATGAACAACAGTGCCTTGTGGGGAAATACCATCATACATACCGAAAACAGAGTCCACAAAAAAATGATCAGCCATGCTTTTAATAAACTTATTTAATACTTCATTCAGCCAGCTTTACACCCATTTTTTTCGTGCATTAAAATGCTTGCATTGCTATTTAGTAGTCCTCCTAAATTAGACCTCTCAAACCCATCTGTCTTACTGGCACTCAAGTTTCATAGATTACACTGCAGGGAGACTCAAGTTTGTCTGCTACCTCAGAATAGTGTCAGACTCAATTAGATAAGGAAAGTGCCGTCACGAGATCATGCCACTACAGGATCAAGCAGTTGTAATTCCCACTTGAAGTGACATGGAGGCACACACGTACTCACACACACTGCCTGTTGAAACCCGAGGGGTGGATTAGGACGTGCAGCCATTTACACGAGAGCAGTAACACTTTGGCCCTTGCTGGCAGTGGAGCACTCCAAAGCAACTTTGCACAGCACAGCCAAAGCCATGGCATGTCTGCAGACCTGCAATAGGTGTGCTGGCATTCGCCACCTTTCACAGTACTCTTGTAAGGAATTTGTCAAGGACTGCAGAGAGTGGGTCAAAGAGAATTACGTTTATTTAAACAAGGAAAAGCTCCCTAACAACAGCAGGTTTGCACTGGGTTTACACACAGAGGGGAACAGGATGATAATGGTAATTTTTCACAAATTAACCATTCACCAACAGGTGGCTGGAGTTTGTCTCCCTGAGAAGTGGCTCCTGGGAGCTGTTTGTCCCTCTCACGTGGGGCTTAAGGACCAAGGTGCAGCTCAGCTCTGTGCACACGAGCTACACGTTTATCGACTGACAACACCCCAGAGCAAGTCACTGCTTACAAATCAGCTCATGGCTTGAAACCGGCTTTAATTATCAGACTGTTTCCCCACATCAAAATGCTAAGCAAGAACATCGTGTCTCAGGACAGCTGCCAACAGGAAGGATCTTAAAAAAAAAAAAAAAAAAAAAAAAAATCAGGGGGGAGACTACAATTCTTAAATAAGCCTAGAGAAGTTGAGCTGCAGCACAGCACTAAGCCAAGAGAGCACAGTTCTGGGCCTAGTGAGCTTTTTCTGCCTAATTTTAAACCTCCCTATAGACCTAGTTAGTTTGTACATGTGTCAAATGAGGGGAGAAATGTGTTCAAGACTTTTTTTTTTTGTACCACCGTATGATGCCAAATTAAAGGAGAGGCAAGTCAAGTTGAATTATTTTAGCTAAATTAAAAACATGCATTGCTGTCACACACTGAGCACAAGGCCTTGGGATGGCAAACAGCCGGAATTAAGCAGCCTTTTCCTGCATCAACTTAAATAAGTGTGAAGCATTAATATCTGAAATACTGGACACCTCTGACTGTGATTTTATTGACTATTGTCCCTCTGTAGCCAAACATCAAGTATCCAATTTAAGTAGCCTGACAAATGCTCCAGGGACTCCACATTCCCATGTGCACAAGGCACCGAAAGAAACAACAAAAATTTACACCACAGTTTTAAAACCTCATCAGAGTTAAAGCAACTCCGTCTCCAGTTCAGCACCTAAACAATTACTTGCTCGTTCACAGTCGTAGGAAGTTTTAAGCTCTGATCAGGAAACTATCAGAAAGGAATATTTAGTGCTATGTGTTACTTTCATTTTTGCTTCTGCTATTACTTCCTCAGCACATGCACCTACCAAAGCTTCGTGGCCATCTTAGAGGGAGCAGCTAATGATGGCAGCTTGAGCATGCACAAATGAAATGGCTTTTTTGGGGAAGGAAGTGGTAGGTGTTGCTTTTAACCATGTAGATGCTTGAGATGTGCTCCAATGAGACAGCTGGGGTGCCCTGGGACAACAGCAGGGTGCCTGCTGCAGCCAACTGAAGGCTGGTTCAGACCCCAAGTGAGAACAGCAAAGGAAGAGAAGAAATCACACTGCAGTAATTAAGAATACATGTCCCCAAATGTCTTGCTGTACGCCTCCAACTCCCTCATTTCAACCTTGTAATTAGAGGTGAATAGAAGACAGTGAGGTGTATGTATAAACAAATTTAGGGGAAGGATTAAATGCACTGACTGTAATTAAAGATGGTCACTTCCAAGGCTGCAGTGGGTACTCTTACTTTCAGGAGAATTAAAAGCTGAGTAACACTTATTTCCCCCGCAACAAAAAGTGAAAAAATCTGGCATCATGGGACAGTGGAGACCTGCAGATATCTGACAGTCCTGCCTCCAAGTTTAGATATAACTTGCCAAGCACAGATAGTGCCTTGTTTATAATTTAATTTCCATCCGATTTCCCTTTCCCTTGAACAGTACAAAACTGGTTGTCACTGAGCCAGATAGAGTGTAGTTGAGCAGAACCTGAAAACGATTCATCATTTGGGATGATAAGGTATGGAACAGCTTTTCAAACTCTCCTGCTTTCTCTCCTTCTTCTTTCTTCCCCACAAAACTCGGCTCAGATTTCTTAAATGCAGTGTCCTGAGGTTATCTGGCAGTGGAAGGAAGTGCCAGAAGTTTGGACCCACTTGCCATGTGAGTATGTAAATTCAGGCAGTGGGAACCAAGACACCCAACAGTCTATTTAAAACACCTCTTAGCACCTACACCCAATAACTGCTTCTAGCAAACATACACAACAAGCTCCCAAATTTCCCTAGCAGAAATTATTTGCTCCACCCATGCTGTTCACTGCAGCAGTCAACACAACAGCACTTACCAATCGGGCTTTCTTGGGGAATTACAGGGTTTGCTACCTTTATGTTTTGTAAATACCAGCTAATGTGCTATGTAAGACATGGAGTGTCTGTGCAGCCAGTATTTGCAAACATTGATGGTATTCCCAACTTCAATAAGAGCTGCTGAGTCCTGGCAGCAATTACATGGCAGGGAGGCCCCTTATTTAGCACCCTGTATCTTCACTTAGTTACCCAAATTTAACACAATCAAGGAAAGAAAAGCAGATAAATCTGTTAGATGTCAATCCCATGGTGGCAGCTGGGAGAAGAGGACCCACCACTACTTGTCCAGCCTTTTACAGCCGTTTTACCACATTCAGATGTAGTCTTTGACTGTTACATAAATCTACTTTGTTGCTGTAAGGTAGAATCTAATAAAGGCTTTCTTAATAAAGGGCATGTAGCCTGTAACTAGAATTATGAGTTTTTCAAGTTAGAAGCATTGCAACATGACCTCATGTACATACATCCAAGCCCAACACCTCTTCTGTGTTGGCTGTGCCAATCTCCACGCGCTACAAAATTAGTCACACTAATTTGTGTAGAAAAAAGCTTGCGTAACATAAACTAGCATTAAACAATAATATTGGCCAATTGACATCCTCTGACAGGTCCTGTCACTCTGCTCTAGTCCAGGAGGATGTGTACATAGCTCAGCCTATGTATTTCCACCTCAGAAGACAGCACTCTATGAAGTCCCAAAACAACTCTCTCCTTCCAAACATAGGGAGGGATGGGTAGAGGGAACATCTTACCCATTCTTGTGGATTGCACAGTTCTTTAGGACAAGAGGAGTCAGTTTTTAACTGGATCCCATGCACGGGGAGGAGGGGGGAAGGGTGGGGGGGGAGTTGGTTTTGGTTTTGTTTTTCCAAAAAGGACCCAAATTAAACTTTTGTAAAGGAACAGCATTATGCTTTTTCACATCTATGATCTGCTGTCTAAATGCTCATGCTCATGCTCAGAACAGTTTCTGGAACCTTTTCTACATCCTCTGCAGCTGCCTGGATGTGATGCAGGGTTCAGCCTGCAGGCAGGCATAGCTCCTAGTGAAATTCCCTGGGTATGAGGCAGAGATGGGCCCACAGCCTGCCACATGCTAAACCATCGTGTCTACCAAGGGGAAAAAACACAGATTAAAAACTACTTGACCTGCAAAGGAATTCTGTGCAATAAATCTAAGCACAAGTGTCTGCTGACAGAGACCACGAGGGAAAAGGAGCATGAGCTGCACCAGGGAAGTACACACCGTTCCATTCAGAAAGAGACATTTTGAATCTGGGTCCAGGCCATGGTATATCCAATACCCAAGTGGGGCAGTCACTCCAGAGAAAGGAGTGCTAAAAATAGAGCTACAGATGCTGATACAGCAGGGAGGCAGGGAGGGAAAGGGACAGGACAAGCAACTCGCAGCATACAGCCACCTCCTCCAGCTGAGGCTGATTCCTTTTTGTCTACTCCAAGCAGGGACACTGGGACACGAATGCTTGTGACATACTTGGCAGAAAGTAAGCCAGCCTTCTGCAGATTTGGTGTGAATCCTGAGTGCAGAGCCAACCTTGCCTTAAAGAGCCGGAGCTGCACTCCTGGCTTTCAGGCACATTTGCCTCTTCTTCAAACCACAGCAGGTACCACTTCTGTATATTGGTCTGTGGGCTTCCACAGACTTGACTGGCTGTGATTCAGCCAAGGATTCCCATTGCATTATGTAAGACTCATTTCAGAGGCCAACTTCTTGAAGTCCATTAGCTGCCTAAATACCTTTAAAAAAACAAAAATAAAATTCCAGCTCGCTTGTCCAGATGTAGCTAAGCAAGCTTAAAAGAAAACCCCTGGTTTTTTTTCTAAATACCTAATACAAATTATTTTATTCTCCTCCAGTCAGGAGAGCAGTCACCATCAGGCTCTCTTTCACTATATGCAGGGAATCAGCACCTAACTGTCCTGAAAGTACCAGAAAGTCTGGCCCATCCATCTCTACTTTGTACAAGTCCAACCCACTCTCTCTACCATGCTGGATGAGGACTAGCCAGGTCAAGTAGCAGATGCTGAAAACATAAACCACCTTCTGCATAGTCCATTAGAGACTGACACACAATGGACTTATGTTTGAAGAGAGGGATGAACAAATTCGGAAAAGAACACATGCACTTGGTTTCTCACCCATCTGCTCCCTGCTGGCTGCTTGGCTGGCCAGGAAGCACATGGCTTTCTGGAGCCCAGACCCAGGACTCCAGTTATGCTCCACAGTTCAAAGCTGACTTCAGCAGGAAAAAGGACACTACGACTGAGTCCAGGCTGTATTTTAGTTCCATCTTTCACTGCAAAATAGAAGCTTTGTCCAAAGTATGAGTATGTGTACATCTCTGATACCTGTAATATAACTTCCTGAGCAGATTAATTTTCAAGCTTCGTCTGCTTAATATACCCCTCCTTTCCAAACCAGCAGTGTTAAGTAGGAAAGCACATTTGGGAGTGCATCATCAGGCGAGCTGCTCTGTGCACTGAGAACAGTTCAGTGCATAAATATTTACAGCAGCTATTGCAGCAGGTACTGCAGGACAAGTCACAGGTCCAGACATTTGATGACTGCCCAGAGATGGGGACACAGTGAGGAAAGAACAGCATTTCAATGTAAAGATTTAAACCTTCCAATTTCTTTAATTCCACTGATCTGTCAGACTCAGAAACATGGGTCACTTCAGCAAAAGCACAGGATTAAATCTTCACTTCTGCAGGTCCAGTTCTTTATAGACTTTGCTAAACAAGCTGCACCAAAAAAAAAAATTATTACAGAGATTTAAGAGGCAGACACCTGGCAAAGGGGGCTTTAAGCTGAGATTCAGCCTTGCACTGGCTGAGGCAACACATCACCTGCCCACTACAATTGGCACCCTCAGAGAAGCAGTCACAGCTGGGGAGGGGGAGCAGATGCCCAAACCACGGTGGCTGTCAGGTCACAAAAGGCAAATCACACTCCTAAAACATTACCTTGCTTAAGCAGTGCAAAGGTATGTTTATTGCAATTCACTGTGATTGTAATAAACCACTTCACACCAACCAGATGGTGTGAAAAAAGTTCTTTTCTTGATGAGAAAACCAGAAGAAAGATCTAGTACAGAGGTTAGATTCCGCTAGCAAGATGATGTGGTTCCCACCAGTAACGTAGCAGCCTCATTATCTGAATGGTTTATGTACAATCTGGACAGATCCTAGAAATGGCAGCAATTTTTAGAGACCCATTATAAAAATTAGATCTGTTCCATGTCAGTAAGACCCATCCAGCACAGCACTTTCCAGGCAACAGCAGCCAAAACTGGATGCTTAGGAAAAACATTAAACTGACAGAAAAGTGAACTGTAACTACTCTGTACTGTAAATTAACAGTGTAAATTAACACTATCACTCAAAGAAGCCATCCCACCCTCTCCCTGTGCTGGCATCAGGGTGTGCCTGTGACAGGGAGCTGGCTCAGGAAGGTGACCTGGCCCAAGGAGGAAGCTTCTCCCCTTCTGCTGTGCTGGCAGGAAGCAGGACCCAGGAGCACCAGCGTGCAACCACGGCTGGGTTAAATTCCTGATGGAAGCACAGCAGTGATGATGACACTAGGTGATCCTTCCCTGGAAGGACTTTACCTCCAGCACCAGTTCAGGGGTTTCTTCAGTTAGTGGTGGCACCACAGCTGTTCAGCGTGATGGATCAATGCAGTTACAACTTTATGCTGCATAACAGTGCTAAGCACAATGGCAATTTGTGATTTTGAAAAGGCAGCCCATAATAAAAATAAACATTAAGCATTGTTTGGTATTCTGTTATTTCAATGACCTTTCAGTTCTGTTTCAAAACTTCCCAGTTTATCACCAACTGGCAATTACATGCTTTTTATTAACCCTGCAGTTTACTAATATGAAGAGCCACAGAGAGGATTTCAAGATGTCCACCTAGGCATTCTCTCAGCTTACATAAACTTTAAACATCAAGCAACTGTGGTGTTGATGTACCATTGATGTACCAATGAATGTAACTGTGCTCTTGCACCTGCAATTCCTCCATGAGAAAACCACCTATCAACACTTAACTTCAGAGGCATCTGCTCTATTTACTGTATCAGCTAATGTTGTGCATCATAATGCTCCCATCAAAGTATATATTGCTCATCAAAACCTATGTTCCTGTAGAGATATCCATTCATACATGATGATGCAATATAGAAAACTCTTTCTGGCGAGATTTTAGATTTAAGGACTGCACAAAACTAACGTCAGTATTACCCTCTGTGCACATGGGAACACTTTCAGTCTCCCCCAGTCAGGGTTCTACACAACACATACATTAAGCTCTTTTGGGAAGAAAGAAAGGTTTGGGGTTTTTTCTATCTTTAAGATTTTGCAAATCACTGTGTCTTATGTATTCCCCATTCTGGTCTTGCACGTCTGAAAGTTCAGAGCTGTCTCACTCAGTTGATTCAGGCAACCTCCACAGCAGCCTCAGCTCAAATAGCAATGCCTGGTTTTTACCTCCATCTGGCTCAGCTCACCAGCTTTTGTCAAATCTAAGCCTGCAGACCTGGGACCTAGATCAAGCCATACCAGGTCCAGGCAGCACTTCTTCAGCTTGTATGGTGCCAGTTTGGGGACAGCAGCATGTGGCTTGCTGATTTCGAGCACATCTATTCATTTCCTCACTAATTCTTAAAAGCTCTTCTTTAAAATCATCAAGTTTCACAAGCTGTTTCCAAAGACTTTGCCAGGGAACGGGCAAGACCTTGAACCCCTCCTGCAGCAGAGCTCCTCATGGCCAGGCAGGACTTTGATTTTGAATGATTTTGTCACTGAAGAAGTCCTGATGGGTTGATCCCAGTATCCTTAGTCAGGGCTTCTTTCACAGGAGATGTCTCCTCCTCGCACAGCCCTGCACAGGCTGGGGGACAAACCCAGGGTGAAGAGCCGAGGGCAGGTTCTCCCAGCCTCCACAGAGCAGAGTGGAGATCTCAGCATAGTCTTCAGGGGGATGCACCTTGGCTTTTACCTTCTAATGTAGAACTAGCATAAATTGATGCAAATAAATGAGATTATGCTGTATCTTTTAAAGAAGCTTATGTCTCTCATGAATTCTTGGGTGTTTTTTTATACTATGAAAGTTGAATTCCTCTATATAGCTGTCAGGTCGATTAAACAAATTCCTTGCAAAAAGTCATGATTACTAATTTATTTACTATTTATATTGCTCTGTGAAAGCCAACTGACCTAATGGTCTGGCTGGAAACAACAAAAAATACCTACATGAATATACATGTGTATGTTTGTCATTAGGAACTAGTTACATCCAAATGCCACTCTGACTAACCTGTCTGTAATTATTAAAATATCTTCTAGTACCTCATCCGTCCCTAGGATAGAAGATTTCTTGCCTTCCTACTTTTTATTTAAGGGATTCCCTGTTTCATGGCTCCTAGATGCACACCTTGATCACACAGGACCCAAACAAGACTGCCATTAGAGGGATAAGTCCTTCCAGATTTTCCCTGTAACAAACCCACACTAAAGTTCTAAGCAGGGTGTTCTAGGGGGACTTAAAGCAGTCAAAAAGGAATTTCATGTATTAATCGCTGAAAAACATTTTACCATAATTGTAATCTGAATTCTATCATATAATGAGATTTTTTTTCTAGGAATTATGTTTCTGCTTTCATTTGTCTTCCTCTGAGCACCCCCTCAAGAGCACACAGAAAAGAGACCCAGCAGTAGAAAATGCAAAATAAAATGGTGGTGCCAAATGGCCAAGGCAGCACACACATAGGTCAACCACTGTCATTCCCGGTGACCGGAGATAAAACCTCTGACGTGCAACACCAGTGCAGAACCCGAAACAACACCACGTACAGTGCATGGCAACTATGGCTTTCCAGTTTGTGGCATCTCTAGCCACCTTCACGCAGGACACAACAGCCCTGCAATAGAGGAAGCCATTTCCCTGCCCTCCAGCACGGGGTGCAGCCCTCAGACACCACGTGAGGGACTGAGCACGGAGGAGGACACACGCAGCCTCTCCTCTCCTCCTCCTCGACAGGCTCCTGTGAGATAATCGAGTGTGTCTTGCCAGAGCAGCATCATGGCAGTGCTGAGTCAAAGGTGCTGGTCCTGGAAAGGAGACACCTCCAAAATCAACAACCAGTACTTCCCAGCTGGCAGGGCAGGGCTGCACCGCAGGGAGAGGACAGGCTCTGCTGCAGGGACCAGTGATAAAGGGACACACACGGCTGTGAATCTTCCATTAAACTGTGCAAGACACTTGACAGATCTTAATGTAATTTTAGTAAAACTAGGTGAAAAACACTATGATCGGTATTATCTGCTCATACACCCACAGTGCTGGAGGAGGGGGTTGTTAAAAAAAGAAATAAAAATTGCAGGAGTCCTTCACACCAATACATCAGGCAGCTAGAACTGTACACACCTCATCTGCTTTTGTGAACCCATTTGCACGTACAAGGATCTTGCACTAATTTGCAGGTTCTCACCAGGAATAATAAAAATCTGGCTTCAAGTATAGTTTAACTGCAGGAGGCACAGCAAGCAGCAGCAGTTAGAAACATTAGTTGTATAATCACAAGACATACTGTGCAGTTTACCTATTTTGACCTTGAGATGGCAGAGAAAGAAAAGGTAGCAAGGCAAGTACTATATGGTCCAGCTACTACAAAGATACAATACAGAACTGAAAGTAAGAATAGCAATTGAACAATTAATAGATTCTCCTTCTGGCCCTGCATCTGCTGCAAATGCTGCTGTGCCTCATTTACTGTGCTGCTTAAACATGTTAAGGCAGAGCAGAAGGAAGAAAAGGAAAATAACTGAAGGAAAAAGAAAAGGAATATGCAGATGACAGTAAATTCATAATGATGCAGCAGGAGGGGAGGAAGAAATGTAGCAGAATGAGAAAGAGTCATAGTTGGGGCCAATTTTTTTTTTTCTTTTAAAGAAGTGTGACCAAAGGACAGAATTTTACATGCAGTTATTTTCCTGAAGACTCTGAGCAGAACTTCTGCTGGTCGATGTCACTGCCTTAGCCAGTGCACTGCATTCTACAGCCCAGGCCTGTGTTTGTGAGCTTGAGCCTTCTCCAGTTCCTCTCATCTCTAGGATGACCACGTGGCTATTAGGCAAAGCTATAGTTTACTCATATTACAATTAAACTACAGGAAAGCATGTAAGCATGCAAGGGAAGTGATGGTCTAGCTGCTACTTAACTGCAGCCACAGAACAACACACAAAAAAAACCCCACGAGTTCAATCTTGTTGTGCCATCAACCACGTTTCACGTATTTAGAAGCATGCAAATAAGTTTAAATCATATCCACACACACACCCCTCACTTTCTCTGGATGCGTGAAACCCGAAAGACCACAAGCTACATAAAAAAAGAACAGAAAACCACCCGAATGGGAGTTTATCCTGAATGGTGAGTGAAAGGCAGCGGCCCCGCAGGGAGGGTGCCACAGCGGGGAAGCGAAAGGCAGAGCCAAGACAGGCCCCCTTTGCCCCCTGTGCTCCCTCGGAGCAGCGCTCCCGGAGCCTTCCTACAGCCCCGGGGCCCAGCTGCGAACACACTCTGAGACACCGTACAACACACGCTCAACACTGCCTCCAGAGCGGGGCAAACGAGAGCTCTGCACCACGCAGGGCTGCGGGGTCTAATGTGTGTCCGGGGTAGGTCCGGCTTTTGCCGGCGCTGGATCCGCCGGGCCGGGCTGCGGCTCAGGACGTGCCCGCTCCTAGCGCACACACAGCTCTCCGGACAGGACACGCACCAGCAAGGAAGCAGACGGAGGGGAAAAACGGATCTGTAGGTACTTACATGCAAGATGAAAATTAACTGCACTTTAGGCATACTTAAAAAGAAACATAGAATAACCCTGTGTGACACATTGTTCCCGAAAAGCATTCACCTTAGTCACAAAAATACTTTGTACTTATAGCATTTAACACCTCTAGCAAACAGTTGCTGCAATCAGATTCTTTGTTAGTAACAATTCCGTTAACCAGTTACAGCATTAATCAGTACACAGCTAATTATTAGGGATGTTTCAAAAAGAGCATACTGAACAACAGAGGAAAAAAAGCGCCAAATAATACTATAACTACTATATTTTAGTTGATAAACAAACCCAAAACCAAATTAATAAATAACTCAGTGCAGAATCAAAACAATTGCAACAAAGTTCTCCAATAAACACGGTAACTAAAATATTAGCCATACATCTTTTAATTAGCTTTTTTTTTTCAAGACTTACCTATGTTTTTCTAGTTCGTTGTGTGATGACCTATTAAAAAGAGAAAAGAAATATTAGAGAAAAGGAGAAATAAACCAAGATTTAGAATATTTAAAAGCCAATACCTACGTAAGTTGCAAAAGAGTTCTGTGAAATATGTATTTAGCATGGATTATGAAACAGCTTTTCTGTTAAATCGGTTCACTTTTACATCCCTTAGATTCTTCAGGGTATCAACTTAATTTCCATGAGTAAACTGTAGGTTTGGGGGGGAATTATAATATATTTGCATTTATTAGTGTTCAATACATTCAGAGACAGAAATGAACATAAAAAACTGAGCAGGTTAGTAATAAAAACAGCCCACGAGATTTTTAACTGCAAAGAAAAATTATGAGGGGGCAGAAAATGTTAGAAGATCTAAATGGTAACAGGTAAGAGCAAAAAGCACCCCAAAGGCCAGCTTTCAAGCCCATGGAGAAGCAGAAAGAAAAATCAGCAGCTAATCACTGCTGTTGTTGTTGTTGTTGACATCTTAATAGCAACAAAAGAGGAATCCTCTTAATTCTTCTGAGTCTACAAACAGAAAATAAAACCCAAAAAAATCACAGTCCGGTACTGACCACAGCAGTATGTTATCCTCTTCCACTCTGCTCGGATTAGAGATGTTTTTTTATTCCCCAACCCGATGCCTCGGGTTTTTTGCCATTAGAAGGCAGCCCTAAATTCTTGGAGGACTTTTTTTTTTTTTTTAAACTGATTCAGCTAAAAATATTCATTTTATTTATTTACACAGCTCAGATTAAAAACATTCCTAAAATGAAGTTACTGTCGCCGCTTCAGAACCAGCAATTTTCCGTACTTTCAGTTTTGTCCCACTGAAATCATGCCTAGCACGTAAGGATCAAAAGATGCAGAGGCGATGGCAGCTTTTAGGGCTGGCAGATTATGTCAGAGCAGCTCTGCTGGAGCCTGCTGCAACCCCAGCCTGCAGCTGGGCACGGGTGCAGAGTGAGGGGCCTTTGTGGAGGGCAAGTGCACAGTCCCTCCAGAGAGCAGAGACATCCCAGGGGAATTAGAGAGCGTTCCCACACAAATGCTGCCCGGTGCCAAGCTGTCCTGCTTGTCCCTGTGCACACCCGAGCTGCTGGATGCTGTACCTGGGTGTGACGGATGGGAGAGCATCACTCCGGCCATAGAGAGGGAAAAAGAAAGCAAAGCTCACACAAGAAACATCCAGTGAACAAGCCCACGAGCAACTGATCTCAGGCCAGTGCAGCTCCTGATCCTGAAAGGAATTAAGTGAACTGCCCCTCTGCAGGTAAAACAGAAATGTGCACAAGGTTCAGCACTGATGCTAATCCACACTCACCAGAAAGCAGCTCAGTGTTGGTACGAAGACATTAATTATGTCAACCATCACCTGGCATCTTTTTCTCAAAAGCTTATGAATTCTTTACGTATCTTTTTTAAACTTGTTGCATCAAGTGAGCCATGATCAAGTAATGTGGGTCTCTCTACAATGCCATTTAAGTGCTCCTGATCAATGCAGCAACACTACAAGTGCTATACACGTATTCTGTGCTACATTAATAGGGCAAGGCGGGTTTGGTCAATTGGCTATCTTAAGAGGATATTGTTTTTATCCTCTACTACTCTCTGCACAGAAATCAGACTTCTTCTCCACAATCATTTCTCCACACCAGTGTTCACAAAAATTGACAAAGACTATGCTAAGTCCACCTGTGTTTATGAGAACACATGGAAAACAGAAGTTAGGAGGGAACCATTGTCCCCAAACACCATCAACAGGCCTATCAAAGGCACAAAGACACTGTTTGGAGGGAGCTTTGGAAGGGAGAGGAGATACAGGCTGATCTGGATTCATCCCTATGGCATGAACTCCTTGATATTTCTGGCAATTAGACACAAAAGGTGAACACAATCATTCCAACTGACCCATTCTGAGCTGCCAGCTCACGCAGCTCCAGTGAGCACACATGGGGACAACACAGGAACCACTGGCCAAGAAATTCAGCCTGCACAGAGTATTTTGCTGGGCTGAGAGAGGATGCAGTGAGCAGCTGGCAGTCCTTCTGCATGCAGCACACCTACAGGGCACCTCTGGTGCATGAAGGGTGACCCCGGTGCTCTCCTGAGGTATGTCCTGCCAGAGCAGCTCCGGAGCGGCACAGCCGTGGGTGTGCCAGCTGCCAAACGGAGCAGCAGTGACCATGTGCCTCTTGGCAGAGCTCTTGGGGACACAAAAGCCTCAGCGACGCCTGCAGTGTGCAAACATGGGCACCAGCCACACATTTCGGGAGGTGTCGGGGGCTGACTAACGTCTCAACCATCAGGCCCTAGGCAGGAACCAAAACTAAGAGTCCTGACATTTACCTGAGAATTGCTCCATCTACAGAGCAAGTTAAATTCCCTATTACAAAGCATGACAGGGGTTTCTTTGGTTGGGTTTGTTTTCAGAAGAGATGAACTTCTCTTGAAATACTGTCTTTTATTTCCTTCACTGTCTACAGGACAGTATATTGCAAGAATATCCATCTCCTGCTGTTTATGCAACCTAAAGTGAGAGAAGAAAAAGGTACAAACTGGTCTGCACACAACCCAACGCCCTGTTTCAAAATGAAGTCCTTTACTACATTAGTAAAGTTAAGATGTAGGCCACAACTAAGAAGATGCATGTACACATATATTTCTCTGAAAGAGACAGATACATGACTGTGGTTTTCAGGCAAATGGCCTGTGGAGCCTTTCGGAAACGGCTGCAAGAGAAAGAAGACTTCTGGTGTTTCACTTAGGTTCACTCTATTTAGTTTGTATCTTCATGCAAAGCTTTGGGAAGTTGGGGGTAGCAGTGATTTAAAAAAGTGTCAGTAAAAAGGTTCAGATAAAAATAAAGGGCAAAAGCCAACAACAACAACAACAAAAAAAAAATCAGCAAAATCATAGATTCAGAAGGAAGGGATAACGAACACTGGTGCTTGGACTACACTGTTGATCTGAGACAGCTCTAATATCCCTTTTACAAATGCCAGGCAGTTCACCAACTATAAATTTTATTTGTAAAGAAATTGTCAAAAGAAGATTTCAAACAAGTAGCCAAGTAAATGCAGCCATGGTCTGCAAGATGCTGTACTACTACCTACTACCCACAGCACATCCCCAGAGCCATCCCCCTCCACCACCTTCCTTTCCCCAAACAAGAATTCTAGGCATTGGATTTCAGCTTTTGGTTGATGCAACATTCAGCAGACACACTTAAACAATTCAGATGGGTGCTAATTGAGACGGCAAGACTAATACAGAAAAGGCAAGGGCTCCTCCATGTCCACTGCTGCCAATTTATGGGTGAGCCAGCAGGAGCTGCTCACATGCTGCTCTCATCTAGATTGAGATTTCACTGTATGCGTGATGCATGGCCTGTTTCAGTACTAAGATATTCTCCCTACTCCTCCATCCATTTACCCCACCAGACAGGACATATGCTCAGCAGGAAGCCAGCAGCTCCTGACAAAAGCAGGGATGTATGGAAATGCTGCTGAAGTTTATTGCCCTGTGTTAATGGGAGCAGGTCTAGACCGTGACTCACCAATACACTACCAGTTGCCAACGCATTTTAAAGCGCTTTATAGGGACCAAAGCAGGGTAGTTAACCAAGTGCTTGAATCAGTGACAGCACCTTACCAGTGCCAGGGCTTTCTGGTGCAGGCAGGGCTGTCAGGGGGTTATACAACCCATGTGCACGATACAACTCCACCTAAGGTCATGCAGCCATGTGAACTACACTGCCAGCACTTCACCTTTTGTCCAGGCCAGAAGAGTAAGAACAAACAGAACAGGAAGCTTTACAAGGTGCTACACCTTAAGTGTCTGCATCCAGTTCCCACTTCCAAGAGTGCAGGTGTGTAAAAGAACAAAGCTTACACCTGCAGTCTTATGTGAATGCAACTGCTGTGCAGCTTTTCATTGAAAGGATCCAGATTCGCTTCCAGGAAACTCCCTCTCCACGTACCTAACCTGCCATGGGATGCACCTGAAAATACTACAGTTCACCCTGCAAAGCGCGGATAAACCTGAACAAAAGCACATGTCCTCCCTCGTATTCACTGCTCCTGGATGGCTGGGTTTTTTCCATTTGTTTCAAACTGGACACATTGCTTACAGCCTGTCAAAGAAACAGCTTGTACCAAATTAATCCACTAAAAATTAATTTTGCATTCTCCTCATAGCAAAATTTAACCGGTTCTGCAGATTCAGCTGTGATCTGGGAACCAGGAATACTGGCACAGCCTTGATGCAGAGATCTGGCTCCGGGATCGCATTCAAGTTGGTGCTGCCACATGTTTGCAGTGGCCAGGTCTGAACGTGCTTCTAATACTGTGGCAATTTGTTTTCCTCAACTGCACAAGCAGTGCAGCTCCCAAACATCGCAGACCTACCGCCGTTCCTCAGGAGCGACAGGCCCATTGGTGAAATCTGTTATATTGGGACTAAAATGCATTATTTTAAAACCAAATGTGGCAATATTAATTGCTGTCCTACCTTCAAGAAGGCAAACCCAGAAAGATCTATTGAATTCAGAAATCCAGGTGAAAAATCAGAGGAGCTGTGTCTGCACAGTCTGCTTTGCAGTGTTTTATTCCCGGCCTTTCACCAAAACAAAAAAATATTTAAGGAAAAATAAAACAAAAATCAGGCCCCAATCCCTAAGATGCTTAGTGTGGGCACAGAAAAACATCTGCAGAGAGCAAGGGGCTCGCTCTGCGGGCCACAGGTTCACCCTCACCATGAGCCAACATCAACAGAGGAATTCGGACATTAGGCTCTGTTTTTATTTGAAAATCCAAATGCCGCTTTCATCTTTTTCTACATATAACCCTCTGCCAGAACACAGCACAAAGTACATGTCTATTTATATAACATATGAGCAAAAATATTAATTAATTAATAGACACACAAGATATATTTATAAACCGGCATTTATTTTGCTCCCTCTCCTTCAATAAACCAGCTCCTAAATTAACAGGCCAAACACACTGCGCCACCGACATTCAATTCCTTTCTCTGAAAGTAAATTTAACCGTGACCTCAGTAGACTGGCATCTAACACTAAGATTTTGGTTTTCATTTTACCTTATTTCTGACCCTTTCACAGTGAAGCAGCTGCCTGAGCTCCCAGTGCATGGGCAGACGCATGCTTCAAACCCACACACAGCTCAAGGTACCCAACACCTGGTGAGTGTCACTGCAGTCAGGGCAGAAGAAAGCCCAGTTATCTGCAGGATTGCATGTTCCTCTGTCAGAGCGCTTTGCCTTGTGAGCAAACGTCACCAAATTTCAGATTTGTGTCGCATTCTTCCTCGGCACATTGCACACATGTCACCTATCTGTTTCCTTGGAGCAAAAACCAAGCTTGACTTTTGAATATTTGCTATTAATATTTCCAAGGTACAAGAGCGATAAATCCAGCTGTTTGTTTTATGCCTTTTTTTAATTCTAAGTACACCTTAACAAGAATTATTAGACTGCATGGCACTGCTTTAGGAGCTACATACAGCCACTGCTCTGCGGAGACATTTATTATACTGTAGTCAAGTACCTGATAAGTATTATTGTTAACAAGAAGATGTGACCTAGGTTTACCTCCCTGCAAAAGATAATATTGTGGCTTTCTCTAATCTCCTGTCCTCTTCACAAAACAAGAATCCAGCTTCATTTGCCAGAGGATTTTGGTCAAAATTACTGGGAGGAAACAAGACTGAATCTCAACTGACGACACGGTACGAACAGCAAACCAGAAAGAAAACAAAGGAGTTTGGTTTGTGTGACATGGGAAAGGGCACATCACAGGAAACTGAGAAGAAAACACATAACATTAAGACATTTCAATGTGCAAGTGAAAAAGAAATGGCTTAAAACTGTGTCTGACTGCTGCCAATAACACCGAGAATATTGTTTATCAACAAACTGCTAACAACCACTTTCAATTCTGTTTCAGAGCTAACAGAGGACAAAGCAAAAATGTTAAATTCTTACAGTGGACAGAAAGCTTATAGATTTTGGTTAATTAAATGTAATTCTGCCGGTATTTTTCCCTGCATGAATCAGAACCTGCCAAAATTACTTCTCACTCAATTGCAGTCAAGAGGCCAGCAACCTTTTAGCCCAGACCTGAGCATCCTGTCCGAAGGGCCGGCAGCCTCCTGCCCCTTCTCCTGCTGGTCTGGGCCTCACCAGCCATCCACAAGGGATGGAGGTCTCATCCTACAGTTACTTGCATGTACATCACCAGGACCTCAGCAGAGGAAGGAAGGGTCCATCAGTGCCCTTGCTGCAGCCCAGGGCAGCTGGAATCCATCCCTGCCTGTTGCCCAGCCCACTGTGCCTGGCCAGCACACCTGTGCCACACAGGGTTAGCTCTTCCCCCCACAGACAGGCACACGGGGGGGAAAACACAGAACAAAGAAGAGTACAGCACACCAGGCTTCCTCACATCTGACAGTTTTTCTCCTCCTCCCCTCTTTTCTGATTTTCCAAGAATAAGGAGATGTTTTTCATGCTTTTATATATGTACACCTCATAAAGCATGAAAAAAACCTGTATATGCATATATACATCTCTCACTTTTTAATCTGATCAGATGCTGCAAGCAGCAGGATACAAAAATAGATAATGAAAACAACAATGCCCCTGCAGATTTGAAATGTGCAGTTAGCTGCTCCTTTCCTACTCCTCCAACCTTAAGTATGTATTTTTAATCCAGAAAAACAATGAAATAATAAGGCATGAATTTCAGACATGTATGCAATCCCCTGTATGCAGTCGGATGGCTCCCTGAATCTGACACTCCAAACCCAGTGAGTCTGGAAAATGGTTAAAGTGGAACACTATGGACAAACACTTTGCCTAGTGGTTCACATCACCCACGACCACTCCAGATCCTCTGAACTTTGGCCAGTCATCTCCCTCTGTTAATCTTTGAGTTGCTCAGGAAGAATTAACTGTGTTACCAAAAATTCACACTAGTCTGGAGCTTGGCCCCTATAGCCTCTAAGCTTCAAATAATAATAGTGATGCTGGTGTACATCATGTATTTTGCACTGCATGTTTAAATGTGGGGGTAATTTCTCCCCTGCAAATCTAAGTGTGCAGGCAAACATGAGCAGTGATTGCTGGACATGGGTACAGAGCTGTAAGGACAATGCAGAGGTGCCCATACGGCAATGCTGCTGCCCCCCTGTCCCTGAAGGAACAGGAAGCTGCATTAAAGAAATGTGCCTCTGCTTCCCACACCAGTCAGCAAGCCTGGTGTCCATGCTGAACCAAGCCAGCCACTGTCCCGGCAGTGTCCATGCTGGAAACCATTCCCTGACAAGCATCGTCCTGTCCTGTAACACAGATGACCCATCCCTCATCTCATCGTTGCAGCTAGAAGAAAAGAAAGTGTAGTAGATGTACACACTGCACACTGCAGGATGGCATTTTTTGAAGGTTGCCACTGCTGCGGAGTGAGAACCAGAGCAAAATGTTAAACATGTAAATAAATATAAATCTGTAGGCAGAAAAAAAGCAGGAAGGTAACTGCAAGTGGATGTGGGCGCCTCAACTTTAACACTAGCAAATTTGTAACCAGAAATCTTTTAATTCTGCTGTATTCGATAAGATTACAAATCCTCTCCTAACAACTCCTGAAAGCAGCTTACGATTCAGACAAATAACTATTTTGCAGTGGATGACAAGAACCCTAAGAATGGAAATGATGGAATAATAGTTCTGTAAGTAACACAGATTTCTTGAATGCAAGAGACAGACAAGAAATCTGTACAATTCAAGGAGCAATTTACAGCTGGAAATCCTATGAAATCTGTTTTGAATTTTTTTTAAAGGCAGTGAGCATACTTTATATGAAAATAATTTAAAATCTTAAGGAGCAAAGTGTCTCAGGACACAAGACACTCCTCCCACTCCTGATGACTTTCTCTTTTAAAATGAGCCGACTGTCTTCTCATGCTCCATGATGAGACAAAGAATTCATCTAAAACTAAAAAAAAGTAGGAGTACTGCAATTAACAGCCCCCAAAATGGTTGCCTTGCTCGGAGCAGGGGCATGGGGGGCACAGTTTGCGCCCCCTCAGTTATCTTCGAGACACACTGCTCGGCCGCAGCAGGCACCACGACGGCGCTCAGCAGCTCGTGTTTTTGCTCAAGGAGGGAGTTCGTCAGCTTTTGATTTCGGTTTGCACCTCCGGTGCCCCACGAGCAGCTCCTGGCCATCTGCCTGGGTCCTCCCCAGCACCATCCGACCCGGCCGCAGGATGCCCGCCGGAGCAGCGAGAGCGGGCCTGCCGAGACTCACTGCTCCTTTGGAAAACAAGTCACGTGCAAACCAAGTTCATTTTAGGCTATTCTACAGGAGCCACCATCCAGCATGACCATGCAGAGCGGAGCCTGAGCTGGGGAGAGCATCGCTGCCCCGGGACGAAGCAGGCCCAGCAGGGCACGGTCCCCGGCCCTCACCGGAGCAGCCCTTGAAGAGTAGAGCAAAGCAGAAGAGGCAGAGCCCAGGGCTGGGCTCGCTCCCGGGCAGGGGCCGGCAGTGTCCCTGTAAGACAGCCAGCCTCCTGCACGTACACAGCCGCTGCCCGAGCAGCAAACAAAGCTGCAGAGCCTGCGCACAGCAGCGCTCGGCTCGTGCCATCGCAGCGCAGGTAGCAGCTGCGGGGGAACAACAAAACCGCGGCGGCGGAGAGGCGGGTGGGCGAAAACCGGGATAAACAACAAGCGAGCCCCGCACCCCGGCGGATCCGTGTGCGGCGGCCGGGCGGAAGGGGTGGCGAGGCGGCGGTGCAGCACAGCCCGCGGGGAGGTCACGCTCACTCCGGCACCTTCTCACCCCGTGCCTCCCGGAGAGGCCGGAGGGCGTGCGGAGCGTGCCCCCCGCGCCCCCGCCCGAGCACACGCTCCCCACCCCGGAGCCCAGCGCCGCCGCAACCGGAGGCTGCATCTGCTCGGGCTGCCATGGGGGAGGCGGCCGGCTCGCTGCCTGTGGTTTATAAATAAATGCCGGGGGGGAAATTAGGTGCCATGCAAAGAGAAATCTGGGTGGCGATTATGGTGTTAAGGTCTGCAGCAAAAGCCGCTGTCGGCGAGCGCGGAGCAGAAGGAGCAATGAGGGCGGATGGTTCAGAAGTGCAGTGAGTACTAAGGAGATGGTGTACGCGTGGCAGTGTTTATATGAGAGATCAAAACAGAGCCAAGCCCATCCAGGGGAAAAATGGCGACTACCGGGATGGGGAAAACTGAGACACTGGATTAGTTATTATTTTTCATAAATGTATGCACTGCACATAAGCTAGACACATTGGAAAAGCTGACGATTCATTCTGAAAAAGCGGTGCGTCTATTACCTGTTATTCTGGGATTTTCTGGCCATGGTGCCTGCCTTTGTTTTCTTTCTGGAATAGTCACTATCGAAGGGTAACACTGATGCATAGCCATGTTCTGCTTCTAGGGACAAAGTCAGCATTAGTGGCAATATATTTTTTCCATGCAATTTTTTCCTCCTTTGCAGGAACGCTAGGGTAAAGAACAGAATTTTTTCCGGTTGATTTGTTTGGATTTTATTCTGGCATCTCTTAAAGAAGCGAGACAAAAAAAAACATAACTCGGTAAACCAAAGGAAAAAAAAAAACCAACACCGTAGTGTCGAAATTAGGAGGATTATTGGAGTGCACATTAAAAACGAGGCGGATCATGCAAACCCTTGTCACGCTGCGCTGGGGGAGGGGAGCTGCCATACAATCACCGACTGCCACACACGGAGCGGCGAGAGGGATCCTGAGCGCTGCCACACGCACCGTCCCCATCCAGGACAGCACAAACAACCCCTTGCTGCTTTGCTTGGGGGGGTTATATATAAAAAAAGCCAAGATCCGAGCAGCGATGCTCCCCCAGCGAGCTGCCGCTGGCGCAGCCCGGGTCCCCCCCGGGCAGGTGCGGGCTCGGGGCCGCTGCCCCGGCCCGGCCGCCGCACAACAAAGGCCGAGAGCGGCTGGGAGCGCCTGCGGGCGCCTGACCGACTGCCCGCCTGCGCCCTGTACCTCGGTCTCTTCGCTCCAAGTACTCGGCCGCTTCCAGGAGGATTAACAGGGAGTTCAATTCCATGGCTGCCCGTCCCGAGCCCCCCGCGCCGAGTTCACGCGCGGGGACTCCCGAGCCCCCGGTTTTAAGGCACCTCGCTCAACCTACATTTGACACACAGCGGACGGGCAGTCCCGGCAGCCAATCGCGAGCCGCAAACAGGCTCGGGGCGGGACGCGGGGTGGAGGCCGGGCCAATCGGCGGCCAGAGCCCCCCCNCGCGCCCATTGGCTGCCCGTGTAGTAACAATTTAGAAGCCGAAGCTTAGCAACAGCACGTGGTGGCCCGGCCCCCGCGCCCGCTGATTGGCCGTTTCCTTGCATGTTAAGTAGGCAGCGGCCGTCCATTGGTGCGCGGGGTCTCATGCAAATGAGGGTGCGGAAGGGGCCAATGGGGTTGGAGGCGCGTGCCGCGCGGCCGGAGGCGGGGAGCGAGGTGCGGGCAGCCAATGGACGGGACGGGGCGTGGCGTTGCTGTGAGGAAGAGGTAGGCGGAGGGGCGGGGCTGCCTCGGGCTCCGCCCCCTCGCACGCGCCGGGTGGGACGCGGCGGGCGGGCATGGGGGAAGCGTGGGGGAAAACGGGAACAAGGGACAAGGCGGCGGCGGAGCAGCCTGTAAGGGAAAGTATGGCAAGAAATGAATGGGAGCGAAAAAGACGAAACAAACGGGATGCCGGAGAGGCTGTGAAAATGTTCCTGGCACGTGCATTCGTGACCCCTTGCGGTGCTCAGGCGAGAAAGGAAGACAGCAGCGCTGTAAAAGCACGCACAGGGATGTAAGAGAATTACTAAACTCCACACAATGGCCCGACCTGCTGAAAGAGAGAAACGGTGGAAAGCTCTCAGAAATGCAGCCAGAGTTCCTGCCAGCCTTCCAGCCCTTGCCAGCATATTCAGCTGCCTTTCGTCATCTGGATACACAGAAGCCGTGTACCAGAATAGCCTGGCTCCCGGCGCACAGGCTGAGCAGGAAGAGCTCAGCACCTTTCCTGTCCACACCATCCTATTTGCGCTGCTAACTCTGCATCCTTATCTCAGATAGCTGCTGCACAGCTGTTGCCTAAAACTGGTTGGTTTTAACGCGAGCGAGTGTAGTTTTAAAATAGGCATATTTTAAGCTGTGCTGTGATCACACATTGGTACATCTTCAGGCCAAAAGTGCTGAAGCCTGTAATCAGTCCTCCTGCAGGATTGCACTTGGGCACACAATTGGTCCCATTGGTTTTAACTGAACTGTTTAGGTAAGAGCTATCCAGCATATAGGATGGATGTAGAATGTTGTCCCGTGTGTTTATTCCTTGGCAAAAGATGTCAGCCAGAGTTTTCTTTTAAGAGGATAATAGCGATTCAGATTAAAACAAGGATTATGCTTTACTGTTTTTACAGCATTGTGGTAAAGCCACATATACATTACACCTGATATTGTATTAGTCTGTATCTTGTTGCCCCAGATGCACAAGTGTAATGTGGCTCTTGAACATGGCTGAAACACAGATCACATTTTACTGCCATTTGGTCCAGCACGAGGGATAAGAGA
Source organism: Vireo altiloquus (assembly GCA_013396875.1). Lineage (NCBI taxonomy): Eukaryota > Metazoa > Chordata > Aves > Passeriformes > Vireonidae > Vireo > Vireo altiloquus. Next base: position 1,019,551 of record VZRF01003085.1, read on the forward strand.
AAATACAGGGCAGTCAAGAAAGCAGCATTGTGATTGCAATTTAAGAGAATTTTGTATCTGTTTGGGAAAAGTCTGACTCTATGAATTAAAAGGCAGAAGGGAATTTGGTGCATAGATTGCAAAGGTAAAAAAAAAAATTGCTGTAACATTTTCCACTTGCTGCTTGAACTGTTGAAATCCTGCTGCACGTGGGTGAGACAGCACAGTTTTTACTGTAAAACCATTGAAACTTATGGTAGTTTTGCTGTTAACTGGAAGTAGGTTTAGACACTATTTGACATTGCCTTCTGTTACGAAACAGCATGAAACCATATATGCATAGGTCTTTGTCCACACAGGAAAGAAAGTTTCCTTTGCCTGATCACATGCATAGGGCACTTAGTGAGGAAGATGCAAAGATGCACAGATAAGGCATTGTTGTTCTCTACTGCATCCACAGCAGTACCTCAGATCTTCAGAACACCTATATTTATTTGTATACACATCTAAATGTATCTTAAACTGTTTTGTACACGTGCTGTGGAATCAGTCATACATCCAGAAAGGCAGATGAATGTGCTAGGTATGTAATGTTTGTGTGAAAGCCTAGTATTCAGGTTTGGATTTAGTGAGGCTCTGAATGCCGAAAGCTCTGCCCCACCACACTGTAAGCACACAGTTTTACCTGGAAAAAACCCTGGAAACACAGGTGTATGAACAAACACTGCACAAGACAGTGCTTCACGAGGCTACACAGCCCGAGCTGAGCACCCTGCCAAGCACTGCACTCACCAGACAATCCTTGCAGCTTGGACTGATCTGACTGCTGAGCTGAAGCCACCCTAAGCCTCCCCTGCACTCTCTGCAGCACCTCTAACCACTCCCGAGGTAAAAACCATTGCTCTCTCTGCTTTCAAATGTGGACAGAAGTATGTAGAAGACAGTTGTTTTAAGGTGATGGAGCACAATTTCACATTGATATTGGCACTTTCCAGGGCCTTGTGCCTTCACGCTTCCCTGCATGGAAGGGCTGCCTTGAGAAGTGAGGAACCACTGAAGCCAGCTGGACTATGTGCAGGAGTAAGTGTAATACAAATTAGGGGCCAGTGTGGTCACAAAAAGCAGCTGATCTCTGCTGATCGTGGTGGCTCTCGGCCTCAGGAGTCATGAACTGTATTAGTCTGCTGGAACTGTAAGCGTGTGTGGAACCCCACACACTCACAGAGTCCCTGCTGATGAAATCCAGGGTAAATCCACACACATTTGGGAAGGACAGGGCTGGCTCATACCTAACAACCACTGACACACATTTACCTATAGCTGCATTGAAGGAACAACACAGTGCAACAACATGTTAGAGAGTGCTGAGAAGTTTTCTCCAGATTATTTCTCCTAGGGGTGAACTCAATTGAGTCCTTCTCAGGAGGTACCATAAAAGCTTTTAAAATACTTAGAAGGAATCATTCTGGATCTGGTTTTATTTGTGCCAGGGAGCAAGGACTAGCTTTGGTGGTGTCAGTGTGGGTGCAGAGGTGTAAAACGGGTGTGAAAGAAGATCAACCAAATTACTTTAAGAACTGAAGGATGGGCTCTAAGATAGATGTGTGCTCGAAGGCTTTGCAGATTTGCATCTCTAAATAGCTTTCTTCCATTTCTATGAGCAAGCAGCAGGAACAGCTGAGTGCTGAAGAAACAGCTGGCCTTCAGTGATAAGGGGTAGCTGTCACTTCATGGTGAAGTTTGAAAAACTTTATATTTAGAAGCAGAAAGGAAAGCCATCAGCAGCCACACCCTAAAACCTGTTTGCAGTTTCTTTGCTGCCTGCACTTGGTGATTGGAATGGTAATATTTGAAATTTTAAATGTTACAGTGCCTTTCTTTTCCAAAATCCATCCTGTGGCATGACTTGGCATGTGAGATCAGTGACATCAGAATTGCTGACTGTCCCAAGCTGTGGTGAGGGCAGAGATCTGAAGTTGACGATCAACAATTCAAGCAACTTCATTCACTGTTTCCCACATATGGCCTTAAAGAACTAATGAGGCCTACTCTGCATTTCAGATTTGGCTCATTGTATCTACTGCATCTTTCTTTATTTTTTTAAATTCCATACTGCATCATATCCCTATGTCCAGAGATAAGCCCTTCATTGTGCCTTGGACTATATCCCTCTGTCTTCTTGGGTGTTGCAAGGTTTAAGTAATTAGCAAAGACTAACTCGTCTGTCCACATAGGAGGGGATCTGCACTCAGGAACTGACAAGTTTCATGTCCCTGACTCAGTATCTCAAATTCCATTTAATTTCTCATCTTACCTGTGATTCACATAATGAACTCTGTTTCCTGGATGCAGAAACCAAAACACCTGAAAGCTGAACAGAAGGAAGTTCAAAAGTAACAATTCTGTCAGTGCCCAAGCCCAGTTTGAGACACTCTGATTCTCTTTACTCTGCCAAGTAAAGCAGTTCTCCACCCCTGATCTCAAATGGCAGGTGTCACTGCATCTGCTTGGCCCTGTATCTGGACTGCTACTGGTGCACATGTGGCTTTTAGTCATCACTTTATTTTGTGTGGTCTGCTTTTACGTGGGAGTGGTTTCTCTAAATTCAAAGTGCCTTAAGATGTGTGGCAGCCCATCAGAGAGCCACTTTCAGAACTTAAAGCTGAGGTTACATGACATGAAGGTATGTGGGGTTTTGGGGTTAATAAGTTGCTGCTGCAGTGTTGAGGGACTATGTCCTGTGGAGAAGTCACGTCTGTGCAACCTCACCCTAGGAGCTTTCTGGGTTGGTCCTTAACCTGTCAAACCCCTTGAGCTGTACCCAGGCGTTGGCTTGGAGAGGAGCTTGGTCCAAGGACCAAAACAACAAATAGTATGGATACTGTGGATTCCTATGGACCTGAGTGGCTTCCATGCATTTGGTGAGCTCTCTATGTGAAGCTCACTAGCCCAGCTTGCTGCCTGGCCTTGACCAGTTGTTTGCTGCAGTGTTTGAATCACTGGCTTTCCCAAAGCAATTGAATTTTTCCTGATTTTGTTTGGGATTTAGCAGGGGCTTATGTAATGCTATGGTACACACATGCTTGAAAGCCAAATCTAAAAAGAAAAAGTACTTCAAACTGAATGCCAGTCCCTCATAACATTCTTTTCTTGTTAATTGCTGTTATTATGAAAGACAACATTTGTATCTTAGCGTCCTTGAGAGTTTGGCTGCAGGGACCTCGCATGCCCCTCTCCGCCAGCACTCCCCGACCAGCGAGACGCACAGTGCCCTGACGCCAGGCCCTGCAGCCATTCCTGTGATCAGGCATGAAATTATTCTTAACTGATTGAAGTGAAGCATAGATTGAAAAGCTTGAGAGACACTGATTTACTCTATCATCCTGCTCTGCCTAAACCGTGCCTGGCAATTTTAAATAGCGTCATCCCAAAAATCCCCACTGACGCTGCCACACTGAAAGTGCTTTGCAGTAGACAGTGGTATCACTGCTTTCATTTTAAAAGCAAAAAAGAAATGAGACAGGGGCAAGAGAACTGATCAATACCACTCAGCAAAGGCAGGGGAAGGGTTGGGAGGATGGCTGGGCATCCCAATGTCCAGTCTGGCATGTTTGGCATCATGATATACTGCAGAGTAAGGATTTGTTATGTTATTTCAGATCTGAATCTCAGATGTATCATGGCCTTATTACATTCCCTTGGTGTAAGAAAAAGGCCTTGTATTGCATTAATCTTCCACAAGGGGCCTTGTGTACACTTGTATTGCATTAAGCTTCCACAAAATATATAGACTAGTATGGTGTAAAGAGGCTTTGAAGAAATCATGGCTCAGACCCACTTTGTTAGAGTGCTTTTGGGGTGCATGGGCATCTGCCTGTGGTCACTGCTTGAATGAGCTGGTAAATTAAACATTTCTCCTTTAGCTGATAAAATCAGGCCTTCTTGTTGGGTAACATTGACACAAGTACATTATATAGAATAAAAGAGCATTGTACCTCTCTGTGATCATCTTCTAAGCTGCCTTGATGCTTAGCACCCTGCTGCAGTCCAGGACAGACAGAGAAACAGAGCAGGGTTGTGCATATGTGCTGCCAAACAGAGCTGAAACCAGCTTGTCTTTAGCAAACAGAATGTCCACTTAAGCAGAGAGGCAACTTTGAGCTTTATGAATAAAATCAGGCAGTGGTAACACAGTCTCAATTACATCTATCTTCTGAATGTAAAAAAATAACATTTTCTTACCCAAAGTACCTGCATCCTGTGTATCTGTCAGTCATGTCTTCTGAGTTTATAGGAAGAAGCTCCAATGAATTTGTATTTGTCTTTGGTGTGAAAATCCATCCAGATACAGAAGAATGAGTTCATGCATCCTATGGAGACCAGCAGAGTAGTTAGCAGCAGTTAATTTCTACAATATTCATTACAGAGGAGGAACCAAGAAAGAAAAAGTTATATTTACAAATTTAAGCATGGAGATTTCTCACCTGGGTGCTTGGACATGCAAAATCTACTGAGTTTTAATCTGGGTGAATCAGCTAATGAAATGAGAAGGAAATAAGAGCTGTGCCTGCGATGTCTTTCCGTAAACCAATTCTCCAGGAACCAAGTGCATGCATACCTGTATGGGAGAACAGGTTTTATCAGAGAACACATATCTGTAACATATTAATAGGCCTGCAGCAATTATGTATGCAAATTGTTGAGTTCTGTTCCCAGTAGGGAAAAAATAATACCTCATGTGGCTGATGCAAATCTGCTGCCAGCCATAGGATTCTATCATTTGTATCAGCTGTGATGGAACCAAGTGAATCTGTGATGGGAAGATTGCAGGCACATCCCATATTGTACAGTAATGATAATACTCTGTATTTTTATAGCATGTCCAACTCACACATTTTAGATTGCTCAGTCAAGATTTTCCAGTTCAGGCACTTAATAGATATTAATAATTAGGCAAATAAAATGCTGTTCATCTGAATGATGGAGGAATCAGTATTGATCCTGAGCCTCATGCTGCTGGTATAGTTGGGCTAGTATTATCATGGTAGAGATAAGAGAGCTCATCCATTGATACACACGTTTGAGAGAAGATCAAAACAGCCCAGGTGGTAAATAGCCTGGACACTTGCCTGCAGGACCTAAAATTAGAGATCAGCACAAAGACTTGGCAGGTGAATACTCAGCAGATGCTGTCTTATCTCTCTATTTGCTTTGGAAGATTGAGGCTGACCCAAAACATGTTGAAATCAATTTGTATCTTCTCCTTTATTTCAATAGGCTATGCACCAGCTTCTAATCAGTTGTGGGCCTAATTAAATGATTTTTCTCATTGCCAGCTAATTACTCCTATGAAGAAATGAAACTGAATGTTGGATGAGCACTCTGTAGGAACTGTGTCTGTAACGTATGGTTTAGAATAAAAAATTATGGGCTTGATTTCACACTGTCTTACAGTCTCTTGTTCCACCTAAAACAAGGACAATTTCCCACTCTTTTATTGGTAAGAGTATGGAAATCAAGTGAAGAGTCAAGTGGAATGACTGTAGCAAGTTCCCTTCCTTATGCAACAAAAAAAAGCTACTGCAAGCAGGAACTCATTGGCTTTCAGCATCCAAGAGAGGAAGAAGCAATGCACTTAAATTGCAACACGGAGGCTGAGTATCACCAAAATGTTCTGTTGGTGAGGGCAACGACATGGAGCTGGCATACCTGGGGAGCCTTTGGCACCTTCAGCTTGGCTCCTGCCTCAGGCGGGGGAAGGAGCACCCAGAGACTTCCTGGGCCATGGTTGACAGTGGCTGGTTGGAGTTTTGCTACAATTTAGGGAAAAGTGCAAGGTACAGGACAAAGACAAATTCAGTGCCATCACTTTGTGGTGACGGGCCATTTGCTGGTTTTGACACATGGCAAAGTGGGAAACGTGAAAATGTGAAATCTGCAATTAATACGATAATGGGAAATCAATCATGCTAATGAGTATCTAAAAGTTTTCAACTCCAACTATAGGTGTGTGGATAGGACTGATCTAGTGATTACTTTCTTCAGGAATCACAGGTGGGAGGTTGCATAGGTCTGGCTAACTGATCCTATGTACAGCTTCCCTGTAATAATTCCCAATTAAACCTTCAAGCTGAGTGTTGGGTTTGAGGCATTGCATGAGGCACTGGATCTCAGCAAAGGGAAGATCTTTGCACAACAATCCCAAAAAACTTCTTTGACATCATGGAGGGGAAAAGGAATGGCCTCCACAAAAGGAGGAAAGCAATCTTGCATGCAGAAAAGAAGCCACTTAAACTGCACTGTGTGTTTGTGGACCAGAATCTCAGATGCTGTAGCATGTAGTGCTTATGACCCAGCCTTATGGGACCCATACAGCACTGTGTCTGCAAAATGTGATATATGCAAAATGCAAACATTCATATGAGCCAGCAGTGCCCTGGCAGCCAGGAGCGACATCCCTGTCATGGGGGCATCAGGCACAGCATCGCCAGCAGGGCTGGGGAGGGATTGCCCCACTTTGCCCTGCACTGGGGCAGCCTCACCTCGAGTCCAGGGGCCAGTTTTGGGTGCCACAACATAAGCAGGATATAAAGCTACAAGAGAGTGCCCAAAGGAGGGCAACAAAGATGGTGAAGGGCCTTGAGGAGAAGCCGTGTGAGGAACAGCTGAGGGGACTTGGTCTGTTCAGCCTGGAGGAGACTGAAAGGAGACCTTATTGAAGTTACAACTTCCTTGTGAGGGGAAGAGGAGGGGCAGGCACTGATCTCTGCTCTGTGGTGACAGTGACAGGACACAAGGGAAGGACCTGAAGTCGTATCAGGGGAGGTTTAGGTTGGATATCAGGAAAAAAGGCTCTTCCCCCAGAGGGTGGTTGGGCACTGAAACAGGCTCCCCAGGGCAGTGGTCACAGCACCAAGCTTGATGGAGTTCAACAAGCATTTGGACGATGCTCTTAGGTCCATGGTGTGATTCTTGAGGTGTCCTGTGCAGGCCCAGGAGTTGGACTTGGATGATCCTTGTGGGCCCCTTCCAACTCAGGATATTCTATGATTCATCCTCAGGCAGATGTTTACCCTTCAAGTGTCATGTAGGCTGCCATATCCTTTGTATTGATTTTAGCATTGGGAGAACATTTCAGTAACAAGGTGCTAGTAAGATGGAAGAAGCTGAAGGGCAGGATGGAGAATTCAACTTACGTGGTTTATTTGTTTTCTTTCCAGCTTTCCGCAGGTCTATTTTTTTGCTTCATACTTGGCTCTATGTCTCTGATCCCTTCTGTCCTGTTTTTGTTCTCCTTCCTTTGTTGCCGATGGTTTCATGCTGTTTCCATTCCTCTCCTTTTGTGTGACACAGATTCTCTGCCTGAGCCCCGTCCAAGGTGTTGGACTCCCTGCAGTTACAGCACAGAGTCTCAATACCAGGGACATGACTTCCTGCTTCACTGACAGTGTCTGCATTGTGTAATTGAATGTGTGTCTTATCAGCCCACAGAAAAGAAGTTTCAAGGCATTACTTAATGGATTCTCCTTTTTCTACCCTCTCAGGACACCGGCAGCTCTTCACCTCTTCTTCATTGTTGCTGGTCTCTTGGTATCTACAGGAGACTACTCTAGATGATCTACACACAGCAAGAGAGCTTTGCTTAATGTGAAGACCTTACAGTCAACACAGAGAAAACAGACAAAGGTGAGAAAGTTATGAATAAACCTTCCCTATGCAGAGGGAAATAGAAACACATAAAAATCCCTGGACCTCATTACTAGAGGAATGAGATACCTGTAGTAACTTGGAAATCTCGCATTCAGTTCAGGGCTTTCACCACAAAATGGCCCTCCTGTTCACTGGGACCAGGTTAACATAGGGATGGATTTTTACTTTTTTCTCCCTTTCAGATGTGCTAAGGATGGTGAAAGATAGGACCTCTACCAGACAACTGCAGTATTGGGACAGGGCATTTCACCACTCACTCCCTCCCTCATGTGGGAAAGTCTAACTCATGCCAAGTCACTATTTCACCTCTCTGTTTTTGAATGAAATATTGAGGGTTGTTTGAAAGTGCTAAGTATATTGGCAGTAATCCCAGGGGGTGAGAAGATCACTAGTAGTATAATCTTATATATAAAAAGATAGGTGTACTATTCAGAGGTGCACTGATGAGACTTAAAGCTTTAACTTCTAATAGCCATCTGTCTGGAGTTTGCAGACACTCCTGATCTAAAGCTACAAGGTATTGGAATTACCATCCAAATTCCTGTGAACTCAGAAAGTCCCTAAAGAGAGGTAACCTCTGATTTCTGAGCAATCGTACTTCTCAGTTCTGAAACACTGACACTCTACAGCTGTGCATGAGTAAAGATTGACACAACCACACAAAAAGGTAACTGTAAGTCTTTTTTGACATCAGGTAGAAAATCCTTATCTTAGGTCTCATTCTTCTGTTTACATCCTGGCCTTTGCTTCCCAAATTCAGAGACATGCTTTACACTAGAGAGGCAGTATGATGGCTTAATGAAAAAGAGGTCAGTACTATTACCTCAGTGTGACCTCTGCTTTCATTGTCTTTACCTTTGACATCTAATCAAACACATTAAACTATCCAAAATGCACACATCTGGGCTCTTTGTAGAGTATGTTTGTTTTATTTTTTAAAGCTTTGCTTACCTGTGGAGTCTACTATTTATTGTATGATGCTTTTTGCCACTTAGGCACTATGTTTAATCAGATTTGTAAATTAATTCTCTCCTGGGGCTTCTCTTTGTGTGTTTAGAAAGCATAAAAAGTGTTCGTGACACGCTTCAAAACACACACTGGTTACATTAGTCATCCTCTCAGCATAATGGTTGTATGGAGAACACTTTCAGTTAAAAAAACCCCACATTTCCTTTAATCCAGCTTCTTTCCCCCACTTTTGATCCCTAGAGTTATGCTACATGTTAGTAAACAGCTACACAACATGCAAAGGCTGTAATTGCCTATTTTTTTTTTCTGCTAGAGGAAAAGAGGTACTGTTTACATCTTGCAATATCTATTATTACTTTTTATGACATATTCCACTGAAAACATTTTCATACGAGAACTTTGCCTTGTTCTGGAAGACGGAAAGCTGGTTGTAAAAATGAGCATTGCTGAATCACAACATGCCTTCCTCTTGCTCTCCCTGAGCTACTCCCCCAGCAGAGCAGTCCCTGCCCATATCAGGGCTGAGGCTGGATGGGAAAGGGCAGCTTGGATGGGGAGCACCAAACTCTCCATCAGTTCTGCCTGTACCTTCATGGACAGACCATCCCTCACACACCGTGCCCCTTCCTTGTCAAGCTGTTCAAAGCACCTCCTAGTGAACAAAACCCTTCTGTGGCAAATGTTGCAAAGTGGGAAAGAATTTACAAAGCAAAAAATGTCATTAATGTTGGTGAGGAGGAAAGGGTGCTTGGCCAGCCCCTTGGCAAGAAAGGAGGATGTCCATGGCAATTGCACTGCAGCCTGAGAGCTACAGTGGCAACAAACTGCAGTAGATTGCCTTGGAAGTGAGGGGTACTTCCCAGAAGTCATTTCCACAGACAAGAAGTCCACATCCACAGACAAATGTGGCTGCAATCCTCACTTTATGCCAGTGGACCCGACAGAAAATCTCTCCTCATACAACACACTCACCTTCTCATACTGCACACTCACCCTTGTACTCTCTAGGAGCCTTATCTACCCTCTCCAGCCTAACCCACGCACTCCCCCAATCTCTCAGCCCTTTGTGTTTCACAGGAAACAAGTAGATAAACCACAGCTTTCAATTTCCTAATTATGCAAAAAAGTAGAAACTCCTAAACTTTCAGAAGCTCAAAAATGCTGAAGTGGTTGGAAAAAACAGGCAGAGAGAAGACCTGAAACCAAATGGGGATTTCACACTGGGATGTTATAGACTTTACAAAGATGTGGGGCAGACTCACAGCACACTCACGTGTTTTTGCTGAAAGAGAACAGCAGTGGATGGTAGAGAGAGCCCCATCTATGAGGAAGAACCCAGCAGGAGCAAAATCTTTTGTCTGATGGAGCAATCCATGATTCCAGGAAGAGAAAACATTGTGCTGATTGCTGCAGAGAGGAGCTTGCTCAGCTCAGTGGGGAGGAACCTGGCTATAGCACTGCTCTCCAGTGGGACCCTGGGGATTTCTAGACATGTTTTTGGCCAGACCACTTCTTCTCTCCCAGCCTCCGTCTTTCCCTGGATCTCTGCCTGCCTCAGAGCTGTGCAATAACCAGGACTTCGTCCATTCTGCACCAGTGTGGGCACATGCAACTGCAGTAAGTGCATGCAATGGAGCCTCAGCAAGAAGCCAGAGAGCAGCTAAGCCTGTGCTGTTGCTCCCCCATTTTTGAGTGCCACAGTCACTGCCTGTTCCATTGCCTTCACCGTGGCTGTCACGTGTTTGTGTTCCTGGGACACCTGGAGAGGCTGAGCTCATCCCATCAGTGCAGCTGCTTGTTCCCCTTCTCCCTGGTTTCACATGTTCACTCTCAAATCTTCTCATTCTTGCCAGTTGGTTCAGAGCACATGATTTAACCCTTTCTAAATTTTCACATATTTGGTAACAATTCTGGGAGATGGGAAGGGCACCCAAAGAACTGAACCTGCAGGGTAGGTGTGCTGGTGGTGAGTACAGCCTGTCAGAGTCCACTGCTGCTAGCAGGTAATGCTGCAGCTCATGGTATCAGTACTTACAGAGCCCCTTTCCCCCCAATTCCCATATCATAACAGCCTGTACAGGTCTCTATCTTCTCAGTTGCTATTTCCTTGTTCAAATGTCTGGGGTTTTTACTTTTTCTTTGGGAAACAGCAGAGTGACGTGGAGGAAGGAGGATTCCCTGGTTCTGGTGAGTTCTGGGAATAAGTGCCACAATTGTCAGCCAGATGCCAAGAAACCCATGTCATTCACAGGCAACAACTCACATTTGTTTCCTTAGCTCTCCAGTTCTCTGGCACATTGTCAAGGACACAGGAAGAGGGCAGGTTCACCAGGCACTGCTGGCCAGGCTTGCAGGCAGCTTGCAGGACTGACCAGAGCAGGGCATGGGCAGGGCTTTCTGCAGCCTGTGCTGCTGCTTTGACATCAAACTACTCAGGTCCTATAGGCTAACATGGTTACCAGTTTATATATAGGAAAAGATGTGTTAAAACACCAGTTTGAAAGGCAGGACTGTTGTGAAGACCTGAGCACCTTCCTCCTGAGAAGGACCCTTGGCCTGGTAGAGCCATGCTGTCTGCAGGGCAGCTGTACTACCTTGTCCTGGGTGAACACCTGCTGCCCGTCCTGTCCTAAATCTGCCCCAGCCTCCCTTTCTGTTTCCACACGGGGAGAAGAATGTGAGACTGGTGTCTCTGTGTCTCTCCAGCCCCTGCTTTGACCAAGAGGATGTTTGTTTTCTGCAAAGGAAAGCACAGTCAGCTGTCACGCTAGAGGAAAACAAAACACGGGGCCAGACTGGTATATTTTACACATCTGCATAGAGATTTCATCAGAGCTTAACTTGACTCATCAAATCAAGCCCTAATTTTGTACATCAGTAGTGGACAAACTCAGGGGACTAATGCAGGGACAGGGAGATGCTCAGTTTGTTCCCAGTATAATGTGTCACATGAGGCAGTGCCACTTGGAGTAGCATTGGTTATCCTGTATTGAAAATTAACACTGACCATGTGGAGCTCGGGAAATTGAAAAATATTACATTAATGCTGCAGATATTACACATTCTTAGTGATCTACTACTGAATGGTGCCACATGGCTTCACTGCGTGATGCTTGTCCGGCACATTTGTTGCTCCGGTGAAGGTTCCTCCAGAACACCCCATAGGCTGAGTCACTGCAGGTGGTTCTGTATGACTGTCAGAATCAGAAATTCATGGTAGCATTGGGTGGATCAGGAACATGGACTTTTTAGGTGGGGAAGGACTCACTGTCTGCACCTAATGGTGGCCTTGGGAGTGGGTTACAGAACCATGCAGCAAAGCATCTTGACTCCACAGGGCTCCTGAATCTTCCTGTTGTTTCTTGCAATTCCTTTACCTGTATCCACTGCTGAATGGGTAATCATGCCCATTTCAGCCTAACATTATCCAGTTTTCCTTTCTTTACACTATTACATGTAGTAATTTTTGTCCACGTCCATTTAAATTTTTTGTTAATTGAGTTATTTCTCACAAGAAAAATCTTTCTACGTCTGGTTACTGTTTTCCCTTATTGTGAATATTCATTCAGCACTTACCTTTGCCAAAGATGATGTAGTGCTAGCAGGTGTCACAGCCGTACTTTCAGCGGTACGGAAAACACATTTCATTTCTGACAGCGATCCTGCTGTTTCAGTAGAAGGCTACCCCATGCAGAGATAGGCTGGTTAGATCAAACTGTACTAATTGCAGAGTGATTTGGAAATCTGTTCCACTTGCAAACAGAATGAATCCAACACTTCGTAACATTGAATTAACAAAGGTCACATTTCATAAATATTACCAAGCAATTTTCATAGATAATGCAGCAGGCTAGTTAATGATTAGAGGAGTAAACTTCTGACGTAAAGCCATGATGAATAAGGGACATATTTTTACAGCTTCCGTTATTATTGCCTCAGGGATCTTAAGTAACAGCAGCAGAAATTATTAGGGTCCAACATATCTTTAAAATCTAACTAATCAGGCTATATCTGGTCTCCCTAATGGCTTTTGTATTACAAACTAGAAAATTCAAGAGGTTTTAGGGCATCAGTCAGATTCTCAATGGGAAAAAAAAAAAAAAAGCATGCTGGTTTCAATCCAGTTCTACTGGACTCTACTATGTAAAAACCAGCTTCATTAACTGGTGGGAATTGGCATAGCTTAGGTTAAGAAGGGATGGAATTCTCCCTCTTGCCCCAGCTGCTGGATCTGCTGGATCAGAGCAGAAAATTTGAGTAAAGATCTAGTTCTGCTTCAAGGATTGATCCCAGGGACTGGCTCCTCTCCTGAGACTGGGTCCAACACTGTTTCTTAGATGGGAAGGAATTACTTGAGCAGTAATCTTGATGAAGTCTGTGGAATTAGCTCTGTAGAGAAACAGTGTTGTACATTTTATAAGTAAGGGAAGGCGGTGGAATGAATCCTAGGATTAAACAGAAATCTTGGGCCCAGGTATAAACAGAGGACTTAAACCAGTGAATGTGATTTTCCAGGACTTAATTAGGCATGCTTTTTTCTGATAGCCACATACTCATAGACAAACCTTCTCAGGAGGGTTTTATCTTCTGCGACCCATTTGTGTCTGAATTTGTGGGGTTAGAAAACCTTGGTATACAACTGTGGCACAACTGTCCTCCAGCAGTTCTTAAGGGTGGAGGGCTTGGGAATCAGAGAAATTCCAGCAGGAATTTTATTTTTCCTTCAACCAGAAGAAACTGACAGGGATGAAAAGTGGCTAATGCCAGTCTGTAATGCACTTTTGAGAGAAATAATGTGTGAAACATGCAGCCCTTTGTGAAACATGCAGTGATGTCCAGGTGCTTGGATGAAGAGGTGGAACCTGTTACATCTCCATTTGGGAAAGCCATTTGATGAGATGAAATGTGAATTGTCCATGCAGTGATGCCATTGACATGACAGGTTTTAATTTTCAATTTTTAGATGCTCGTGCTCTGCGGCCATTCAGAACCTAAACCTAAAAACGTAATTCCTTGAAAACCTAGTGCAATTTAAGTGACAGAAAAAAAACCCCAAACAAAACAAAACCCCAACATTCATGCAAGTAGCAGCTCAGCTAAACATAAAATAAACCCTAATTGTGAAAACCAGCGCAAAGCAGCATCAGGACCAGAGTTGGAAGAAACCTAGAAGGCTTTTCCCACAGCCGGACACAGGGGACCCCGACAGGCAGAGGTCTGCAGAGGGCCACTGCTCCCTGGAGAGCTCACCCTGCCTGCAGCCAGCACTTTCTCCAGCCCTGCCTCCATCCCAGCTGGAACGGGCTGAAAAATAACTGGAAGTTTCTTGTCAGAGCAGACGCACAGCACAGCCAGTTCTTCATTGACAAACGAGCGAAAGAAAACAAAATATCACACTGTCATTTAAAAATAGCTTCAGCAGAAATACCACGGGCAGTGCTTTCACCAAGCAGAGATCGGCGGCTGATTAAGGAGGGTTATCAGTGTACCTGGTGCCGGATAAAACCTGATCCCACTGCAAGGCGCTCTCACTCAGCCAGAGAGATTGGGAGTCGTGGTGAATGCCTGAGAAACTCTAGAAGTTTTCTGATACTGCAGGAGTTTGAAACAAGGGCTTTCTGCTCCTCGCCTGCAATCAGCTTTAGGAAAGCTCCATGTGGTCTGATGGTGCCAAGTGGCATTTTTTGATTTCAGTGGGACAGGGCCATTCCCTGTTCATGCCAAATGGAAGCTGGCTCGGTCCACTGCCAAAGTGGGGAGAGCTGTGCGAGGATGATCCCTCCTGTAAAAGACAGTGAAAGCATTTTTTAGGGATAAACACAAAGTTCAGCCCAGGTCCGCGAACTTCAATAAGTGACATCTGTGCCTTGTAGCCATGCTCTGAAGTGGTATAGTTTGAACACAGACTTGACCATAAGATTTTGGGAAGTCAATCCACTGAGTGTTCTTGCAGGGTCATCAGTGTCATTTTTAAAGCACAGCATGTGTGACATGCAACAGTTTTCCAATGGCAGAGCTCAAATTGCATGCCCCAGGATTTAGGGTCATTGCAACTTTTAGCATTCCTTCTGGTCTTCCATCTCTTGATTCTGCTTATACAAAGAATTCAGGTGTTAAAATGAATGTATTTTTCTTGACCTGTTTATTGTAAAGTACTTAGAGCATCATTTAATTTGCAACTGTTATTTGGGTCTATTTTCATTATTACAATTATTTCACCCAACAGGGGAATTAATATTCACTAGCTGAAAAAAATTGTGCAATGAACAAAAACTTAATAGTTTGCTTAAAAGACTCTAGACTGTATCTCAAGACAAAAGAAGAAATTGATGGAAAGAGATCAAGAGCAAGTCCTGAGTTTTTCTGAAATGGTATAGTTTGTTAGTTTACCACAGTCCCCTTAAGACGTACCTTGACCCATCATTTGCCTAAAACTTCATATCAGGAGCCATGGCTGAAATCCAGACGTTTGAAACGCTGTCAGTACTGAAGAAAGAAAACAAGTATATAAGAAGCAAAGCAACTGGACGAGTAGCTTTGCTAGGTCAAGTGTCATTCTCATGACCCTAAGATTAAAGATCTTTCCTGTTTTTATATATCCCGACTGGTTTTGACATGTGACTGCAAAAGCAGAGCACAGCACAATGGAAATATGTGCAAAACCATCAAAACTACAGAAGGAGACAAATCAGGTAACATGGTGATCTACACTGAAGCAGGGAACCCCTAGCCTGGGGCTGCCCTTGCAGCTGGCACCTACCCACAACTGGATGTGTGCCCTGGTGGTTAGATCCCATCACATGCAATGTGCTCGGGGGGCAGATTCCCTGCCTCTGCACTCGGGATTCGGGACACGGGATCTGCTGCCTTCCCAAAGCCACTTCATGGAGCAGGCAACACCCCAAGTGCACAGCAGTGCTTAGAGTCAGTGTAGCATTCCCCTGCCCCGACGTACAGCTGCTCACAGTCATGTCGTGCAGCTAGTAGGGGGAGGCAGAAGCCTCACTCTGGGTCTCCTTACAGGAGCATTGGGTCATCTTGCACCCATCCTTTCCCCTCCTTTTTCCCCCTTCCCAGGATCTTGGCCATGCAGAGTTCCCACCATTCTTGCTCTTCCAGCCTATCATCAAAATGCTGCCTTGTGTGATTCTCTAATCTCCCGGGAGCCGCATTTCCAAGATTTCTCTTCCTGCGCAATGTCCATTCCCTGGTGGGATCCACCTGGGCCATTTCTGGGGGCAGTGACAGATCCATCACACCACTGGGACTCCTGCTCTCCTATCATGAGCCCAGGGCATTATTTGGGACTGGTTCTTTACTAAAGCAATGAGTTACTGTTCTTCAAGCTGAGGGATCAGCAAGTGACACCTTAGGCCTTTCACTCCCAGGTCTGTTGCTTCTGCTCCAGGCACCACCTGAAAGGAAAACCAGCTGCCCCAGCTCACCCAGTAAACCAAAGGTGGGAAAATGCAACTCCATCAGCACAGCCTGTAGCCATATCTACTGAGCATGGACCAGTGACTCTGACAGTTCTGCTGCTGAGATCCCCTGCAGGAAGGAGAATACTGAATACACGTTGTCAAAATGCCTTTTAGCATTAGCAGGATACTCTGCTCCAGGCAGAGGAGGATACATATAGAGCCTTAAGCTGTTCCAGGCTTCACAGAGCAGCAGACAGCAAAATACATGTGGCTGCACTGGGACACGTTGTTTTCAAAGCCCTGTGTGATAGCACCAAGTGGCATAAATCAGAATTACCTGTCACAAACTGTATGTCTCCAGGGCCATTTCTTCAGTCCTGGCTGAGCAGCAGCTCAAACCCTCTGAGACAGTGGTTATGCTGGAAAGAAGGCAAAGCTGTAGAATGTGGGAGATGAGGAGATGGTAAAAAAAAGCACTGATGCCTGAAAAAAAATGTTGAAATGCATCTCACTACAAAGTAGTGCTGAGGGTGTGCTAAGGCAGGAACATGAGGGGCTTTCCTGCTTCCTGAGAACCCAGAACTGGCTCCAAGAGCTGCTTTCTTTAGCATCAATTTCACATTTTGTTTTTTCTGTATGAAGAAGTGGAGGACTCTGCCTCAACGTGCACTTTTTGCAGCCCCAGTGTGTCCAGTGTTTCACTAAAACACTCTGCTAAGTTAAAGCTCAGCCCATCCCCAGGGAACTGCTGGAGTGAGGCCAGCAGCACATCCTCCTGGAAGCAGCTAATGACTGAGCTGCTAAATACTTCACATTCCTCACGGACACCAATCCAGACTCGAAGATGCACTGGAAACCTGTGAGGACACCAATCCAGACTCCAAGATGCACTGGAAACCTGACACAGAGGCTACTTACCATAAGACATTTGCCTCAGGAAACTCTTCTGAATAGCAACAAGTCAAACCCTCAGTTCAGACCCCACCTCCAGATCCAAGTCATATCCTGACCAGACTCAACAGCCTAAATGTGGGGAATCACAACCTGGGACTTCTGCTTGCTTTGCAGACCAGTCCTTTGGCTCTGTATTCCAAGTGTTGAGCTATTGCCCACCTGTGGTGTCTAAAGGCCTTTTTCCTAATTGCTCTCCACAGCTCAGGCTTCTGTTGGGGTACCATCCCCCTCTCCAAAAGTCTCTGCCCATCTTGGTTTAAGTAATTCATGGCAAGACACTCTAACCAGGGTTGTCTTAAAACATAGATAGGTGTTGGTTTCTTTTCACCCTCCATTTTGGGTGAAGTCACCATGGTGTGTGAGCAGGTTGGCAGTGAAAAGCAGCCTGGCTTGGACTTACCACTGCCAGACAAGTTCTGGGCACTGTGTTATAGTAGCTGAACAACATCCCATGGTTCTCAGAAGTATTTCCCATATAGGAGGTCAAGATATTGAGAGCAGATTTTGTAGAGTTCAACACCAACACGTCCTACTGGGAAAAAAAGGTGTTGCTGTAAAATCAAGTCAAAAGTAATTTGTCCATGAACACAAGGTTTGGTGCTGGGATCAAGATGCCAGGGCTCACAGCTATTACCCCAGTCCTGCTGCTCAAGCATTTGGGGGTCAGAGCCTGCAAGTAGCTGTATTTTTGGAAAGAAGTCCTGTCCTTAGCTGGATCCAAGCATAGAGCAATCAGGACAAGAGCTTCATAAATTAATTTCCTTCTACCTACCTCACTCATCACTAACTTGTTCCCACAATTTTTGGCAGCCTCTAGCACCATTTTTCTTCTCCTCACAGACTTCTGGGCTGCTTCTGTGCAGAGGTAAACTTATGTAAGAGAGGCTGAGACAGAAAGTAAAACAAACAGCCAAGGTCCATATTTTAAGAATTATTGAATACATTCTGGTATCACTTATTTCTTAGAACAAGAAATCATTTGTATGTGTCAAAAAAAATAAGAAAACCCTGAAGTGCTGAATTTTCCCTTTCTAGCATAATAGTTATTAAAATAAGGTACCATTTTCTATCTGCTTCTTACAACATTACATCCAGGTGGTCTTTCCACTTGTCCCAGAGTTTGTCCTGAGGTGCTGCTGCACTTTGCTCATTACTGCTAATGCTGTTGTTTTGCAGGGTTATGACAAGATGAGGCAACACAGAGCTTTTCAAATCCAGGTTTCAGAAAGAGGATAGACACGTATCTCTCCAGTCTGTTGGGGGAAAGAATGAAAAATAAATTGCTCTGGTGATGTGCAGTTGCTGGCTATTAATTCCTTTGAGGATTTTGTATTGCTTCCAAGGCAAATACAAGATTAGCTGATGGAGTAATGGAGTAGTATGGGATACAGATCACATGGGGGTTCTTGTAACACAGATGTTATTTATTTAGCCTATGCAGAGCAAACCTACTTACAGATGTAACTTTGTATGTTCAACATGATGTCTATGTGCCCAGTAGCCCCCCACTATAACTTGAGAAGTCAGGGATCCTGCCTTTGTGAGCCCCCTGCTCTCAGGCAGAGATAGCTGCCCTTACACCCACCCCTGCTGGAGCAGGTGCCCCGTCAGGGAGTCAGTACAACCACTTAGCAAAATGCAGAAGTGAGTAGGTACAAAAGCAACCTGGCTGCAGGAAGGCAAGTGGAAAACAGGTCTCAGTCACCTGAAACTTCCTGCTGATTCACCCAGCTGCAGGGGCTGCCTATCCCAGCTGCACCAGTCAGTGGTGGTGCTTGGAAGAAATGCTGCTGCTGTAAGAATGCCGCTATTTTGTAAAAGCATTTTCAGGACCTTCCAGTGCCAGATATCCAGACGTGCTAATGCAAAATGCATTAGCCCAAGCAGCAGGAGCTCCAGGGCTGCTGGCGCCATTGAGTTCCACTCATTTCATCTTTATTATAAATACTGCATTGTCGTCTCATTCTTTTCTCTCATCCTCTCTTTAGAAAAGAATTATAAGGCTCTAGTTGACTGGTCCCTTTGACTTAGTACAGTTGTTAAACCACAGGCAGTAAATACCTCTTTCAATTGTTTAAGGCGGATGTATTTATTTCATTGGAACAACCAAATGAAATCTGTAAGAGCTAAAGAATCCCCCCTTTCACGGCAGCTCTGCTTTTCTACCTCTGAGCTGAATGCAAAAGGAACTCTTCCTTAAACCTGCCGTGTGAAATCAGCCCACCTTCAAGCTCCTCGGTCTCAGCTTAGTTTTTTGTGGTTCAAGAAGTCTTGCAGCCTCCACAGACTCACCGCCTACTTGTAAATAGTGATCTTTCACCAGGCAGATCTCAGCTGACAAATGTTAATTGTTATGCAAACTATCCAGAAGATGAGCTCTTCTCCCAGGACTGAAGGGCAGCCACCTCCCAGATGAAACAAGGCAGCTGTTTAAACAGAGCGGGGTGCGCTGCCCCGGCTGCCAGAGCAGCGGGAGAGCCGAGCGGTGCGAGCAGAGCTGGAGCTGTGCCATGCCACCATGGTTAACACCCCCGCTTTTGTGGAGAAAACCTCCACAGCACAGCTTGAGAACTTTAGCTGACCCCACACCATCAGACAGATGATGCTGTTTCAGTGGAAAACAGATAAAAAAAATTGTTTCTTTGGGGTCATGTGGTGGGATGCTCCCCGCTTCATCAGGGAAAAACAAATTTTGGTTGTTGGGGCAGGATAGGGATGGGAGAGCAACGCTTTTCCCAAACCAGAGGATTTGAAAGCGACCAGCTGAGAATACCATGCAAACCTTGTTCTTACCAGGAGGCAGGTCCTTGCCCGAGGCAGGTGGTGCTGCTGGGCTGTGGCTCCCACTGGAGTCCCCTGGGAAGCTGGGAACCAGATCCCCTTCTTGTGAAAGGCTCCATTGGTGCTGCTCATAACTCCACCATAGGCTGAAAGGAATCTTGAACATGCTATCAGCTCATTTTTCTTTCCAGTCCTTCCTTCACTGCTCCTTCCCTCCTCCACTGCTCCAGTGCAGGGTCTTTGGGATCACTATGAAGAATAAGAATCATCCCAGAAAATCAGAGGGACTCACCCCAGCTTGTGTCACTGTCCTGACAGGGCTGGTGGTAACTGTGAGCAGCAAGTCTTGCCCTTCACCTGCACCTGTCCAGCCCACACAGAGCACGACCTCAGCACTGAAGAGGGGGTTCAGCAGTGCAGAACATCTCCAGGAGGGAATGGTGCCACTTGCTGTTCCCATGCCTTGGATCAGGCT
Source organism: Vireo altiloquus (assembly GCA_013396875.1). Taxonomy (NCBI): domain Eukaryota; kingdom Metazoa; phylum Chordata; class Aves; order Passeriformes; family Vireonidae; genus Vireo; species Vireo altiloquus. The sequence continues at coordinate 1,039,840 of VZRF01003085.1, forward strand.
GGCTGCAGAGAAAATTTAATTTCAAGCCCTATATGAGACACGCATAGAGACCACTAGTGTGTGTTGCCAAATTATCTGTTATCAGCCACATCGTTGCACTTCTGGGGTAAAAACCCCACTTTTCTGGCCACCAGATAACATGGAAAAATGTTTATTCCCTGGCAGTTACTTAGGATAATTTTCAGGGGTTGCTGTGTTCCTGATGAATACATGGAGAACTTCATGTGTATGTGGCTGTGCTGATTTTCTGAGCACTGAACCAGGGCTTCATGCCATCCTGTACTCCTTGGAGTGGTTTCAGAGGTTTTGTCATTTGTTTGTTTTCATTTTTAAGATAGCTTTGTACTATTGCAGCAGGGAACTTCAGTTTAGTTTTGTTCAGTTTGGGGTTTTTTAATAAATATAATGCTTTACACCACCTGTACCTGCATTGTCTTCAGCTATATAGGACTTCATGAGTTTGACCAGAGCATTTTGAGACAAAAATACGTAGAAAGGAAGAACAGAGAACTAAGAGTTGAAGATTCAGACAAGGAAAAGTTCGCAATGATTCTTACTTTCTTGATATTTAATAGCAACATTTTCATTGATTTCAGTGGCAGCAGGATGGCAGTCTACTTAAAAGGGGGAAAAAAAGGCATTTAACCAAAAAAATCTGTTCCCTCACATCTCCTTCCCTGCTTTTGCATCAGTTCCCAGTATCAGAGCAGATACTGAGCAGAACAGCCATGTGCTATTTCCATGCTCCACTTTGCCCTTCAACAGCTCTCTCTGGCAACTTACTTTATAAAATATGGGAAAACTCCTTCCCCAAAGGGCTGTAAAGTCATTGATTCAGTTGCCAGGGCAGGCCACCCATTCCTCTCAGCAAGGGCACTTGGCTGAGCTCAGTGTCCATGGTTGTTTTCAACTGAGACTGAGCTGATAAGGGAATTTCCTTTCAAGTGGAAAAGCATAAACTATATTTATATGCAGATAATTTCCTATTTGTTGGGTTTAGCTTAACAGGCTGAATTTCTGGCCTGTCTCTCCAGTCCTCTCCGACCACATGAAACATATTCACAATTGTCCGGGTGGGACTTGTTTTGCCAGAAGCTGGAGAGACGCCACAGTGCAGCTGCTGTGGAAGGCAGAGGTGGAAGGACACGGTCAGTCCTCCTCACTCTGCTTTTTCTGTAAGGAGGTAACACAGAGCACAGCACCTGCTTAGCATTTGCTACCGTGTTCATTCCAGGTACTTGTGCCACAGACACATCATTTGCCCATTATCTGGGCAAAGTATATGTACTGTGATCAAAAATTTTAAAAGAGAAATCCCTGAAGTATAACGAATGCCTGCTGAGCCACCTTCAGGACTCAGTGATTTTGCAGGCAAGTAGGACCATGCTCAGCTAAGGAGCAGGAGAGATTGAATTACACATGTAGTAGAGGAAGGATGTACTAAAAAAACTGGTAGAAAATTCCCAAACTATTAATGCCCAGGAAGAAGGGAATATCAAACCAGCAGTCCTTCGTGTTCATCTGGGAAACCTACTCCATTCTTCTCTGCAGGGATTTCCAAAGGATGAGACCCCAGTTCACAGCAAACTGATAATTATTAGTCTTCTTTGTATCCATTTACACTTGCAAAACACCTCAGGATCCCTCCCTGCAGGAATTGTTCATGTTTATTGTATTATCTGGGGGTTTTATATTGCATTCAGTTCAGTGATTGCCAGGGGAATATGCTCTTGAGGTTTAAAGATTAAGCTTTTATTTAAATATATATTCCTCTAATGTTGTACATCTGGTTTTGTTTAAACTCTGGTTTTTGTTTTAGAAATCCTTTGTTTTCTGGTCCTTTACTGCTGGTCCATCTAAATCTCAGACAGTAGATGTTACCAGAAGCTCTACGTGAGCCAATGTCCTTTCCAAGATCAGGATTCTCCCAGTTTCACCCTCCTGCGGACTCATGTGGGGTGGATCAATGTACCCAAAGGTTTTGCAGAGAAATATCCTAAAGTCACCTTTGTTTCATACTTTGAAAGTCCAAAAAATAATAAAAACATCTCTGAAAAGCAATAAATACCTGAATGCTTTAGCCTTGGTGTCCTTCCAGAAACAGCACATGGCTCTGGTCCCCCCATCTCCACACAGCCTTCAGGTTCTAGAAAAGAGTTTTTTCAGTTTTGGAGTGCTGTCAGTGCCTTCTGAAGTAGGATCTTCTCTCTTTATTTCTCTCAGTTTTGGAGTTTTCCATTCTTTTCTTTTGAAATGGAAATGTTGTATGAAACCACAAGACCTTTAAGGACAGTGCTGATGGTCCTTGACGGCTTAAGTTACAGCTGAGATAATTCCTCTGCTGTGAAACGGTCATTCATCAGCCCTGAAAGTTAAAGTTAATAGAAGTCTTTAGAATTCAAATAGAATTTATGCAAACATAGGCAGGTCCCCCAGGCCTTGTGTGTGTATGTACATATAAACACATATGTATGTACTCACATATGTCTGCATTTATACACATATGCAAACATGAATGAAAAAAGTATATATGCTGCATTCCAGCAAGAAAAATAAGTATCAGTATAGAAAGTAGTATCAGAAAAAATCCAGTTACCATCACAGAAGAGACCATCTTCCTAGTCCTGCCCACTAGAACTGCGTAACCCTGACTCTATGTAGGAATTTAAATGGTGTAAAATAGCAACGTTTTTTTAGCTTTTGGTTTTCTGGGAACTTTTCTCTTCTAGAGCTTCTCAGCTTGAGAAAGTGATAAACCACACAGTGGATTCTTGTACCTAGTGCAGCCATGCAAATTACACCTAGTTTTCCCATGCCCAGTTTGAAATACAGTTCCCATCCTACTTAACCATGTCCTGGTGTGAGACAATACAGTATTGAGAAACACTTGAAGCTACAATAGCAGCAATGCAGATCTTTTGTTTTATCATTAAGTGGAATGAATCCCTGAGGACTCAAGAGAACTCCACAGAAGCCTGATGTATGCAAAAAGAGGCTGGTTATGGTAAACAAGGTTAGAGGTATGTGAATAGTCAACATGCAGGTTCACACAATGAGTAGACAAACGCCCCGTATGATGGGAATTTTGGTGAGGGAGCCTTCCTTCTTGCCTGTAATAGACAAGAGGGATAATATCTATCATCATTTATGAGATCTCAGGTTGAGGAATGTAAATGTATCAATGCTCCATCCATTTGAGGCTGCACATGGAGCCTGACTGAGCTACAGCAGAGACCAAAGTCTTTCACCTTTAGTATGTGAGATCACTGACTGAAAGTCAACTCTATTAAGCCAGGCAGATGTTTCTTGTCGCTTCCTGCTCCTGGTGAAAAGTTCCTTCACAGAGGGGAATAAGCATGTCCTAACACTGAGAGCTGGCTGGCATGAGAGCTGGGGACAAGCCTGGATCCAGAGCTCTGCACAGGAAAAGCAGCAAAGGGAGGTGGCTTTCCACAGAGCTCTTAGAAACAGGCATGGAAATCCCAGTAACAGGACCAAGGTGGCCACATTCAGGCAATCAGACCAAGCACAGGAGCAAAACCAGGTCCAGCCATAACCTTTGACATGTCCTTTTTGAGGATAGCAGGCTCAAATCTTCTGCATTGACATCCGCAGTAAATATGTTTCTTTCTAAATGTCTGCAGTTCAAAAAAAAAAAACCAGTCTACAAGATGTCAGTGCTCATCTTCCGTGAGAGGTAGATCAGTCAGGTTGTCAATTAAAAGCATTCACTGAAGGTGAGCTGTGGATAAATTAATCTAATAGGAAAGCTCCATAGGTCAACAGCTTCCAGTCAGGGATGAGGGAATGTCACAGCACATTGTTTGTGATTGCACATGATGGTAATGTTTGTAGTCACCTGGAGGCAACATCCCTGGATATGTTAATGACACCCTTGCCTGCAGCCTGCATGGTGCTGTGGTTCAGCATGTTTGAGCTGAAGGTTTGTTTCTGTACTGACCAAAAATCTTGTGCTACAGAAATGCCTGCATGAGCATCCTGGGTGGCTGTCTGTGCTTGGGAAGCATGTCCTCCTCATGTACCAGAAGAGCAACTGTCACACACCCAAGGGGAGATGAAAATGGGTCATTCTGTTGACGGTACTATATGGAACCAAGATTACAAGCAGAGAAGATGCAGTCTGACACAGGACATCAGCAAGATACAAACTGCTAGAGATCCTCACAGAGGTCAGCAGGATTTGGCAGTAGTTGGCTAAACCTGCAGTGATTAGTGCATCCTGCATGCTCTGCAGTCGGGTCCAAAAGCACCAGCCATGGAGTGTGAGCTTTTCCAAGGACCACACAGCCTGAAGAGGTGGACTTTGACCCTTCACAGTGAAGTTCTGCTCTCTGGAGCAGAGGTTGCCCAAGATGACTGAAGATCAGTTCACTGGCCAGATGTCCAAATAAGATGTGATGAAGATTTCCTGTCACTTCTAAAAAGCAGGGAAGAAAGGTGGAAAGGTGGAAAAAATCTCAGGTCAAAGGTGGAAAAATCTCAGGTCAGAAGCAGCAGGGTTTAGGCACACTTGCTTGCAGAGTGATGCTTGAAAGTAGAACCCATTCTTCCAGCCATGAGCAAGATAAGAAGATGATCCACATCAAACACAGCTGAATTTGGGGAAATATTAATCTTGTGCCCACTGCTTTCACTGGACATAATTTGAAACTACAGGACACAAAAGGACACGATCACATGCATGATGTGGGAGAAGCAAATCTTCACACAACCTATCTCAGAACTTCAGGAGAAGAGATGCAAAAATCCAGATGCTCAGAAATACTCCTCTGGACACATGCCTCAGATAATATTTTGTTGCTTAATATAATGTTTAAAACATTACATAATTGGCTGATGTTCCTCAACCAATCAATTCACATGTGGTTTTTTTGTAAAACTACTTAATATTTATCCTCCCAGAGACTTTCTAAGCCATAATAGATGTTTTCAGAGATGCAAAAGGAATTCTGGATTCATTTGGTTGGGGTTTTTTTGTCAGGATGCAGAGGAATTTGAGAGCAAAACCAGTTAACATTTACTGACCAAGGCCTTTATTTTATAATACAGGTACCAGACATGAATATGGAAAAATAATGATGGTTTCTCTTGTGAACTGAAAAGTACCTTTTATCCATAAAACGTCTCAAAACAATTACAGTCGAGTAATGAAAAAAATCCTCGTATGGGAGACAACGGGTTTGTCACAGTTCAGACAAATATTTGTTATGCAAAAGCAATTCTTATTTTACAAGGCAGTGAAGGATATTTGGGAATGTTCTGAAGAGCTCTGTTCCCATCTCTGCAGAAATATAAAATGACATGTTTTGACCATTTGCATCACAGCAATGGGTCAAGCACTCCGAAGGCACCATGGCTGGGTGCAGGAGCTGCTTCTGCCAGAAATTGTAGACATTTTACGTCATGCACATTCTGGTGTTTCCCGTTACTGTTTTCTTTCAGTTTAGGGATAATCCAAGATGTATGTGTCCTGCCATTTAAAACCAAGAGAAAAACCACAACAGTATTTTCCATGTAAGCCAAAATCTTTCACATGTGCCAACTGCCAAAGCAGACAAAAGAGCTTTGATCATAGTCAGACACCATAACTAGCTACTTGTTTTAATTACAGAAAGTTTTAGCTATTATTACACGACAGGCTGGCACATTCAGCACATGACATAATTTTGTGAAAGCTTTTCATTTCTCTCAGCACAGCTCCAGCCCTAGGCTATTCCACTCACAGCACAAGCATCAGTTTGAACGAAGCCAGGGAGATAGCAGACCAAGACCTACGAAATCCAACCACACACCAACCCCACTCCCAGGTGGGTTGGGAGGGCATCATTCTCAGTGCCCCAGCCAGGGCAGAGCTGGGAACTGCTGACAGATTATGTGTTTTCTTTTGTTCTTTTAATTTTACAGGATGAAACAATTCTAAATCTCTGGGGTTTTTGGGATATATTGCCTGTTGCTTTTACTTGATGTTGTCCTTCTATTTCTAGTACTGTAGCTGACTGATGAGCTAACCCCCAAAATATTGGGTGTTTTCGTGCCTGAATCACTGTCAGACCACCAAAAAAAATCAACCATAGCACAGGTCAACCCAAACATTTTTATAGGTGTTACTGGGCTAGTACATGTTTTCATCTCTCTTAGCAATACTTGAATTTTTGGCACAGCTTTCTGTGAACAAACTCGCAAGAGCTCTGATGAAGAGCAAATCAAAGGGGCTGTGACGGTCCTAAAAAAGGCTCTGTGATTTCTGTTTGAACAAATGCTTATAAAGACTCATTTTCTCATAGCTCTGGAGCTCTAATCCTCATCTATTCAGCCCATTGGAGAAAAAACCAAATCACATCCCCTATCACTGCATCTAATTTCAAATGAAATCAAATAAGCATAGTAAAGAGAATAAACACAAATAATTAGTGGCAATGATAACATAGGAACTGGTTTGAAAGAATATCTTTCCTTTGGAAAACACTGGAAAGCAGTGTCAGAGTTTAATTTCAGAGACTTCTGTTTAATGTCAGAGATTAATTTAACAGCCATTAAAACATCTTATTAACTCAAGTGCTAATTGAGTGCTTGGCAGGAGTAACACAGCACTACCAACCATACACATAAAAATGGCTAGAATTTGAAGAAATGCTGTGGTTTAACATTTTATTACTTTTATAACTTGCTATATATGTTTAGCTGGCCTAGGTGGCCTTACCTACCTCCTTTGTAGCCGTTTTGAAGATGCCATGCTCTGATGGCACGAAGTCTCAGCTGCCCTTAGGAAAAGCTAAGTCCATTTGCAGTCCTTTTAGCTGAGATCTTCTAGACTGGGCAGAAACACGAGCTTTGCAGTGATGCCAGAGTCTGCAGGCAGGAAGGTGCAAACTGCTGAGCTTTGGGAATTCTCAGTGCCATGACTGCTGACATGACGGGCACTGAGGGAGGGAAGGTGAGCACTGAGGGAACAACTGCCCCAGCTGTTCCAATAAAGGACCCACACTGACCACCACCCTCCCAGGACTGGTATTGAGTTCCAGAGTACCACAAAATTTTTATTTCTCGTACATGGACATCTGCAGTCTGTAGGGAGAGGTTAGACTACCAATGCTCCTTCCTCTGTATTTGACCCCTGACAGTGACAATTTGTGGTTCACATGTTGCTTCCTGGGTCCTCTCATCCCTTGCACTCATAGCCTGTGAAGGCACCCTACCACAGCTCCAGACTGAGAGAGGATGGCCACAGATTGCTGTATTTTGCTTTCGCAGAAGCACAGAGATCAGCTCCACCCCTTTCTCCACCAGCACCCATGGTAGGAGGAAAGCAACTAGTTTTTCCTGTCTGAGCAAAGCCGAGGCACCATATAGCCCAACTTTTGCTTGAGACCTCAAGGGAAGTATATCCCACCACTGAAAGTGTTACAGGGACACTCAGCTCCAGACCTCTCCCCTTGATGATGGCAAATGGTCATGGGCAGTAAGGCAAGGCCAAGCCCGAACTTCAAGTCACATCATCCAAATCTATCACAGGCAGGAGATAACTTGAGCTCAGCCTACCCTAAACAAATGACAAATACTTTGAGACGAAGTGAGAGCAAGCAATGCAGATGAAAAGTTAAGGGCCATGAAGTTTGTCATGTTTAAAAACACCTTAAGCTGTTTTCTATCCCTCAGAGACACACCCTGAGAAATTTGTGTTTAGATACACAGAAAGCAATGGATGAAGCCTGGATTTATGGGCAGGTCAGTGGCTGACCAAGCTCCTGACTTGTGTGTGGCTGCAGCACATGCTCCCATGTGCTGGGAGTCTGTTGTGATTGCTGTACCTGCAGTGAGCGTGGCTTCCTCCAGCTCAGCAGCTGCAGCGATGGTGGTCTCACACAGAGCTGCCTCAAGCCTCAGTCAGGAGCCCCTGAAAGGTTATTTCGCTCAAGCTTAAAAGCTGCTCAACTGCCCTTGATGAAGCTCCAGTGAAGTGAGCCAAGCAAGAGTGACCAGGGCAGGGCTGGAAGCTGTACTTGGGACAGCGTTCAGATTGCCAGGCTTGCACAGGTACCCAGTACAGGTTATAAAGTGCTTCAAATTGTGTAATCCTCTGGGAACCTTGTTCAGAGGAGGGAGGGGCATTGTGCTTCATGTCATCTTCCCCAGCCACCTAGAAATGAGCAGCCACCAAACAACTAGTGCTTATTAATAAACTTGCTTAAGGAAATTGGCTGGAGTCTTACTTTTCATTGTGCTGAATGAATGGAGCTAAATATAATCCAGAGCTCGTTTTGCTGGATAACAATGCAAGAGAAACTTCCTGTTCTTGCAGAAATCCCTGAGTTTAAAAGTGGAAGCTTCTCTAGGCTGGGTGAAATTCTTCAAATCTCTTGAAACACTGAGGTCACTCTCTAAATTCTTCTTTCCTCCAAATACAGATATTATTTTAATACTCTGTGTGAGAAGTAATGTAATGTCTCTCTTAGAAACCAGCTGAAAGCACAAGTTGTTTTAATCAATGAGCTCTCAGATACAAAGGTACTTCTTGGCTTAAAACCCACATTCAATAATTATTTTTTCAGCTGAACTGGAATAAAGACATTATTTAAACACGTATCTGTCATCTCACACTGCCTGCGGCTGGCTGTTGGATATCTATTTCTCAACAGCACTGTGGCAGCTCCTTATGTAAAGGGAAAAAAACAACCATTTCCTCACATGACTTAATTTTGGGATTATATCTCCTTACTCCTCCTTCCCTGGAGCATTCTGTCAGAAGATGGTTTCAGGTGCTAACAGAGCCCACGGTGGGTGTGCAAGTGCACGCGGGTCTTTGCAAACAGGCTTGTTTGTGTGGCAGATGTGCAAAATAAAGGGCCTCAGCATTTGATTTTTTTGTTCAGTGCAAAATGAACCACAGGCTGGTTGGGCTGCAGGAGAGAGGGGATCACTGGAGAACTGGTAGCTCAGCAGTGGCACCACTGCCAGGGCTGGGATTCAGGAGACAGAGCCATGTAAAAAGACTTTAATCCTGCCAGGCTCCTCTCCTTCATTTTGCCATTGGTTGCATACATTACTGACCCATCAACTTTCTGATCAATTTTCCAGGATCAGCTTTGATCCCACAGTGCTGCCAGTGTGAGCAGCCTCCTTGCAAAGAGCCGTGCTCTAGGAGAACAAGGACCTGATCCATGAGCCCTTTTTTTAGCTCTGCAGGTGCAAAATCTGTTCTTTTCTCTTTGTGGCAGTGCCATGCATAATGGATCTGAATTCAGCACTGCCAATAAATACTGACTGTTCTTCTCCTCTCTGTGTAGCTGTAAGATGGTGTTGGACTGCATTCAAGCCCCCTGGAGCTGGGGTGATTGGAGGAGGTCAAGGTGGTCAGGTGAACCACAGTTATTGTGGGTGAGGTACTGAACACCTAATGGATGGTAGAAGTTTTAGGAGGCTTTAAAGCCAGAATAAGATTTGGTGAGGCCCCTGGGCAGAGCCAGCTTGGTCCATTTACTTCACACATGTGGGGTCAAGGCACTGGGTCTAGGGGTACAAACAAGGAGGAGGCAGAAACTGGTGGGGTCAAAACAGAGATGTTGGAAGTGAAGAGTGGACAGGAGGCTGTGACCTCAGGGTAGGAGTGAAAGGAGGTGTAAGTAAAGAGACACACTGGATACCTGATAGGGACCTGCCAGTGATCTCTTGGATGTCTCCTGTACAAGGAAGTCCCTGGGAGGCTCCTGGGAGGCCATGGGCTTGCTGTGCTCCTGTGCCATATCTGTAGGGCTTGCATAGACAGGTAGTTGGGTCTGCAAGATTTAAGCGTGACTGCAATAACCTATTTGCTAATCCTCTCCTTCTGAAGGGTTTCAGGTGTACACAGATAACAGACAGATCACCTTATCCTCCACCAGCGAGACCTGGGGCATCTCTGGTCTTTTCAAGACTGGGTGACAGCCATGCTGCTGTAGAGCACACTTAGAGGACAAAACACCTCAGTAGCCTTCAACCCAAGGCAGCAGCACTCAGGTACAAACTACAGCCTTGAGCATAATTATACCTAAGCTGAACCTGCAAGAGAAAGTCAACATTATCAGTTTCAGTTGCTCCTGCAACTCTGGTGAGTTTCATAGTTAGCAGCAGCTTTCAAAATCTGTATGTGAGCTCTCTCTATCACCTGTCCACCAAGTGGTGTTTGGAATTTCAGTCTGGAGCAGCACCATGCAGCACTCTCCCTCACTGTCCCTGGGAGATTGTTCAAAGAGAACTTTCCCCACTGTGGGCCTACCTCTACCTGCTGAATGATGAACACACAGTCTGGAGCTTGGGCTGTCTCCTTGGACAGAGCCTGAGGTGCTCCAGCACAGCCATGGTCCCTGAGTGTGGAGACAGAGCTTGAGAAAGACAGGGCACACTGCTGTCCATGAGTAACTGAGATGATTTTGTACCTTGGGCAGGCCCTGCAGAACCCCCCGAGCTGTGGGGAGCGGCTGGAGGATGCAGGAGCAGATTTTGTGCTCTCACCCTATGCTTTGATGCTCGTGCCTAATGTTAATCAGCTGCTTGTTGTCGTGCCTGAAATATAAATAACAAACAACAAGTAGAGGATGAACTGGTAAATAAAAACAAACACAACCAGAGGATGAACTGAAAAGAGCAAAACATTTTCTGGCATGTGTTCCTTTGACTGCAACATCAAAGATCATATTAAGATTTTTGTAGAAGGTTATTTCTCTGGGTTTCTTAGCTCCAAAATTATCAGGAGTGTCAAAATCCATTTGCAGGAAGACCTTCTGGGGAGGAGGACGCTGCTGAAAGGGCAGAGATGTTTAATATTTCACGAAGGGCATGCACAGACTAACGCACAGTTCTCAAAACATCCTCATTAAAATGCTTTAATTAACAGTGGTTCAAACACTAGCAGACTTGGAGATTCACATGTCTCAGATACACAGGGGGTGCTGTGCACTGCGCAGGTCCCAGTGGGAGCATCCTTTCCCTCTGCCAGGGGAGGGGATGCATCTTGACCCCCTTCACAATCTCCTATCACCACGTTGAGTTTCCTCATCTCAAAGGCTCAATAAATATTTTTACCCAACCACATGCCAGCAAAGTAACCATTCATGCAAGAGCAAAGGAAGTCAACAGTGTAAAGGGAGCAGCAGAGATGATCCTTTCCCTTTCAAAGGCTGTAGTTTCAGTTCCCCAATGTCATTAATCTCATTAACCAAGTACCTGGCATCTGGACTAGGCACCTCCCTTCTCGCACACACGCACAAGGAGTGCTTCCCAGACCTTGGCCACCTTGTCTGTATTTTGGAGAAAGGATAAGGAGAGGGCTTCAGACCAAGCCAGACAACAGAAAAGCAGGGGCACGACCTTATTTATATGAGGTCTTTTTTTAAATGGAAAGAAGATGCTTGTTTTCCCACCCATAAGAGACAGAGTGCCTTACAATTTCTGAAAAACTCAGTTAATTAGCAAAAAATAGATGCAGGGAAACGTGGGTGGGAAAATATCCCCAGTGTTTGTTGTTCCTTTGGCCAGGAAGGGTTTTGAGGCTCTCTAGGGCAGTGCCCTGCTCCAGCGGTGTGAGGTAATGCAAGAGCTGAACATCCACAGTCACTGTGGGACACCTGGTGCTGCCCACCCCATCCCCACCGTGGGCACTTCCATCCAGCCTGCCCTGACATCTGCAGCTGCACAGACCACAGTGGAAGGTCAGGGAGAAAAAGGGCCAGCAAGACCAACCAAATGTCCTGACAGCAGCAGCCCATGAGGACGCGCCCTTTGCCACCAGCCACTTTATCTGTGCAGAGATAAGAGGACGGGGCTGCTCTCCAGGCAGGCTGCTGCCCTTCCCAAGCACTGCTGCCCTTCCCAAACACTGCTGCCACCCCACAGCAAAGCCACTGAGGAGTTGGGTGGCAGCTCATTCTGCACTGCCTTTTGCAGTGATTTTTAACCCAGGCTGGAGTCACATTCCCAGCAACTTCCTTAGGTCAGCACTGATGTCGCAGCAAGCCATGGTGAGTCAGGCCTGCTGAGTGAGTGCCTGAAGGACACCATCCTTGCACGTGGATCGGCTGGAAGATGCCATCCCTGCGCATGGATCAGCTGGAGGATGCCATTCTCACACATGGATCTGGCCGGAGGATGCCATCCCAGCAGGCAGAAGAGCTTGCACTTCAACCTACAATAGATATGAATTTCCACTCCAGAGAAAATACATTTTAATTATGCAAACTCTATGCGCATTTTTAAAACACAGGGAAAGAAAACCAGGACCCTGTTCTTATCTTTTTGTGAAATCATTATTCATTTGAAATACATGGATAATTAACCACATTATCATGCAAATTTAAGTGAATTGAGCTGGCTGAATTAAAGAGACTTCACCTACCTAACCATAAAAATTGCAACACAGAGCTGTCGCAACGAAGCTCTGAGCACTATTTTTAGTGCAGCGCTGTAAGAGGGCCTGTGGGAGGGCATCTTCCAAAGGAATGCAGACGGTATCTTTCAGGAGGAATTAATCCTTAGGAAACCATTACTAGCTCTCACGAATGGCTGAGGGATATTTTTCTGGTGGGGCTGGAGTTTATACACAGAGAGCCACATGCACCAAACAAAAATCATGACTCACTGAATTTAGGGAACAAATTTTTAAGTGCTCCTCCCTCTGCTCCTGCTCTCTTGGCTTGTTGTCCTTGGGACACACCAACCCTTTACTGGTGACAAAAACAAAGTTAAGAATTCTTATTTACTGCATCTGAATGAAAGCTGTCTAGCTTTTTCAGAATTACAGTTCTACAAAGTTCATACTTTTATTCACCTGAGAAATACCCAGCTACTGTGATCAACTTCTTTCCATTTCCTGTGGTTTTACAGCATTGCATCTTTGACTGCCAGCTCTCAGGCACCAGTGCTTGAGGAGGACATGCACAAACATTTCCCCTCATCAAAAAAGGAACATGTTAAGTCTCCTTGAAAATCCAAAGCAGACCCTGAACGGTAATTTTTCCACAGATATTTTTGTTCTGGTTTGTTTTTTGTTTTTTGGGTTTTTTTGCCTGTCCACAATTAAATTTGATCTCTGTAAGAGAGTACAGATCATGCTTAGAGATACCTTGGTTCTTGTTCAGTTGCAGCCTTGTGTGGGGTACGCCTCCCTGGTCATCCTTCCAGGACACAGACAGGTATTTCTAGCACACTGGCATTGCAGAATCACAGGGACACAACACAGTGGCTGATTGCAGATGCTGTGTTAATGAACATTGTCCTTAGACATACACAAACAGCTAAACCTGGCTATCTTTCCCCCAAATACCTTTAAAGACAAACTGAGAATAGGCCTGTCCAGGCTAATATGTTAACACACCTAAAGCATCAAAACCATTAAATGAGTCACATAAGTTCACATTTTACTGGTAAAAAGTACTTAGCAGCACCACCTTTGAAAAATGTCACAAATGCCATATAAATGGACATTTTGAGATAAAGTTTTGTGGGTGTTTCTAGATGCATCACCTTCACCCTCCTCCTCCCTTGCATATATTACCTCAAAAACATTTAACCCCAGATGCAGTATTCAGGAATCTTTAGATTAAAGAATAATTGACATGCTGCTTCTTACAGCAGGAATCCAGGAATTCCCATCTCCCTGAAAGTCACTTTGGTTGCCCAAGTGACTTCAGCAAACAGGACTTCAAAGCCTTTTGAAACAGTACAGCTGGAAAAAAAAAAAATAAAAGTTGTAACTAGCCTAGAATTTTCAAATACTTAACAACTTTTTTTATGGAGCATGTTTGCACTTATCAGCCTTATCCAATGCTTCAAAGGGCGAGCAGTGGTGGTCGGCTTGGCTGCCCATCCCCTACACCAGCCCTTCCTTCTAATTTTGCCTCCTGCTTGTTGAAACTTATTTTTGATTGTGCATCTATGAGGGAAAGACTTACATTTTCCAGCATGTCTGCAAAATGCCTGCCACAACGTCTAGCCCTCTAGATGCTACAATAATAATAATAATGATAATAATTACAAGCACGATTCCCAGTGCACACGGTGTGCAGCAAGGCAGCTGAGAGCCCGACTGCCAGCACCTTTGTAGTCTGACATCTAATTACCAGAAAAGGATAGGGTGGAGGAAGGCCAGCTATAGCAGAGGAAGAGGGAAAAGCTCTTGGGAGAAAACCAAAGTGATTTACAAGGTGGAGTTGCTCTACTCACCTGTGCTTAATGAAGATGCTGTGACTAAACACTTTTAAGGTATCACTCCAGAGAAATCCCTTTGTTTATGTTGGGAAAGTTTGTCTGAGTGGATTTGAGGTCCTTTTCTGCTGCTTAGGGAATTCCACAGGCTGGCATAGACCACAAAAGACCCCTAAGCATCAGCAGAAAGCAAGGAGCAGCAAAGGAACAGGGATTGCCATGCCATCAGGGAATGCCAGGAGGTGGATACAGGCTGCACCAAGAGCAGGCACAGGAATACTGCTGCGTCCCAAACCCCTCTGATTTATTGCCCCAGTGCAAACCATCTGCCCAGCACATGGTCAGTCAACCTGACGCCTCTAAGAAATCCCACCTGAAACCCAGCAGGCTGAGACGTAGGGCGAAAGGGACCACTTGGGTCATAAATACAGCTCTGTGTTTCTGCAGGGAACTGAGCTACATATTTCACTCAGAATGGTGAGCTGGGAGGTATACGGCTGGGGGTTTTGCTTTATGGGAAAAAATCTGCAGTTTTAGAATTTGTTTTCTACTTCGAAGCAGGTAATAAATTTGTCAGGGATTGCAATTGCAAAATTGCTTCACATCAGGTAGATCAAAGTGTTTGGCGTCTATGAAATCTGACGTAGGCCTTTAAAAATCATAAATTATCTTTTCTGTAAGACAGAAAGACATTGAACCACAGCATTCCAAAGTATAGAAAAATCTGGAGCAATTTGAGTTTAAATTTTGTCCAATTCAAAGCATTTCTTCAAGAGAATTCTTTTCTCAACACATCAGCATTTCCAAGCAGAAAAAAACACTGGTCCCAATGTTTCCCATCCCTGGTAGTGTTATTGCACCACTGCCCAAAAAGCCCTAAAACTTTTGAAGGCAAAGAAGACAGCTCATGCCAGCAGCAGCTTTGGGGAATAGTCCTCATATGCTGATGTGAGCCTTGCTTGGGACATACTGGTATCGCCTGGGATACCCAGAGCAGACACCCAAGCATTCCCCCAGAGCCTTGTCAGCCAGGCACACGTGGCCAGCTGGTTTCTGTCACCACAGGCAGAGCTGGAGGGCACTGCACATGCAGCTGCCTCTGCACACAACAGCATCCTGCCAGGCATTTTCTTGTCTCAACAAATTACCCTGAAGTGTCCTAAAATATTCAGTTTGCTGGAAGGAATTGGAGAAACGTGAAGACATAGGATGCGTTTTGCTGAGCTGACCAGAAAACTCTTGCTGCAAACAGTCACCAGGGCATGATGCAGCATGGCAGCAGAAGGTGAGAGGGAGATGACGACACAACAAAGCAAATGTTTTGCAGTGACATTTGGCCTGGAGTGTAAATTAGGAGCTGGAAGGGCGCAGTGACAGTCCAGCACACCCTAACAGCAGGGTCTGCGTGTGCATCAGGAGCCAGAGGTGACAACCCAGCCTGCAGGACCAGCTGCCAAGGCAATGCTAAAGGTAGTCTAAAAATAAAGCACTTATCAGGGTGAGAAGGGCTGAGTATTTCATCACTCCGCGTCGATCAATGACTAGCAAAGCGTGAGCAAGGAGGATTTCTATTTTGTTAGGAGCTGTGCTCTGATTCAGTTTGCTGGGCTTGGGCAAATACCTTCTGTTGACATAAGACTTGCAAGAACATTGTGCGAGCACTGGGCTGCACTATTCCCCACCTGCTGGCATCTCTGCTTCTTATGGTGCAGGGCACCAAAACTCAGCATTTTTATAGAGAAAACACATAAAACATATGGCTGGCCCAACACCTGTAAGAAGCAACAGGTTTGATGCTCAGCTCTTCTTTTGCCCACCTGCCCCATAGGGAAAGGCAAGCAGACCTTTCCCTACTGGGGGAAAAAATGCTTCGCTCCATCTGAGCGACTTGACCAACTCTGTCCTAGGAGATTTGTTGTTTAAGGGACATTTCACTGAGCACACGGGTGGGTTTGATTCTTAGGGCCTTGCATCCATGGGAGACAGGCTGGGAAAGGGCAGGGAGAGGAGTCTTGCAGGGGCAGAGCATTGGCAGGGCAGTACTGGTGGCTGCAGCCACTGCCGGACCCACGGCGCCGGTCCCCTCTCCACAGGCTGTGGGCAGGCTCTGAGCTGCACGGGGCAGCTTCACACCCTTGTCCACACGTTGGGACAACCTATATACACCTGTGGCATCCAGCATCAGCCACCCCTGCAGCACGGATCCTCAGGCTGCTTTCCCACAGCCGAGCCAAGGAAAGCTGTCCACCCCAGCGGCAGCGGGGCACGCTCGGGGGATGGCAGGGACACGGGGACACGCTCGGCGCTGCCCTGCCAGGCACGCTGCCGCCGCACCGCGAGCCCTCGCCGTGGGAAAGCCTTTGATCTAACCACATCTCCCAGGGCCGCCTGCCGGACTCCGCTTCCACTTTGGTACCTGCTCTCGTAAACATCGGCGCCGGCGCACGCAGAAGCCACATCCTGTCATCCCCTTGTGCAATCTGCAGGGCCATCTCCTCCGCGGCCACAGCGCAGGAGGTTGCGACACGCAGGGAGCGACACGTCCGTGTGGGGCAAGGCAGGGCTGGTTCCCGTCGGGGCGCGGCCCCGGCTCCTGCCAGCCGCACGCACCCCGGGTTTTATTTTTTAAGTGACCAATATGGGCTACGTGTATCGGGAGATGCTTTCTGCAAGTAATTGCCCTCTCCACAGGAACATATATGTGACTTTAAAATTCATGCGTGCCTGGGAAGTTCAATCCAGTCCCACTGAAATAGCAAGCTTGGTGGGAGTTTATTTATTTAAAAGAGTGCATGCAGTAGCATGGAAAAAAAAATCAAATCTATTAGAAACCGTAAGTCTCAGTCCTAAACCAGCTTGACTCTTCTTAAAATATGGTCTAGGGAAACTGCTTTTTAAATGTGGCTTCCACGTAGCCTCGGCTTTAACACTGCAATCCCCGCAGAACAGTGTTATAGTATAATAATTAAAACGTTTACAAAATGAAGATAATCTATGGCTGATCCAAGTTTCTATGGAAATTTGGAGGCTATGCTGTATGCAGCTGTTCCCAACTAATGCAAAGGTTGGCTGTAGCTTTACTTCTGAGCCCTTTTGTAACTTGGGGGATAATTTATCTGTTCTGTTTACACAGTTCTCAGCTTGCACAGCCCTGCAAGTGTAACATTTCTATGATTCCCAAGCAAAAGGGTGCTTTATCTTCCCAGCTCAACCTGAGCAATTAGTGTTCCTAGGCTTAATGTGGCACCTCTGCTGCAAAGTGTGGGTGCTTGCTCTGGTGTTGCAGACATTGCACTGCATGAGATCCACCAGAACAGCAGACACACAAGGGGTGGAATGCAAACCCACTCACGCTGGCCTGTTGTACCCTTAGATTTGGCAGAGGCTCTGCCAGATGATGGGCTGTGGGTATGGGCCCATCCCTGTGCCCTTGCCCCTGAGCTGATGGTGCCTGCTAATGGGTTTTGGTGAGCCCATGAAGAGTAAACACAGACTAGAGGAAGCTGAAATAAGGCAGTTTTCCCCCAGGCATCTTGAGGTTGGGAATCTTAAGGGTAGGAAAGTATTTCTCTCTAAAGTTATGGGTCCCTTTATGCCTGTCACCTTATTAGCACTTTCACAGACTCACACAGATCAGGGGAGGCTGTTGGATGACAAAGAAAAAAGGAAGAAACACCTGAAAAAGGATCTTAAATGCAATCATGAAGGACTTCAGGGGCTTATACTTTATAAACCGGGCTGATAAAAAGCTGGACAACCTGCCACTTCTTGTGGGGGAGCAGAGAGCAGGCACTTGCAACCTGCTCTGTGTCATGACATGATTGTGTTTTACATTCACAAACTTATCTCCAGTTAGTCTGTGGCTGATATAAGCAGCTTTCACTTTGCAATGTTAAATTACTAATGAAGAAAGTATTAATAACCTCTAAGCAAAGAAAGTTCACCAGAGAAGCAAAGCTCCAGCAGCTACACAATGGCCCCAGGGGTGTAAAACTTTCAAACCTCATTGAACCAGCAGCATGAAAATCTGCTTTTTACAAAGGGAGAGAAAACTCTGCCAGTCAGAAGTGCACAGATGAAAATCATTCAGCTGAAGTAAGGCCAGAGGTTCCCATCCTGAACAAATATTTAGTACCATTCACCAAATGAATCCCTTTAGTATTAGTTTGAACTCAAAGACAGAAAGTCATAAAGCTTCACAGTGAGAATTAAAAAAAAAGCCCAAACAACTAAAAATAAGCCAAAATACACAACCCCCCCCCCACAATCCCAGTATTTTAATTCCTGGTTGTACTTAGCCACTGCAGGACAGCTGAGTTACAGTTAGGATGGAGGTGGTGATGGCTCAAAAGTGTCATTGAGTTTAGAGAATAACTGTATTCAAAGGACCTCAGTCACTTCTCTGTGAAAATCATTTGCAAATAAAGATACATATCCCAAGACATTAAAAAGTCTGTTAAAGGGGGCCTACAGGAATGCTGGAAAGGGACTTGTGACAAGGGCATGTAGTGACATGCCAAGGGGTACAGCTTCAGACTGACAAGAGGGCAGGTTTAGATTACATATTGGGAAGAAAGTCTTTACTGTGAGGGTGAGGACAAGAGATTTGAATACATATATTTGGTATGGCATAAGAATGTAAGCCAGGCTGTGATCATCCTGAATTCCTCTGCTTCCCCAAAGGGCAGGATCAGTTCAGCCCCAGCAGGCACAGACTCTGGTCTGATGGAGAGCAATGCCCTGTTCACCCTCTGGCCTCCCTGACTTGTGTGTGGGGAATAAGGAAGGAGTTTTGATGTAACACAGGAGTGATTTCCTAGAAGACAAGATTTGCTGAGCTGCCTATGCTAGAGGGTTGTTTGCAGAAGCACAGGTCTCTCTGTGTCCATGCCAGGGTTTGCAGCAATAAATCATGGGTTCACTTGGATGCATTCCTTATTGCCTGTGGGAGCCCTGTTGCTAAGTCATACAATTATGTCACCGTGCAGCATCTATGATTTTTTTGTAGTTGGGTATTTTTTGGTTCCCCAAAAGATCTTCTGGGCATACAGGTTTCCTTAAGACAAAATCTTAAATTTCCAGTTACATATTACCTAGATTTTGGTCATCATCTTACCTGCAACCTAGATAGCCCATGAAAATACATCTTCATATGGTTTTGTGCTGGGTTATAAAATTGGCCAGCTCCATCAGAGCTGCTCACTTTCCTTTTTGGGACAAAATAGGCAAAATATGATGAGGTTCAGTAGTATTTGTTTCCAACAGTCCTACATCAGTTCCTCCTCCTCATCATCATAAACCATAACAATACAAAAACTGAACTAAGATTTATCTAAGATTAACAAACAGGTCTCCTTCAACACCTTAAGAAATCCATTAGAAAGCAATTTGCAGTCTGCTTGCTTTCTGCCCAGAGAAGCTGTGGATGCCCCATCCCTGGAAGTGTTCAAGGCCAGGTAGGATAGGGCTTTGAGCAATCCAGGTTAGTGGGTGGCATCTCTGCCCACAGCAGATGATCTTTAAGATCCCTTACAACCCAAACTACTCTGTGATTCTGGTTTGGAGGACACCATCTCTCTTACTCTGACGGCCAGTTTTGTTGTTTCTATGATTACACTGTTTTAAAGCCAGAGCCTAAAAATCTCTGCACATATTTAAGTATCTCCCTGTACACATAAAAGCTTTGGATTTAAAAAAAAATTATTTTGATTCTGGTATTTTCTTTGTGACTGCTACTGCTACACACATTAAACCAGCTCTGAAGTTAAACAGCAATTAGAGCGAATGTTAAGATCATCAGCCACTCAGGTCCATTAAAGTAGAAAACTATTTTTGAGGCAATCCAAGAAACACAGCCCAGCCAGCCAACGACAACACACCTTCCTCGTAAAGGCACAGGTTTCTGTGCAGCCAACGAGCAGCTGCATCTGACCCCGAGCTCAGAGGAGCCCAAGAGCCAGTTAAAAATGCAGCTGCAATGTAGATGCATCCTGGGAGCACACTGCCCTCCAGTTTCCTTTCCCAAAAAAAGGGGAGGAGGTGTATGGTGTCCAACTGTGCTGTGTGTCCACCCAGACAGAGAGATACAAGAGAAGACTGTTAAAAAGAGCAAACTGGAGCCAGACCTGAAACTGTGACAAGATGGTGCAAGCTGGGATCCAGGAGCACATGAGCTTCTCTTGCAGAACCAGTTGTCCTCATCCCTTGCAACTTTGGTTTCCACAGACAGGGAAGATCCTTTTTCTGTCATATATAGAAGACAGAGCACATCCTTCATCAGGCTGCAGCATTTGCATGGCAGAATGCATTCCTGATTAGAAATAGGCGTAAACTTCCAATTAATTAACAGCTAAAAATTACTTTAAAGAGGTCTTTAAGATTTCTTTTTTTAACTTCCTCTGGTCCTCTTGAAATTTAATAACAGAAAAACCTGTGTTACACTTCTAGGGTGTTTTAATTCACTTTAATTCTCAAATATATTACAGACTTTTAAGAATAAGGGTTGTTGCCTAATGTTCAGCGCAATGGAAAAGGCACATTTCAGGCCATACTGCAAACTGCAAGGGTCCATTAAGGAGAAGGCTACATGAACAGCCCTTCTCTTGTGTGGCTGCTTTGCCATGGTGCTCCTGGGATCCAGAGCAGAGGGGTGGGAGGGCAGGAGCTACCTGGTGGGAGCCTCCCAGGATCTCCATCGGCGTGGTGGGAGCCTGCAACCATGGTGAAACAAAGGAAGGGTTTTGGTGACAAAACTAACCTTTATGAATACTGCTGGTATCATAAATATGTCTGCAGATCATCACAAGATGCCTGTGGGCAAGAAGGGAGGAGCAGGACATGAAGGGCACACCAGGAGGCATGGGGACTTTTAAGCACCTGCCTTTATATAATTCAAACTATATTTTTTTCAGTCCTACCTCAGGCAGGCCTCCAAAGTGTTCCTGGCATCCACACACCAGCTTCTCAGGGTTTAGTCCTGCAGTCTGCATCCATCCTTCCCTATCTTGTTTAATCAACCAGTTTGTAAAATGCTGATTCTGCAGGGATTTTTCCATTTTTCTCTGAAATGAAACTGTCACAGGGAAAGGAGAACTCATCTATTGTACCAATGTGTGAAATAAAAAGGATGCCAATTGCAGAACAGAAAAATAATAATAAAAACAAAAAGACACCAAGGCCATCTTTAAAAGAGAAGCAAGTGGTATTGAGTAGAGAAGAGTTAAGTACCTTGTTTATATACATCTCAAGTGTTTTTCCTTTGTGGAGTAAAGAAAAAAAAGAGATATCTGGATGTTCTGGATGTCCATACTCACATGGGGACATTACAGGATCATTACACTTGTAGACTTTCTGTCTTCCCCAGTCCATTAACTTCCCCAGTGCCATCCCCACACCTCAAGCAAGATTTCCCTGGAGATGTCACCTTCTTTCATCACATCTAATATCTAATAAAGACATAAGAGAATTTAATAACAGACTGCACAGGAGAGACTTCTGTTCAAACAGCCAAGGTTGCAGCTGATGCATTTTTACTACAGATGCTGAAGGAGTATAAGAGCAACCAGGAAACCACAGGGTGTTTAGTTTTTGATGTCATGCCACTGAAGCAACTGACATCACCCCAGCCAACCCAAAATTTGTATGAAATAAGACATAAAAAGGTCATCCAGCCTTTCCAGCTTCATCTGATCGAGTTCAGTTTCCTGTCATTTGGCTCTATAAATTTACAAAATTCTTTGAAGGAGGAATGTCCTCTCCAAAGGATCCTGAGACAACACAGCAAGTGAAAGAGACCAAAGCGGTCAAAGTGAACTTGCACCCATCTTAATCACACTTGCTGAATTGAACAGAGTATTCCTTGATTGCTTAAAAAAATCTGCTGCCCTGCTTGAGACACCAGCCCCTAGTTGGTCTCCTGCTTGAATAAGTACTTGCATGAAGAGCACAGTGTTTTATGGCCCCTCTCTCCCAGCCCTGATACAGTTTCTACAGCCAAAATTTTCAGGAATGACCATTGGGTTTGGGTACTCAAATCAAAAAACTTTGAGAAGCCAATGCTTTTATTTTTTGGATCTGGAAGTGAGCAAACATTGTCACAGCAGTAGCCTTGTATAAAAGCATCTCAAAAATTCCAGAAAAACTGGGAAATGAAGGTTGCAAAAATACCACATCATTTCTAAAAATTGCAGCAAGCTAAAATAAAGCACACTAACCTGAGAGCTGGGTCTTGAGGTTCTGTATGGCTTATTCACAGACCTGGCCTGCCAGATCCTTTGTCATTCATCATCTACAGATCCATGTTCACATATTCATTTTGCAGAAGTGTACTGGAATGTTTTCTGTAAATGCTTTTGCTGCTGGAGATGGGCGATTGCCTTCATGATTCTTCTCAGGTGTGTGTTTAAATGGAGAAGGGAACAAGCCAAATATAGACAGATGTTTGATTACAAATATTATATATGTACTATGAGGTAAATATAGATGAGAAATAGAAAATGTTTATTTGCTGAGAGCTGAGCCAGATAACATGGGGCAATGCCCTGAAGAGTTAAGCTCCCACTTTTGCCACTGGTTTGCTGAGGAGGACAGATATGCAAGGTATTGGTGGAAGCTGCACCAAGGTTATTATTAAGCAAAGGACTCAGGATCCTTTCACTCCCCCTTTCTCACTAAATCTTTGAATTCAGTTTTTACTACACTAAAAATGTCTCAACTTTTTCTTTTCAACTATTTAATGTAAATTGCCAGATTTCTTGCATGCTTCAGGAGATTCCTTCCAAAATGGAGTAGGGTTGGTATTAATTTCCGAGCTGTTTTCTCCCAGAATTATCTCTATTTTTATTGTTCCTTCACAGGCTCAGTGATTCCCTCATTCTGGGCTCCCCACGCTTGGTGCCCTCATCCTGCTTCTGGAGATCTGTCCTCACAGACCTGGTGCATCACCACTTCTGCCACCCCAGGGAGTCCTCACTGTTTTGCTACCAGAGCATTGAGCCACAGGGAAGAAGAGATTTGTAAGGTCCAGAAACAATCTTAGGGAGAAGAAAGGAAATGCTGAGTGTTGGCTACTTGGCAAAGGCTGCGCGGCTGCTGCTGTTGTGGAAAATGCCTGGGAGGCACCATTAACCATTGCTCTTTGCTACGGGCTGGCTTGTGTCCACACCACTAAGGGCCAGGGCTCTCTGAAGGGCAGTGGTTACCTTCATTCTGTGCAGCACTTGGCCTGGGTCTCCTCTGAGCTCCCTGCAGAGCCCCACAGGCCCTAAGTCAATAATTATTGCATTGGGGATGTTTTTTTAGGTTTGAAATTCTCTAAATGGTGAAAGGACTGGGTGGCAGCCTGCCAGCATGATGTTTTTCAGCAAGATGTGAAGGCATTTTGGGTTCTATAGCACAGCATGGAGGACAGTGGGCATGAGGTCTCCTGGAATGCCTGGAGGTCTGTCCACAGTAGAGTCTGGTCCAGCTCATGCCAGGCTCTTCTGTCTGTGCAACCTGAAAAAAACACCCTGTCAGTCATGTCGAGGTTTCTCCTTGGGAAAAACCAGTTGGTTTGCTCCAGAGCAGAGACAGGAGGGAGCTCATATGCATGCCACGGAGACAGCCGGTGAGCAGAGCCCGGGGGGAACAGAGGCAGCCAAATTGGCTGTGCAGACAAAAGGTGCTCTCAATACCCCTACCATGGTCTCACCCAGTGCGATGTTAAACACAGAACAAACAATGCAATTTTTCCTAACCATCACCTGTAGGATCAGCAGCGGATCCCTTGCTGGTCACTGTCACAGCCATCAGTCTGGAGGTGACTCTGGCAAGTGCTTCTTCAGCCACCATGAACTCCTAAAGCTTTGTCAGATGAGGCAAACTTTTGTGCCTTGACTCTGCAATTTTTAAAGGTCAGTGTGACTAAACAGCAATTCTTCTGTATCTCTTTCAATTAGCCTTTGGGTTTGGGCCTGTCTAGGGGTTTAAGCTCAGTCTTAACCTTAAGATGTTAAGATACATGAAACACCTAAAACCAAATTAAACAGAACACAATTGGTGGATTTCAATATCCCCCCCATCCTATTTACAGTCCATGTTTGCAGTTGTGCAGCTCTGGCTGAAACCAGTATGAGACAACGTTATTCTCTATCATGCACAGTCTATTTACAGCAATACATGAAAATGTTTACCTTAAAATATAAATGTAATTATAAAGGTATAATTACAGATATGCCTGCGCCTCTTTGAGCCACCTCAAATTACAGTTTCAAATTATAACAATAAAAAAGGATCAAATTAATGACCTTGATTAATTTCATTACAGAGTGGAGCGAGCACCACTCGGCACAGAGTAAGCTTACACTGCCTGACCTCATTTCATCCAGCCTCTTCCCTGCAACACAAGAGCTCCCGATGGCACATCAGGTGAGTCCTTCCTCCCAAAGACAGTTGCTAAGCAATCAGCTGCAGGGTTATAAATGTTGAGTGCTTGATATACAGCACATGGGAGTAGAGATTAACTATTTTTTTTTTCCTCTTTCCAGGTATTCAGGGAATCAGGGTGGTTCACCTGAACTGCACTGAAAGAGTTTGGAATCAGAAATCAACCCAGATTTAAAGGCAGCCTTCAGTGTTTGTGTACAGATTGAACTGATTTATCGTGCGTGCTATGTGCCGAGTTGCAGAACCTTGCTATATTAGTGATTTAAAAGGAGGAACAATTTGATTTGTCATTACTAATAGGGATGTAACTAAATTAGTCTCCCACATACTTTATGCTGATGAGGTCTTGCTTAGATTTCCCTTTGTAGATTTACATCCTCACTAGCTTTAATCACAGCTAAGAAATATATCGTGTGAGTAATACTATTATGAAATACTGAAGTATTTTCAGAGGGGTTTAGAAACCCAAGAAAATCACAGAAGTCAAAATCAAAGGTAAGCTTTAATATTCAGCCCTATCTTGTACATTTGATTAAATATTAATTCACAGCAATGTGTTGAGTACTTACAGCCAAGCTCTCTTGACCCATTTGAAATGCACAGTCACGTATATAAACTTGGCATTTGAAAAAGGACAGGTCAATGCTGTAGATCCCACTTAAATCTTTTCTACAGTTCTTGCTTAATTAGTGGTCTAACCCTACTCCTATAAGTTGTTGACTTGCTTGCAGTTGTGTAATTAAGAAAATATTGCTGTAAGACAATACATATGCAGGCTTTGGGGAAAAAAAAAGTTTAATACTTTTTTTTTTTAGTTTTTTGATTGGTGTGGGGTTTTTGGGGGAGTTTGGTTTTAGTTTTTTTTTTTTTTTTTAGCAAAACAACAAGAGATGAAAGAAAGACAACCAAAACCTGGTTTAGTCAAAGAACTTGACTTCTCCTACCAAGAGCAGAAGTCATGTCTGAATGAGAACATTAGGAATTGGGCTGCTTTCTGGTTAAAAAGAGGGAAAAAAGAAAAGCCACTGGCTAACTTCCTGAACTATTTAGTGGGATACAACGTGAGAAGAGAATCAGGAGGGTCATTGTGCAAGCTGGGAAGCTGAAACATCCAGACTACAGCAAGACACTACAGCATTTGTCTTCATCAGTGAAGCTGGGAGTAGACGGTGCAGGTTAGCAGAGTGCTGCCTCTGCCTCTGCCCTGCAGCTTCTCAGGGGGACATTACAGCCTTGACCATGTCCAAAACATCTACAACTATCAGTGAGCAATTTGCTACTGTCAGCCCCTGCTTTGACCACCAAATAAATTCAGCATCGTGATGGAGCCACCTTTTTTTCCTATCCACAGTCATTCCTCAGTGCAAAAAATCTTGCACTGAAATTTCTTGAAGGTTTTTGCTTGTGTGAAACTGTTAATAGCATTTCATTTGGTATCAAAGCTTTGATCTCCCCACTTAAATACCACATTAATGCAGAGCTCCCCTGGGTGGATGAGTTCACAGCATTAGTTAACCTCTTCTGCTGGAAGTCTCAAATATGATTTAGAAATAATTCTGTGCATTGTGACAGAAACAAAAACTCATCCTTAATTAAAAGTATAAATAAAAGGGATTTCTATCCTTAGATTAACCTGAATTCAGAGAGCAACTTTGTGCTGCTTTTTCACTGCATTAAAGGAAAATTCAAATTCTGCATGCTCAGCCTACAAGTCTAACTTCTAGTCAGAAAGCAGGGCATTTTCCTGAATAGCGTAAAGCACCTGTGAGCAATAAGCTTCTTTTGGGAATAGAAACTGAGCTGCAGATTTTGGGAACACCCAAGTTTCATTACTGCTGTCAACTTGTAAATGTTTTATTGCTATTTAAAACCCCTTTAAGAAGAAGCCCTTCAAGGTGCTGTTGATTTGATCCACAAAGGGATGAAGCTCAAATTTTTTAAGGAGCCTCTCAGTCACTACCCACAGGCTTCTTAGTGGGAACGTGCTTCTGGGTGCCTGACCACGTAAACGCTGGTGGAGCAGAGCTGTCTGCAGCCTGAGCTTTCCACCTCTCTGTTCCCAGCAGCTGCTGGGTGTTCTCATGCACAAAAACAGGTTTATGGGGACTCTACCATGCAGTGCCAGAAGGCTGCTTTTTGTTGCTGGTAGCAGTCACTTCATTGCAGGATTCAGTCTATTCTCCTTGGTGGGGGGAGGATTGTTTATCTAATTACATTTTTATGTTATATTTCCAGGTGCTGACCTGTAACCAGTCAACTGAATTCTGCAATCACTAAGACCCGTGCTCATCCTTCTGCCTGTGTGATTCTTGCCAGCCTGGTCCTGGGCAGGACCAAGGCTGCTGTGGAGGCTGCAGGGTCAATCCTGCAATCCTTTCACAGAACCCAGAGCCCACATCTTCTTTGGGATGACTCCTGCAGGTGCTGGATCATTGTATGAAAGTAAGAGCACCACCACTAGCACATCCAGCACTGTCCTAAGCACCACTGGGCTGCTAAGGTGGACTGAATCCCAAGTTAATTCCACTACCGATGTTCCCTTATAATTTCAAGGGAAAAACAAACCCCTATTTAGAGTGGTCAGGGCTGCCACCTGGAGGCACCCCAGTTTTCCTACATAGTCCGTGGAGAGAGGGAAGCGTCTGTGTGAGGTGACTGCAGCTCCAGAGATGTCTGACCAGTCCCGCAGGACATTTATGCAGCCACGTTTTGCAGCTGGGAGATGGCAATTTCGGCACCACAGTTAAGCAGAGGCTCTATGCTAGCGGCCTCTCCGGGGTTAAGGATTTAATCAGGGAGCACAGTGGTTATTTTGTTCCTAAATTCAACCAGAGCACTCTCAGGGGTTTTCTCTCCAAGGCCTATGTTGAGGCAGGACCCAAACTCCCACCTCCCCATTGATGTAAAACATAAATAAACAAGGACCTAAAGCACTTCCGTCTTCCCCAGTTGCCTGAGGCATCTCACAACCCCCCCCATCCCTCCCTGAATCTCTCTAGCCAGTACCAGACTGTTTTCTTTCCCAGCAGGAGCCTTGCAGAGGCAGCCCCGGGTTCCCAGAGGACGGGCAGGAGCTAAGCAGGGTTGCGACAGGGCGATGCTGCGTCAGAACCCGCGCTGGCCAACGTCAGGCGGCTTGAGCAAGAGGAAACAGCTTCAAAAACCTCAAACTGCTGCAGATTTCTTGAGAAGTCAGGGGCAAGAAAAACCAAAAATGCAACCAAGTACCCAGAAATTTGTCCTGTCAGTATGTAGTGACCTTCAGGCCACTCCTCTCTTGCTCCTGCCCAGGCTAGGGGATGAGTAGTTTTGCCTTGCCAAGAAAGGGGTTTTTTGGGTTGGTTTTTTTTGGTGGGTTTTGTTGGGGTTTTTTTTGTATGACATCTGGGCAGCAAAGCAGCAGAGGAAGGAGGTGGAAGGGAGTTGTGGTGGGTCCTGCTGCTCCTGCCATCTCACCTGGTGTGTTGGCCGAGGTGTTTTCTCCACCTATATGACCACAGCTGTATCCTGATCCTTTGGCAGAACCTGGAAGTGCAGTTCAGCAGCAGTAAAGAGAGGAGCAGGGAAAGGAAGGAGCCTCCCAGGAGAACGCAGGAGGTCTGTGACAGGAATGAGAAACCCTTCGAACATTCATGTCTCACCAGAAAGTCACCATCAGCTTCTGCCATTCAGGGTCATCACTGGGAGATGCACCTGCACAGCTGCCTCCAGCAAAGGCTCTTCACACAGAAAGGTGACTCCGAGGGTTTGTTTTTTTTCCCTAAGTAACTGATGTAGGGAAAAGGCCAGTGTGACTGTGGGAGTTCCAGGGTCGATGGAAACACACCCATTTTGGCATCCATTCTCATTTCATGTACAACATGGGGAAGACAGAGCCTGATACCATCACATGTTTTTGGCTGTGCCTTACCCCACAGGTGACATTTTGGGCACTGTCTGTAAGGAGGTGCTCCAAATGAACAGAGGTGCTGCAAGCCATCACCTGGCAAGCAAATGAATGCCCACTTCTTTGTTTGCTCAAAGTGAAGATTTATTCCCCCAACCCCAAAATATTTATGAATACAGGGTTATCCTCAAACCTAGCAGGAGCTAGCAGGACTCCACAGGGACCCTTTTCCAGAGGAAAGGCTGTTTTAACCCATTGCCTTCCTAAAGCCCTCCCAGCAGGAGGCCTGGGGTAGACTCCCATTATGTTAGCAAAAATAAAGAAAAACCAAACCAACCAACCAAAAACTCACAAAAACAAAATGAGACAAAAAACCCCAAACAACACAAAATAAAAAAGACCTTTTCCCAAACCTGTTTAAGTTCCATTTTTCAATATAAATTATTAAGGACATGAATTTATAGGCAAACATCAAGTGAATTCACTAAACTGATTAGGATCTCAAATCTATTTTGCTTGTCTTACCCAGAGAAAATCTTGCCCCTGCCCCTTGCCTTGCTCCTGGTTTTCAGTTGGCTCCAGTTTCTCCAACCATGTGAAATTTTCTCTCTCTCCCAGGGCGGGTGTCCTCAGTTTGCCAAGGCTTCTGCTTCTTGTGCTCTGAGCTTTCATGCTGAAAAATTAATGTGGAGATCAAGAGCTGAACTCAAACCAACCAACATCGTGGGGCAGCTAAGGCTCTGAACCCAAATCTTATTTGAACATTCACCACCACATTCATCTCCTCCCACAGCAGCAAAGACCTTCTCAGGCCAAATTGCTTCTTGACATCCCCAATTTGTACCTCATCTGAAGAGGGTCAGAGCAGGAGTCAGTCTGACACGGGGGAACTTCAGCTGAAGTGGAGGACAACAAATCACAAAGTCAAACAGCCTCCCCCATCCCAGCCTCAGCTCAAGGTGACAGCATTTCCCATCCCTTGGAAAGGAAAGGTAGGATTGTACTGCACCACAGAGCATCTACACACCCAACAGCAGAGTAAAATGCTGCCAGAAGGATTTTACCCCCTAATGTTCACAGATTGTTAATGTACAAACTCATTTTCTCCAGCTTGTTTGAAAACATTCAGTGCCTTTGGTTTTATTTTCAATTATTATTTAATATAATTTGTGGCTTGCTCCTCACAGCTCAGCTCCAGCATATCCCTGAGCCTGGCTCCTCTCCCATCACTGACAAACACTGTCTTTGCAGTTGGGTCTTGGTGCTAAAGGAAAGGCAGTTTTAAATTCCCTTTCCACCTCTCTGAAGATGGAAGATTATGGAGGTATAGAAATACACAGGGATTTGAAAAGCAAGTATCAAAAGAAATCTTATTCTGAAATGTATTTACTGAACCCTACTTTTAAAAGGAATGAAGATTTTCTGTCCCGTAAGACCTTTCATTCAGCACAGACTGGCAGCAGCCTTCCAAGGGGAAATCCAGACATAAGTGGTGAAATAAATAATATTTCTCCATTCGAAACAGGTCAAAGATAAGGAAGTTATCCTTCATCTCATCCATGCAGTTTGCACTGGGTGCCCAGCCAGTGCAAACCAGTATGTTCAAGGGACAGTTGTGTCATTTAACTTGGATGATCTGGAGGTTCAGTCATTCCTCAGCAAATGCAGTCACTTCCATAAAATAAAATAAAATAAAACAGTAAAAGAAAACTTGTCATTTTATTCCTGGAATAATGTAACACTGCCAGAACAACTGCACTGGGTGTTGTCAAGAAGCAATTCCTTCATCCTTCCAATTCCCTGGGGTCCCTGGGGTGACAGAGCCACATCAGGACAGTGCTGTGGGACAAAAACCCTACTGCTATTCAAACTCACTGTCTGGAGCAGGGTTTTTAACTGGCAGTTTTCCACCATTTTTAGCTTGGTCATATCCACAGGTGTTATGAAAACCTGTGTGAAACCTCTGTCCTCCAGAGGTTGCTGCCAGCCTAGGCCATGCTCAGAGCCCTCACTGCAGCCATCTCTCTCCTGTTGCCTTGCAGAGGGTGGGCTCCCTGCTCTTGGTTTTGATAGGCAGGAGAAAGAGAGGATGCTCTCCCTGACATGAGCTGGGAGATGTGCCTGAGAAAGGGCAGCTGCACTGGCCTTCAAAGAGTTTTCTGTTTTTAAATAACACATCAAGATACTTTTTTTTAAATCTCTGTCCCCATTTTCACAAGAAATCCCAGTGTAATTTCCATGCTAATCAGATGAGAGCTTGCAAAACACATTTCCTTCAAGATGTAGGGGAATGTATTAACTCCAGGTGACCTGTGACTCTGTCAGTGACACACACTGTTTAAATTCATGCAGATGAAAACCTTGCCCACGCCACAGGCAAATCCCTGGCTTTTCCCATGCTGCTCGCATGGAGCTGGAAATGTTCGATGAGTGAAGTCTTAGTGATGCATTTCAGCAATAATTCATACACTATACATAATTTAGGACCTCACTGCAGTCCCCCCGTAACACGCGCCGTACAGCGTGTACACACAGGGCCAGACGGCAGCTTTTAGGAGGCTCCAGGCATAATCCACAGCAAGAAGAAGTTTGATCCATCTCCAATTTGCACCTGCCAGATCATGAAGGGAGCTAATTGGATTAAAATATTGTAATTATCATTTCATTTACATGCAGTAAAACCTTAGGGAAACATTTTAAATGGCAGAAAATTTGAGGATGCAGTCTCTGAAGTCTGCTTCTTAAAAGCCTAATGCTCTCTCGCTCCTTCATTGCCTGAGACTAGACTTTTATTCCCAGGAAAAGGTGAGTTTGATGAGCTGCTGGTGCAGTGCACAGACCACAAAACACTGCTTGGTTTGATCACAGTCATATTTGTCAAGGCTACTTGGATGCTCTCGATTTCACCAGTCCATGGTGACTCTGCTCAACTTTTCCTGCTGCCCCTACTCAGGAAAAATCAGCTTTAAAACACCCATAAACATGTCCAAGAGACATCCAATTGCAGGAGTGACTGTGAGTCCAAAGGAAGAGTGGAAAGACCCTTCCTTGGGCTATAGTAGCAGCTCCCATTGCTTTCAACAGGGAGACAGTCCTGTGTTTTGGAGCCACAAATCTGCCGCCGGGGGGGGGGAGCAGTTTAAAGCCAATGAGGGTTAAACCAGGAGCAGCACCTGACCCCACAGATCTGCCTCACAAATGGGACACATGCCCTGATAGGGCTGGACAACCACCCACCTCCTGGCATGTCTCCTAAGAGAGCGTTGAGCATGTCCATGGCAGCCCAGCACTGCTGTGCTCTTGGAAGCAGCAGGGAGCACAGATGAGGTGCTGAACCTTGGAAGCAGCAGGGAGCAGAGATGAAGTGCTGAACCTGCTGGTGTTGTCACCAAAGAAGAGGGAGATCACACACATGGTGCCAGACAGTTCCAGAGCCTGATGAAACAGAGCACAAGAAAGGCCAAAAAGAACCCAAACCCTTGTCTCCTCACACCTAGTGGGTGCTCTTTAGGGCACATAACTTTGTGTTGGGCAGTAGATTTGCTTGGCAGATTTACAAGCCAGAGCTGGGCTTTCCCCACTCCCACACCAGTTGAATACCTCAGCCTGGATAAAGTGTGAAGTTATTGTCCTCGGGGTGCTCAATGGAGAGTTCGGAGTCAGAGGAAGTCTGATTAACTTCTGTATTTCTTCTGGGGCAGTGATTCAGGAATAAACGGTCACAGCCATGATGAGAAATAACATATAATGTTACAATGCTCTTGTTCTCACAATCGCCTCAGGGTCTGCCCTGTCTCCTGTGGAGCTGACATGGAGCTACTGATTGAGAGCAACTTCAAGCGTCACTGAGCGGCCAGGCCTAAGCACATAGAATTTCATGTGCTTATCAAGAGCAGAAAGGTGACAACAGGAGAACAAATTATTACCCTGATGAGGGGAAAAAAGGAAGGAAACTCCCTTTCAGGGAGTGTATTAACCCCTCACATAAGGACACAAGGCTTTGAGAAGTCTAGTGTGTAATTGAGGCCCTGCTCATGCTAGCACTGAAGCTTGGGACATGAGGGCAGCTTCAGCTGCTGCCTCAGCACCTTCCTGTTGGCAGCCCGCAGCCTGCCACGGACACACTTACCTGGTCTCAAGGCTGTGGTTTCTCTTTTGGGACAGTCAACTCGATACACAATACATGGATCTGATTTTCAAAGGGCAAGCACCCCACCCAGTCTGGAAACTGGAGACTTTTTAAGATGTGTCCCATTAGACAGGCAAAAATCAATGCCTGCTCAGTCATTAGTCATTCTGGAAACCTCCGCCTTGGTGAGTCAGCCTGGTATACCTGGCAAGCTGCAAGAGAATTCAGTTTCGGGAATATTTTCTTTTTCTGCCACCCCAAAGTTTCCAACTTGATTTGCACAGGCAGCAGCCAACCTCCCTGGGAAACTACCCGGCTGGGAACACAGCATGAAACTCATTTCTGGTCTCACCACGTCATATCTAATGTATATAAAAAATATTTAGCTGATGAGTATCCCTCTCTCCAGAAACAGAGCAAACAAGCAAATTTCACCAAAGCAAATTATTGGATGATCTTCTGTTAAATACAGAAGCCCAGGGGAAAAGAATGAAAGTCTGAAAAGTAGAATTTGCTGTTACCTTTTTTTGGCTGAGATACCACCAAGAAGGGCAGCACCAAAGGTAGTTGTTCAGAAACACAGCAAACACAGCTGGATCAGAAACAGCACTGCCGTTCATGCAATGGTTCCTCAAGGCTTTAAGCCAACCATGACAGTTCTAGCCTGGATTTCTGGTCTCCACCTGGCCATCCCAGGAAATCATCATGTCTGCCCACTTCCAACAGGCACAGCCTGCTGTAGACTGCAACAGAGAGTTAATCAGTGTAGTTCTTGTTACCAGAACAACGACAACTGCTGTTGCACATGATATGTAAAGGCACCTTCAGCTGCTCACAGCCGAATTTCCAAACCATAGCTGGACATCATGGGAGAGCCATTCCAGATTTAAGCCACCAACACACCTCTGAATGCAGTCACTGCATCCTCCCAGGGCTGGGGCATTTTACATTCATCCAACATGCTTTTGCCAATCCTGTATCTGACTTGTGTCACAAATGTATGTTTGGTCTTTCAGGTCTCCACATTGGAATGGTGGTGATATAAAACTAACTTTGCTATAAAAGACAAAGCAGGTCAATGGAAATAAAACTTTTCAACATCTAGCTGACTTGGCAATGAAATTTCCCCACCTCCTCTCCTTGGAGAGTACCAAGAAGACTCTCAGCAGATTGCTTTCCCAACAAGATGCATTTATATGGTCACCTGTGAAACGTGCCTTCTTCTTGTGATGGGACAGGAAAAGGAGGTGGCTCCAACTGGGGCATGAAAAGGATATTCTTTAGCACAGGAAGGAAAACACGACAGCGAGAACAAGACTTAGCTTCTTCCTAGGGGTATGTCCAAATCTGAGCCGCATCAGATTCCTGCTATTTCCAAGAGGAGACTTGCAGGAGAATGAAACAGGAACAGAGACGGCCCAGTCTGGTCCTCTGTGCTTTGGAAAGGACACAGACATGGTAAGAGAGTTGCTGTCTGCCACCCCGCACAGGAATTTTGCTTGTGGTGTGAACTGTCTGCCTGAGCGCTGTGGAACGGATCGCTCAAGGTTAAATTGGATTAAACTGTTACAGCTCCACTTTCCCACGTGTGGTTTAAATTTAAACTCTATAAATTTCATGGTGAGTTATTAAAACCTTCTTGGCAAGGAGAACTCATCTCACAGAAAAAAAAATTTCTCCAAGTTTGCAAACCCACAGGGAGGCTTTAAGTCAAGCTAACGGTGAGATTTCCAAGTGGAGGGGAAGGAAGAGCTGAGGCATTTAATCAGTGGCATGCGGGAGCCCTGCAGGGCAGCCTGGCCACACTCTGCCCTGTCAGCTGCTCACCAGGTTTTCATGGTCAGCGCCTTGGTCCCACGAGCTGTGCCCAGTGGCACAGATGCTTCTGGAGCAGAAGATGAGCACTGCGCCGTATGGCACACTCTGAGACAGCAGGACGTTCTGGGCTGGATGCATGGAAATTTTTGTAAATACTTGTCAGCATAAATTAACAAACAAGTCTTGGGAGGCCTTGAAATGTCATTCTTCCGAGAAGTTTCATCCTGCCAGTTTCTCCTGGTATCACCCAGCCATGAGGTGATCTTTTCATGGGGTGGATGTAAAATGTCATTCTGAGTTTCAGTAGAAGCCAAGCGAAGATGATCACAAGTATCACACGCAGGGCTGGCTAGTTCTGCATGGCTACTGCTCTTTCCTGGGCTGGGAACACCCTCCAAGAAGAACCTCTTGCCTTATTGCTCCCTGAACCCATGAACCAAAAATGGTGACACAGACCCCTGAGAAGTGCAGGAAGAGAACAAGTGGAAAACTGTAATGAAAACAGCCCTAGACCAATGATTTGTGACAGGGCAGCTGAAAAGCAGAGCTCCTTCCTGCTTCCCACCCCAGGACAGGACATTAAACAGAGCCCTGGCAAGGACAGCACAACAGACACTCTCCTGTACTCTCCAGACTCTAAATCAGAGGACTAAACTGCAAATCATTCAGAGCTGGTTTCTGTTCTCAGCTGTCACAACACTGCAGGAGCAACACCAGCCCAAGCTGTCCTGCTCCCCAGGCTTCCAAAACTTGCCTTGGATGTGCTGCTGTAGATGCTCACAAGCTGCTCAAGTCTTTCCAGTGGCTGAGGAGATTTTTTAGCCCGAAGTCTCCAGCACACTCCCACATCAGTCAAGGTGGGCACGGTTGTCATCTCTGAGATGGGGAACTGCAAAGCTCCTGCCCTCACCCTTACACAGGTAGCAAAGGGATGAGGCAGCCACACACACGGCTGGCTCCGGGCACAGCCAGGCCATGGAAACCAAACAGGGGCTGCTTTGGGCACCGAGTCTTGCTTTAACAACCCCAGCTGCCTATTTCCATTTCAAGACGGCTTGTTAATGGAGAACTTTAAAACGGCCTCTCGTATCCAGCTGCAATTCCAAGGGGATCTGGAGGCCTGGCTACTTATTGGGCTTGCTGGTATTTCCATGTTAATTGGCAAACAGCGCTGGATACCCGGCCGGTGGTGAGTGCCCGGGCTCAGGGGCTTTGAGGGGACCAAGGATGTGCTCCTTTGAGGCCAAGGATGTGCTCCGTCAGCCCTGGCAAACCGGCGCTGAGCCGGCTGGGCGGTTTTGCTGGGTTTTGTTTTTGGGGTTTATTTTTCAGAAGGGCTGGAGATTAATGTGGCCGCAGCGTTCCGGGACCGCGTCCCCCCGGGCCGCGCCCGGAGCCCGCAGGCCCCGCTCCCAGCCCGCACTGCGCCCGGCGGCCGCACGGGGTCACACCGAGACTGCGCCGCGCCCGCCGCCCCGGCCCGGCCGGGAGCAAACCATCATCCGCTCCGGGAACAAACCATCCGCTCCCGGAGCCGTGCCTGGCACAGGGAACGAGCGCCGCTGCCTTCGGTCACAGAGGGCTTGGGCATGAAAACACGAATTGCTGCTCTTACCCGACCCAGGGAAGCTGCGCCCGCCTCTCAAGGCTCGGCGGCTCCACGCTGCAGCTCGCGGTCTCCTATGGGCTCACGGAGCATTGAAAATCTTGTTTCTCACTTGAGGCAGGAGCGCAGCGGAGCTGGGACCTCCCTCGCTGCCATCCCGGGGGATCGGGGGCTCCGAGGCGCTGGCTCTGGTGCCAGGCCCCGACACCGGTGCCAGCTGCCAGCACCCACCGGGACAGGGGCCCCGGGGGACAGCGTGATCCCTGCCACTGTGCCCGGTGGGAAAGCTTTCAGCACTCGAACCGCTTACATTTGACCCAAATATTGTGCTCTGCGTTGGCTTTAACGCTTCTGCGTGACAGCAGAGCAGAGGATGGAAGGATTCGGTACTCACCCCCCCCCAACACAGTCTGCTTCCACGCAGCTCAAGCACTTGACCTAAAGGTCTAATGACTCGGCACAGCCAGAGCCCGGTGCTGTGACAGCAGGTAAGGCAACCTGGCTTGTGGAAATGCTGCCTGCTCCCTGTCCCTGGGACATTAAAGGTGGAAAAATTGTGATTTGGCAAGAAGAATTGGAAAGATTAGCTTTGCTGCATTTTAAATATGAGATGTTTGTTTTGGTGGAAGGTGACTTTAGTATGCTAGGATGGGCCTTAAAAATACTTAAAAGTCCCAGTGAAGAAAAATAACCCAACCTCGTAGCTGTTGGCTGTAAAGGCTGCAATGCAGGAGCAGCAGTTCATGCTGTATCAGAGCGGGGGAACAGACAGCTACCGGTGAAGGCGAGAAGGAAGGGAAATGTCTCAGCACGTGGCAGACTTGGAAGGGCTTGTGCAGATCAGTCCCGGCAGAGCAGAGCCCCGCACGGCCGGGGCAGCCGGGGACAGCGAGGAGGGAATCACCCGGCACGGCAGCGATGCTCTCCTCGGCAGCAGCACAACCTCCCGAGCGCGGTGCCGTGCCAGGAGGAGCCCACGCGGACACCGCTGCTGCTGCCAGTCCCTGCACACAACATTTAGCACAGAGGGCTGGTGAAACAAGGAGCTAAAACATGTGTTTGGAAAGAACAAAACGATCAACAAGGGAGCTGGGAAAGCTGAGCGGCCAGGGATTTGGGTGATGGCTTGGATGTGCTTACACAGCCCAGGATCCGCGGGGCAAGCCTCTAAAATATTTCCCTGAGCAGCTGGGCAGAGACAGCCATTACCGAGTGCAATTAACTGCTTCATTACCACCTAAACAAAACAAACCCATCAATCTCTGCTACATTTACCAAGAGGAAAGACTGATATCAAGATACAAAGACTGCTCCAGACTACAGGCATGACCCACACCCCCCAGCCTGGCACAGGCACTCTGCTCCCCAGCCAGTCCCTGGAAGCAGATTTTAGATACCCCACACTATTTCAGGTGTGCTGACACACACCAATCAGCCAGCACTCAGCACCCTCATGAGCTGAGATGGAGCTGTAGGCCCAAGTGGGAGTGATGGAGGTGATAGCAGAATTTAGCTTTCTAAGGTCCACCTTAACCACTGGCACCTGTGCTTGATGCATCCTGCAGGTTTTAACAAGTGAAATGAAGGCCAGAGACTGCTTTTAGACAAGAGCAGACTACCAAAGGACTACTACAGGGAACTGGCCCCTTGCAGATGGATCAGGAGAAGCTGTGATTTTCAAGCTGAAGCCCAGAGCCACCCCAAGCACAGAGCCATCCCCAATTTACATGGCACAGTGTAGACATTTCCTACAAGCTCTCTTCTTCCCACCAAACACTTCCTGAATAAGGCTCCAGGTGACAGGAAGGGAGCAAAGGGCTCCCTGGCATGCAGGAGGAACAGGATGACTGACTCTGAGATCCAAGGTTAAGCTTCAAAGGACCACTAAAACATCAGGGTCTGGAGACTTCAGCATCTCTAAAACCCTTGCTCGACTGAGAAGATTAAGGTCTGAGTATAGTAAAAAGAACTGCGCTTACCTCTGTGATGAGATATAAGTGATTATGAAAAGGATTCATGGATGCTTAAGATAGCAGGACAGGATGAGCTGATCTTGTGTTGCTGAGTATTTTAATAAGCTCTTCTGTAGGATGGAGATAACATACCTACAGCAGTGTGAGGGCACAGTAACCAATGCTAGTACTGTGGCTGTCAGGGAAAGATCAGATTGTGCATTGAGCAAGGCTGAGGAAGGAGTTACTATACAAAATCCTACAGACTCCACTGCAGCACAGTGCTGCAACATCTCTGCTGTGGGGA
Source organism: Vireo altiloquus (assembly GCA_013396875.1). Taxonomy (NCBI): domain Eukaryota; kingdom Metazoa; phylum Chordata; class Aves; order Passeriformes; family Vireonidae; genus Vireo; species Vireo altiloquus. Next base: position 1,078,159 of record VZRF01003085.1, read on the forward strand.
GGCCCAAACAAATGCTCACAACAGACACTTCAGCCTAAACATCTCTGAAGAGATGGACTGGGACAGGGGCTCGGCAGAAGCAGTAGGGGAGCAGAAGGGAGCAGCTTCTCATTCTGGGGCAGAGGAAAGACATGTGGCTGCCCCATCCTGACCTTCACAGGTGATGTGCTCTGCTGGGTGAGGATATGAATAAATCCCTGTGGTGTAAGAAGTTTACTTCCATCTTCTATTGTACCTCACTGTAAGGTCTGTGCTGTGTTGGCCACTGTGTTCCATGCCTGGTTCCTCAGGCAAGCCTGGTGTTCTGTGTCCAGCAGTTGTGAAGGAAAACAAAGCAGAAGGATCATTTCTTTTCTAGCTGCAGGCAGGGTTTGTGGAAGCAGTGATTCTACACACAGCTTCTGCACATGGCACACTGATGGTACCCAGAGCCCAGCCTGGCCTGTGCAGGAGTGATGTGTTCAGCATGACACCAGTATTGATGAGTGCTGTAGGAAATCACAGCCAGCTCACAAGGACAGGAGAACTGCTCCTGGCAAACTGGGAACGGATTCCTTTAGTTGATGAGGAATTGCCACATGGAGATTTCTGTGGTCGGGGATTTTCTTTCTCCTCGTTTAGACACTGGGCCCTAAATGGCAGTGCATTTCTCCCTGCATCCGTCCTCCTTGTGTTTGATCCACAACCTTTCTCTTCCTGCTGCTTGTAACAGTCCAATGCCAGTGTGACTCCAGCCCTGGTGCAGGATTAACTCCAGGGTGAAACGGGGATGGAGAACACGGGGTGGCTTTTCCTGTGCCGCTGCATCCCTCCTGCACAGCAGCCCACAGAGAAATCCCTCATCTTCAGGAAGTTTCCTGAACCAATTAATAAACTGAGATCACCAGGACCCTGACCTTCATCACAGGACAGCCCCACTGAGTGCTTATTTCTGCCTTAGTCCCAACACAGTTGGCTCCACCACTATGCCTGTAGGAAGCACCTGATACCGTGTTTGTTAAAAATAATTGTGCTCATAGGTATGAAGTTCACCCCAACTATCAGCTCACTGTTCAGCAGCTGGTTATGCATGTGAGATTTAGCCTCTTCTTTCTTACCTGCATTTGATCAAGTTGGCTCAGCATCTGGCCACTGGTTCCCATCAGACTCCTGCCAGGAGGAGCACGACTTCCCAGACCTCTGCATCCAATGTAGGCATTTACTGATGGTGATTGCCACCACGTCTATTTGATAGATTCAATAGATTGCAACCCCAAACATTTCCAATCCCTTGGTCACTCCCATGGCTTCTCCCTCACAGTGAAACATACCAGGAACATTTTAGCAGGCTGCTTGCTCAACACCTTCCCCAGTTCAGCTCCATCCTCCTGTGTGCCAGGTGCTTCAGCCATGTTATAAATATCACAAATAAAAGCAACCCTGCAGAGGCTGACGGAGCGGAACGCCAGCAGCACAAGAGCACAGAGCAGCCAAGAAGATACGATTTGGCAAGAACAGACTTCCTCTGGCAGCTAATGCTGTGACAACATCTGAACCTTGGGAAGGCACTGGAAAGGCTCCAGGAGCAGCACATGGGGCAGAGGGTTTTATCACACGGCGCTGGTGTTCTCGGCAGCTCCTGAGCGGTTTGTTCTCAGAGGAGGTGATTTCATAATTGCTTGATTTGGGGTTAATGATTTTTCTGTTTAAAAACAACCTAATATTATTTAATGACTGGTATTTATTTGCACTCTGCAATTAGAACGCATTATGAGAATAATTTGTTGCATGAATGGGAATTTGAGGTTTTCAAGAAGTGAATACTTTTTTTTTCTTTTCATTTCTTACTGCAGCAAGCAAGCAGAAAATACGTATAAAAATATAATCAACAAGCAAAAAGACAACAGCCTCTCTGTCCCCTCTACCTGCCAAGGAACAGTTTTTCTTTAACACTGGGTAGGAAGAGAGAAGTACCACACCCAATGGGTTTTTCTCCAAGCTCCTTGAAAATACCCTCAATGCAGTAGGTAAGACAACACCTTGCATTCCTCCTGGAAGTTGCTTTGAGCAAAACAGTTTGGGAAGAAAACCCCTTTGGGCAGTGTCCCTTGGGCTGTCAGCTCCTTGGCTTCTCCCTCCAGCCTGGACAGGTCCCAGGTCCCCAGCTCAGGGCTGCAGGCTTGTGCCTGGCGGTGGCAGAGGCTGGCTCTTGTCTTGGCTACTTTCAGTAAGCACTCAAGATACACAAAGATAAGATAAAGCTTTCACACTTTACAAAATTCAGCCTGAATTTTGGATTCTTTACTGCTGCATCTACTTTGTTCTTGTTCCAGCGTAAGTCAAAAGTTGTGTGGAGGCAGCATCTGGATGCAAGTCTGCATCCTCAGGTTTTCACAGAGCACCTTTTTGAGACAGACAGTAGACACAGACATACTTCAAATGCTCCCTACAGGAAAAAAATATGGAAACATTTTCCCTGAGACTCAGTTTAGAGTCTAACTCTAATACCATTCCTTTAGAGAGAAAAAAGCAAGAGAAAAGGCAGAAAGCAGAATGTGAGAAACAAACATGACAGAGAAAAACACCTGTCAGGGGTACAGCTGGGCAAGGTTTTCCTACTTTGTTCTCCAAGTAAGGCTGATGTTCTGTCCCGAAAGAAACTGAAAGGCAATGAGAGGGTATTATAGAGATCACTGGATGAATTTGTGGTAGCTTTATATTTTGTTCCAAGACACCTGGACCAAATTAGCTGAATTTTCTTATTTGAACAGAGCTCCTTTACATGGGATGTATAGCAATTTCCTTCATTTTTTTTTTTAAATTAAGGAAGAGCTATTTATAGAAAAAGAAGTTACAATCACTGGCTCAAACCTGTAAGTTTCGTCCCCAAAACTTGTTGCTTTCCACCAGCCACAAGTCCTCCTAGACAAAAGCAGATGGTTCAGAGACACCCAAGACTTTTGGACTACTTGGGGTTCAGTTTTTACTGTATAATTTCTCAGTGTTTGAGAGTATCAGGAGGTAGTTTCTTTTAAATATATTTATGAACTTGCAGAAGTGATTATTTTTCTGTTTATATCTTCAATTATTAATTTCCAGCTTTCTGCAGATAAGCAAAAGTGAAATCAATTAAAAAAAACGAAACAACCCGAAACCAGCAGGCTTTGCTGCTGCATAATAAACAGAAAAGCTGCTAGTGAAGCAGCAATCACAACTGGTCTTGACCAGAAAATAAAAATGATCAAGTGCCTCAAAATTTGATCTCAGAGGCTCCCTGAACACAGAGGAAGATGGCATGGTACAGGTTCTTTGGTAATAAAGGCAGGACAGTCTCACTGCTCTTAACATACCTGACAGGTGCCTTCTGGTGACCAAGGATCTGACTGGGACAGTCCATGCAGAGCCACTGGCCCTGCCCTGGAATGCCAAGGGACAGCTTTCTCCAAATGGTCCAGCAAGGCTGAGGCACTTGCGTGTCGTTTTCAGGCATTCCTCTTACAAAAGACAGATATGTTTAACGTTTTACAGGACAGCACCAGAGAGGTTACCAGCACAAATGCCATTCAGGACTAGTTCTTACCATCATCATCTTCCACTCTACTGACAAGCCCATTGGAACCACAGCCTAATTCCAACTAAAAACCTGAAAGCTGGCCACTGCTGAAATATTATGTATTTCAGAAAGCAGTCACCTCCAACACCCTCCCTGCTGCTGTTTTATATCTTTTTTATTAACTCAGTGAATAAAAAAGTCATGGCAGTAACACCAACATTTTATTGCCCTGTGAAGAGCTATGTAAAAGTGCATAAATACATAAATAAGACTTTCTAGAGTAAGACATGAGTTTAAGTGCTAGCTTAAGTGGTGTGAGTGCCTGGCCTGGGGTTATTTTCAGGAAATAAAATCTCTGTATTATGTGAGGTAGTTGCAGCTCAGTGCTTGCTGGCTCTGCCATTCCCAGGCACAGTAGTCCCTCACATCCTGGGCTGTGCCAGACACCTCATGCTCCTGAGAAAGAGCAGATGGGAGCATCACTTAGCAGCTGGACATGAGCAACAGCCCTCTGCAGTTGCTAGAGCCCACAGGTACCTCTCACTGCTCCTCAGGGATGGGAGGCCCCACTGTTGGCTGCTTTGGACACAGGACTTCCCCTTTTGCAAACAAGCTCAGTCAGAGCCCCAACAGGCTGGTGGCTGTTTGCAGAGAAAAACTGAGAAGAAAAATCAGCTTTATGCCTTTGAGTGAAACATGAGGGAAAATCGTTCTTTACACTTCAGAGCCTTCATGTTTAGTGAAAACAAGAAATGAAATGAGTTCATGAAAGACTAATTGCCCAGTTTGTTTTATGCATGAGCCCCAGCATTCCTAGCACATACATTACAGCTTGTTTTCAAAGAGACCAATTACTTCATTAAAACATCATCTTCACACTTCCAGGTCTGCTTTAACAAGTCTTCTCCTCTTCATCCTTCTGGCCTATTATTTTGCCATTTTTTGGTTTAAGAGCAAAGGAAAAAATAGCCAAATGGCAATATCTATAATTTACTAACAGCTATTAAAACCTGGGAATTAGGATCTATCCTTTCTCCTCTGCCAACCTTGGTGCAAGACCCATGGCAGCTCAGGCAGCCAGGAAGGACCTGTGTGGCAGGATGCTACTGCAGGTACAAGGATACCAAGTGAAGGTTTGAAACAAGCCTGTGCCTGGGAACTTGAAGAGCAAGTCAGGAAGCAATAAGGATGAAAGCTCCTTGAGTTGTCTTAATATTTCACTATGCGTAAGATATCCACGGAGGCCACACAGTAAGTCTAGTTTATACACAGCAGAAACTGAAAGCTGAGTGATGGGGTCGGGTAAAGGGTGAAAGAAGAGAAGAAAAAGAGCTAAACCCCCCTCAAAAGTAGTCAAAGGATAACTACAAAGATGATTTCTTCCAGACAAGCAATATAAAGCATGATTCAGTGAAATGCTGTTATTACAAAATAGACTTCACAGTAAGCATTTGACTGCAGTACAAACCTTCTTGGTTAAAAATGAAGATGTTTGAGCCACCACAATCCCTCTGATGAAGCAGAAGGCAGGAGCCTCCATGCCTGCCTGTGCAGGAACTGAGTGCTGCAGTCTTGGCACTGGCAGAGAGATGCTATGGGGGTTGCCACGGAAACCAGTGGATGCAGCCCCAGCGGCTTTGACTTTGCATGAACTGAGAGTTCAGCAAGGCACTGAGAGCTGGTGGTTTCCTCCAGCTCCAGGCAGGACTGTGATGGGGCTGTATTTGAGGCTTTCCTGCAGTCAATCTCCTGCTCCCACAGCCTAGCTCTGCCATCTCCCCACCCGAGTACAGGCACAACCACACATGGCCCCTTCCCCTCCTCTTTCCTTTTAGCTCAGACAATGCACACAAAGGTCACTCCTCATCCATCACTTCCATCCAGGTTCCTCCTCATGGAGATGCTGTGTGACAGCTTTTCAGTCTGTTTGAGTGTTCTGGACAGGGGTATTCCCTGGAAGCAGAGGTATTTTACTGAAGTTCCTTTCACTGCAGAGGAAGCCTTGATATCCACCTGCTTTCACAAACCCAGAGAGAGCCAGAAACAATGTACAATTTGTACAGACCTAGAAAGGATCACTTCAGAGCTTACTGTAATTATTTTTTTCCCCTGAAAACAGCTGTGATTCAGAAGGGAACTGCCATACAGGAGAGTCCAGCACCAGGTGAATTATTGCCGCCTTTGCCAATGCTGCTCTTACCTTATGATTCTGCTCACTCTCGTTGTAATATTCCCAAGAGGAAATCTGCTTTGGAACATGTATTCTGGAGAAATCTCCTTTTTGATTAAAAAGTCCCTTTAGGATAAATTTCTACTGTTCACTTATTCACACACACTTGAAGGCAGCATAATTCGCCTGTAAGTATTATGCATGTTAATTCAAATGCAATCTTACATTTGTGTGCAGTCTTCCCATAAAGTTTCCCCATTGCTGCACCACTGAAGCTGAGATCCTAATGTCATGGAGCTGTAACGTTTTCTGTTCAGTGAAATGGCATCCCAAAGCCATGCATTAAGTCCTCTGAAAATGAAAATTAATTCTCATAAAACCTTTAACAGCTGTATCTCATACAGGGGGCAGAACAAAGCAGGACTGGGCATTTATGCTTCCCAAGGATAACTGTGCACAGAGATCCAAGGAGTGCTGTTTTCATTGCAGATTTGTATCCCCCACAGGAAAGATTATTCAGATGTGACACAGGCAGATCAAACATGCCTGATGTGTGAAGTGGTCATTGACACAAGATATTTTGGGAAGGGAGATTTTCAGCTGGTGGCAAGAGATAGCACGAGGCAATGCTAAGTGACAGGCTGATATTCCAGCTTTGATTTACCAGCCCTTCACTGTATGGGTGACTTCCATTTTCATATTTAAACTAATTTCTTTCGTGTTATTTGAAAAGTGAGAAGGAGTTAAGGGCAGTTTGTTTGACAGGATGGCAGCTGTCACTCCCTGTAAACAGACCCCACAATGAAAGAGCAATCCAGCACATGGAAGTAGAAAGTCCTGACACTTTAATTATCTGAAGAGATTACAAGATGAAAGTCTTCCTTGAGGCAAATGTATATTAGTATCGATATAGTCATTGTGCTTTTCAGTAAGAGAAATAGGAGTCTGTATTTACATAAGAAACTATAGTGTCTGAGATCTTTAAATATCATATTTATGGAAATGATTCTGAATTACAGCATTTACAAAATAAAAACAAGCTTAAATAAATATACAGTGCATTAAATAAGATTTTTTTCCACAGAAGCAACTTTTTGTGCATTTTTATTTCACAATTGAAGTTTGTTGCAATTTTTTTATCCTATAAAAGAAGCATTTAATTTCTTGTGTATTTTTCTTTTTTTTTCCTAAAAATAAAACTGCAATAATCATTGCAATGTGAAGCCTGAGATTTAAGCCTGAATAAGTATCATTGCTTGCACCACATTACCCATCTCCCACCAATCACCCAACCCCATGCCTTTCCAAACTCTGGTGAATACAGACACTCCAACCCAAGGATTTAATGAGAAGGATTTCAGGGAAGTAATAATAATAAAAAATATAAATAAGGTGAGGATAACACATCAGAGCTGACATTGTCTACAAACAGCATCATAAGGCTTGTGCATTACACATAAACTAAGTGAAGCTGTTTCATCTGAATCAAAATGACAGTAGTGCCAAACTGCAGCACCCTTATATGGCTCATTAACACTGAACAGTAAACCACTGAGCAAAGGGAATGTCCCCTCAAAAAATAAATAAAATAAAAGAAAAAAAAATTAACACTGGCCAGTTTTGCCTTATCATCTTGAGTGACGACCTTTCTCGAGCGTGATACCGCAAACAACTTCCTCCTCCATTTTTGTATTTATCACTTTGAAACACAGTGTGTAACACCACGAGTCAGGAAAGGGGGCACAGCAAAGAGCTCTTGATCTCGTTTCCTCTGTAACCACAGCACACACTATCTTGCTTTTCATGTGGCCAACTCAAAGCATGTCCAAATGCCTTTGAAACCTCAGTGCTCAGGGAGCTCTTACTGCAAACAGTTCGTGCAAGATCATAGCATGAATCCGTGTGAGTGTTATTTCTTTCCTCTCCAAGTGGAGATAAAAATTATTCCCTGGTGTTTCAAATAAATACAAATGTCTTCTGATTTGTTAGCATGAGTGAAGTACCGGTATGCACTAATTTACATGGTTACTCTGCCAAATGTGGACAACAAGTACCCTTCTCTGGCTGACCATTCTGTAGGACCTTTTGGATACCTCATTACATATTTGGCTTTTAAAAAACATTTTAAAAAATTTCAGTATGGGAGAAATAATTTGTCTTGTCTACTAAATTTTGCTGCCAAACTGTCAAAAATATCTATTTTAATATTAATTAATTTATTTGGTAACCACTTCCTCTGAAGTTTGTTAAGTTTTACATGCTGATATAGAAATCAAACCTCTGTATCAGACTTTTATTAACAGGATTTAGTATAAACGATTCAGATTATGAATACTTCCGAAACTCCAAACTATGGAACAGGAAGTTGTAAAAATTTTTAGAAGACAACCTGGAGTTATTGCTCTGCTTGGTGAATGAAAGGCAACAGAAATTAACTGTTTTAGGGCCTTCAGTGCTTCCTATGGGAAGCCTTTTTGTAAATATCGAATACAGATTTGAAACAGATTTGCTTTTATTAATTCTAGCATAGGTTGAAAAATCTAGTAATGGGGAAGTTAAACGGCAGCAGGTGGCAGCGTGCTGATGCCCACAGCCATGCTGGAATCCCAGTGGGCACAGGAGTGTCAGAGCTTTGGGACTGAGCCGCTGGGATGGACTAATTAACTGGCTACTCTCTTCCGAGCATGTACGATAAGCAGCAATTCTCTGAGCCCTATTTCCTTCCACACAGTGCATTTGTTCTGCATATGGCATCGTAACATAAATGTTATAAATTTATGGAAGACTGTACTGTAGCCTTAGAGCTACAGACGCTTCATAGTTCCCTTTAGCAGCTTAGTAAAATGCAATAAAAACTGTCTGTACAAAATTTATAATAATGGATGTCAAAGCCTGCGTGCCCTCACTGGGTCCCTCTTTCAAGTTAAGTCTTGGCTTAGGTCAAATATATCAGTCCGTGTAAGACTCCAGAAGACACACCAGTAGTTTAATATGTCAGATACCAGCTCTGTCACTATAGAAAGGAGTGACATGGAACATGTAACAGTGAGTGCAAACACGGACGGGCTTCATCTGGCCATAACGAGGTAATGGAGCAGAGTGGGAGGAACAGCGGGAACAGAAGATCTGAAAAACAAGAGGGAAATTTCTCTTCAGTTCCTCTGAAGAACAGGATGGGACAAAATTGATTTCAAGGGATGGGAGAGAAGATTGTATGAGCTGGCACCACCACTGTCCTCAGCACAGCAAGTGAAGGGCCTCTGCAGGCAATCTCTGCCCAATGACCAGTTTATCTGGCCGGGCTCAGTCCCTCTGGTGAGGGTGCCCAGCACTGACAGTAGCCAAGGAAGACCAGTCCACCTCTGCAGGTCACAGGGGAAGGCAGTTCCATCAGAGGTGCAAAGAAGCATCTCTCCCTTGGTTTTAAAGAAAGACTAGGGAAATATTTGTGAATACTTCCAAATTTCATACTCCTGCAAGTCCACTACACAGTTAACAAAAGCAGCTTCTCTATCCTCTTCCTTTTTAACTTGTACACCAGCCAGCAAGCGAAATGGGACTGCAGATTCCTGGCTTCCGGAGGTACATGACTGCTTTTTTTCTCCCTCACTCCCTCTTCCTCCCCCACAAACTCGCAAAGCAGCAGCCCTACACACCACAGCAATCCTGCAAAGGTTTGGAAAGAAAGCAAAGGGACACACTGTCCCTGCAGCTGGGCTGTGAGTGCATCACCCCTGGCAGTGTAGGCTGCCCTGGCTCATTAGAGCTTACAGCAGTAGTCCAAGAGTAACTTCTGTGTTGGGGTGGGGAGTGTTCTAGGATCTCAACAGGGAATTCCACCTTTAGCTTTACACAGCTTATTGCTGTATAAAAGTCAAAACCCTCTCCAACCCTTTGTAAACGTAAGCCAAGAGCTGGCAGCCAAGGCACACAAAAGCACCTGTGCATGAGAACCCTGGCTGAGCACGCACATTTTGCTGTGCAGCTGAGCTTCTGTGGTACACATGAACTTGCTGCTCTCTTTGGTGGGTACTTTTCACACGTCTGACTGAGTCATTACCTTGCCACAGCTCCGACAGTGGTGCTTCCTGCGAATGACTGTGAAAGGAGCCTTGCATGCAGTGCAGTAGCTGCAGACTTCATCTGGAACCCAGTCAGGAGGATCTGTCAGAAACACAGCAAGAAAAGGGAACGTAAATCAAAAGGGAATAAAACCAAACGTGTGATTACCAGATCCTCAGAAAGTAGGGAGAATAAAATGTAACAGCAGCTGTTTTCCTCTGCATTTCTCCAGGTGCTTTGCAAACAACTGGATGCAAGAGTTCAGGATGCCCAGGAGGGTTCAACTCCCCCCTTCTCTGCCAGGCACCCACCTTTGGGCAGAGCACATCAGGCACTAAAATGGCCCATCTGAGTTTTGGACTTGAAATAAAATCTATCTTAGTCCAATCAGGTGGCAGGGAAAAGGAGATGAGCAAAATAAAGAAGACATATTATTAAAGCAGAGCTGGATCACAGGTGTTTTTGTCAGTGCCACCCACCATCAAAACAAGCTTAGAGCTGAGATCATTCCCAGCCTCTTCAGCCTTTCCTACAGAAAGGCCAACTGCTTTTCTGCAATTAGGCAAGCAACTATACAGGTAATAAGCCCGAAGCCTGATTACCATCTGCTAAATTATTAGGACTCTTACTGGAAGTCACCAGTAACTACAGCAAAACCACAAAATCAAGTGCAGAAGGCTTAGCAGAGAAAGAACTCGCCCATTATCACTAACAGCATGCTTCAGTTGTTTATGTCTCCTGTGAGCTCTCCAGCCTCCCATAAAAGACAAGCAGGGAAATGATTTGGTTTTGGCAAGGCAGAAGGTATCGGGCTCCCTTCTGTCGAGCTGTTTCTGCTCGCGACAGGCTGACACGACCGCAAAGAGTCTGGAGTTACAAGTGTAGAAATGATGAAGCTGACTGCTTAATTAAGTTGGTAAAAATCTAATGAGGGCAAAGCAAGGTCTATCCAGAAGGAATCCATGGACACAGTGAACATGAACTGGGTGTATTTACCCAAGTTCCCTGTATGCTGCTTCTTTCTGAGTATTATTTACAGTTTGCAAGCCATGCAATTGCTGATTTATAAACCTGACAAGCAAGATCCCTGCCTCAAGGAGCATACTATCAAGCAACAAAATATATGGTGCAGTTAATGTAGAGGTTAAGAGGGCTACAGCTACAGGCAGAAAGAAGATAATTAAATGAAAATCCACTGTTTTGTTCCAACATAACCATGACCAGTTTTCACGTGTTTGTCGCATTGCAACATTTGTCAAATTAAAAGTACAAAGGATATAGCATTCAATGCAAGAAATTGCTCGAAAAGCATATTAATATAAAAAAAGAGAACTTAGAATTTGACTCATCTTTTATAGCTTCTCTAAAGCTACTTCAGAAGTTGACCTAGCTTAAGGAAGCTATCCTTCACTCAGTGAACTCATTGGTGTGATACAGGCTACACCTACAGGGCCAGTAACCAAAACCAGAAGTTGATGTGCAGAGAAATTATCAATGTGGTGAAAAAAAGGAGACTGCACATAGAAGCCTTCACCTCATCCCTGGGAACAGTTCACCAGAAAATGTTCTGTGGGGACACAAGGCTACAAATTCCTACTTCGGAGGCAGGGTTCCCTTCAGCAGCAGGGAGATGTAGGACTGCCAGCTTAAGTCAAGTATTAATAACAATGGAGCCAAGAGATATTCCCTTCCAATGCCTTTCCTTCTCTGCAATCTCCCTAGACACTACATGTATCTTGCCCAGTGACACTTACTCCTAATAGCAGTTTATGATGTAGATTTTGAAAACTTGATGTCACTTTCTCTGATCTGAAACCATGGCAAGCCTCATGGAGCATCTCCATGTTCTCCATCCAGGAGGCCCCTTGGGTTATCACATATATCCAAAACAAAAAGCAAAACTATGAACCAATAACAATGTTCCTGTTTAAAACCTGTCTCTACATAGATTATGTTTTCAGAGAATTAACTATCCATTGATTCTCACTCATTTTGAAGACAGCAAAATTCAGGAAGTTATTCAAGCTCTGTGCCAACAAGTCTCCCTCTGCAGATCTGATGGAAGCAGGTTTGGTAAGATGCCCAATTTGATACTGATGCTTTATCAACTGTACTGCAGTGTGGGCTGCCAGATTCAGATAGTCACTGAATTTAATATTCACAGAAAAGCCACAAGGCACAGGCCCTTTCTGTGTCCCCTGCAGCATCCCAATGTGATGTGCTACTTCTGCAGCAGCTGGAGCCATCATCATTCCTTCCCTCAGATCACAGGTAGTCCACAAACATTATAAGCCAAGACAACCCCACCACAAAGACTCTGAAACTCATCAACAGAAAGCAGCTTTCTTGTCAGCTGTTTAATTTTTGGTTTGGGTTTCTTTGAGGGGCTTTTTTTGTTTGTTTTGTTTTTTTAGGGGGATGGACAGCATTATTTTTTCTTTTTTTTCTTCCCGCTATTTTTTTCTGTTGTTGCCCTTGAAGTGCAATGCTGAAGAAGTTATTTTAAAATTAATCTTGCATGGATTTGCCTCCATGCTAAATAAAAAGAATAACTGGGAAAAAAAAATCCAACAAAAAAAACCTACTCACCGAATTTTGATAAATAACGACCTTAAACTAGTAATAGTCATATAATCCATAATTCATGGTTACAGAATCACTTGACTGACAGATGAATTAATTTGAAAACTTTGTTTTTGTAAAAGGTAATTCACAACTTACTGGCAATGTACAGAAACAGTTCAACTCTCCCCACAGAATGTTCTCCCACAGTAGAGGGACTCTCTCTGCCTCCACATTGGTGTCACGTCAGCTGATTCACTAAATTAATGCATCAGTAGAGTGGCTAAAGGGTACATTTTTCCCCAGACAGTGACTCATCAGCAGGGGTGCACTGCCAGTCCCGTGCCCCGTTGCCTCAGGGGTTTAGTGCCCTCCCAACATCCCAACTGCTCGAACCAAGATCTGCTGCAGTGCAGCACACCCCCAAATAGTAACACTTGGTTATGTAACAGCTTTTAACATTCAAAATGCTGTACAAATGTAATTGCTTTAATCCTCATCACCCAGCTACAGTCACTGTGTGGGGAGAGACCAGGAGAGGGATGTCTTGCACAAAATCGTACAGTGGTGCAGCACTAAAATAACATTTGAAATAGGGAACTTTAGGCCGCTGCCCCAATGCCTTTCCTTCCAGCTGACTGAAAATGGCCTTATGCTGACTACAAACACAGAGTTGTGAGACTATGCACTTAGAAATAAAAGGCAATCCTGGACTGGAGCCAAACTGCTCACCCTGGCAGGAAGGATGAAGTCCTGATGACTTGTTCTCTCCGAACCTGTACAAGCCCCGGTGGCAAGAGGATCCCACCCCTTGGTCCCCTTCACCAGCCTCATCTCACTCAACCTTGGGAGCAGCCTCTCTGACTTACACACATTAAGGATTGAGTCACTGGGCTTTTTATAGAACAGGCTTTTGAAATACTCTCTGAAGAGCACTCTCATGAGGGGATAAAGCTTCAATGCGAGGAGCAGAGAGTGCGTTACAAGAATTAAACCCCGAGCACGAGCCTGAAGATGTGCTGGAAGCAGGGCAGCAGCACTGCATCCAAAGGCTTTTTATGTTATAGACCTTCTCCAGGCTACACCGCTCCATTAGCTCTGCATGCTGCAGCAAATAGCAACATCCAGTCTCTAAAGCATTATCTGCCTGTGCTTCGGAGATTTGGACAAGGAAGGGAGGGAAAACCTTGTTCGTGGGCTAATTGGCCTGGTGCTTTATCATGCAATGAGAGTTTGGAGAATTCTGCTGGGAAACAGATGAAGTCCACAGCACAAACATCAAAGAGGAGGAGGAAGGGAAGGAAGGGATTAATGAGACAGACTACAGAAATAAATTTTAGAAGAAAACATTAAAAGCATGTACAGAAAAAAAGGCAGAGAAATGAAGAGAAACAAGTATTTAAATGAAAAAGAAACAAGTTTAAAGAAAGGAAAAGGCATAAGATAAAATTAAATTCTGTTAAGACTGAAAAAGGCTCTTAACTATTCAAACATCCTGCATTACAGTTTCTCATAAATCATGAAATTTTACAGTCTTTTTATTTATTTTATGCTGTAGCTTTGAGAATTCACCTTTACATGTCTATACCATCTCATTAGCTAAAAACATTTCTGCTCTTCAAGTTAAAAATCAGATAAATCCAAGATGCTAGAGCTTTAAGAAAACATCATGAATGAAAAAATCACAGACATTGTAAACTGTCAAAAAGAACACATTAATTAATTTTACTTAAATATGTGCAATAGACCTAATGCAGTCCCATCTAATCTTAGAAAACCAAGAAGACTGTCCCTCTGTCTCAGAGCACAAAAGAAAGAGAACCTGGACCCAGATCCATCAACTGTGATGACTGAAACATTAGACCAGAAAGATGAAGTTCATTCAGTGGTGCTGAGACACAAGAGACCAACGCAGAGAGAGAAACAATCCCCAAAGTTGTTGGAGCTTGCAGAAGGCCTAGGCTAGCAAATCTATACTCCGGTAGGAATCAAATCAGAAATATGACTGACTCTCAGAAACAACACCATGCCTCCCTGTTGGAGAGCAGCTGCTCAACCCTAAGCTTGTGTTGGTGTTTATGTCACAGTCAGACAATGCAGAGAAAGACCCCTTTCTGCATCTTTTGTTTTTATCAAGTATTCCTAATGTAGAACTCCAACTGAAAGTTCCTCCTGCATTGATGTCTGTTGTATTTCAGAGCACATAATGCAAATAACCCTGATTACACTTTTACCAAACTAACCTGAAGAAGGCTGCTCCTACAGCAGCCTGTGGAACTGACACCGCTGCAGCCGTCATGGTGCATTACCCTCACAGCTCAAAAAAGGGTCAGATGGGTTTGTTAGAGCTCTTCTGATAAAAGAAGGATTGTAAATTCTCACAGTTTTAAGCACAGACAACAGAAAGCTGAGGTGAAATGAACCTTTTTGCCTCTCATCACACCTCATTTTCCACACATCATTCTGGGTAATCTCTGACTTTGATGTAAGATTCCTAAGAGGCAATTGTACCAAAGTAATCTTTGTCCTTGCTCAGTAGATTTGGTGCTGATTACAGCCAGCTTGAAATTTAAAANTATAATTTGATGAAAATTTTGGGGGTGAGGGAGAAAAGATGTACAAACTTCTGAGCTCAGCTCTCGTCAAATAGCTTTCTTAGGATGGAATTTCTATGCAAATCTAGAAAGCTTTCCCCAAAACACAGAGCTTTGCAAACTTGGGCTCAAGCCTCTGCTCTGCCTGACTCAACATCACCTTGAATGATGTTGTCCTGTGCCCATTCTGTCCAGGTACATGATCAGCAACTGGTTCTTTGGGCAAAATAATTATTTATATAAAATGGAGCAACTCTCATAAAAAACACTGGTTTCCATTGAGATATGGGTCAAATCTTTAAATAAGATGGAGCAGAGACTTGGATCTTCCATACAACAGTTAGTAGGAATATTCTCTGTTAGACCTACCAACCATTATAAAATAAGAAAAAAGTGATTATTTAGATCTACATACAACATACCAGAACACTCAATACATGTATTTATAAGACAAGAAGTTTCAAACCTAATCGAAATCCCAGTTACGATGTTAGGGAGTTGAATAAGCCTGTGCTTTACAGTATTTAGTGCTTTACAGTATCCTGTAAGTACAGCAAGGAAGTCTCAAGAAGTTCCACATAGTGCCAACAAAGAGGAACAGTCTTTGAGAAGGGAAAAGGCTCTGAGGAAGTTCTTAAAACCTAAGTCAGATCGAATTATTGCACTACAAACTAAAACCTGTAAGAATCCTCTAAGTCTACATGCATGATTAAATATGTTCAGTTGATTATAAAACATTGCCTCCATATGGAAATTTGATGCTAGATTCTTTTACACAGTGTAAGCAGAGCTGCTGAATAAGGAAAAAGTGAAAAGTTATGTGGACAGAACATGTTTGGCCACTGAACTGTGCAACAGTTTAACTTCTTTCAATTAGAAGGCTGCTGGTCATCATGATAAATAACAGAGTAACCATGGGCACACAGAGGACAAAAGAAAAACCTAAGCATTCAGCTGGGGCTGACAGCTAATTCTAGAGTTGTGGTGATTAGATTCTGCACATACAGGAGCATGGGTGGGTTTTCCTGACCCAGTGACTTCTTACTGTAACAACAACAAGAGCTTGAGCCTCAGAACTATGAACTTGAGTTATGCTTGAGCTGCTGGTTAGAGAGCAGTCAGGGCCTGTGACTAGGCAGGAGTGGGTGAGCTGGCAAGGGATCAAGGAGAAACAGTGTGTTGTGCAGCAAACAGATGCTAACACTACTTGGCACAAACAGGTATTTGTACTGGCAGCCACAGCAAATCCATTATGTCTGGAGTTATAACTAGGTGGTAGCAGGCAAAGCAGTTCTGTACAGATTCTAGAGTGATAAGGAGTGAAAATGCACGTAAGGCTGCAGAGAGAGCTGAGATGCTACAGCAAGTATTTTCATGGAGCACCAACAGCTTCATAATGCTGGCTGGTTTCCCTTGAGAAGAATCTTCAGATTTCTAGATATCTCATGCTTATTCTAGGACAAGAAGCGTAACACACTTTCTTAGCCTGCCTTTACCTTCATTAAATGGATAATTATAAATATTTGCATTTCCCTCAGTCATAACAGATCAATCCTCCTGAGTAATAAGTTACCCCAAAATATATGTATGCTAAAACTCAGATTTGCCTAAGTGTGGTATTAAAATCATCAAACTCACAAGGATAAATGTAATGCTCCCAAATTTGGCGAGCAGTGTCACACTTATGCTTGGTCCCATTAACAAACTGATAAATGAAAACATAAAAAGGCAATAATTTTGAAGACAAAAAAGTTAGGAAGTTACTCTGCATATGTATATACATGGGAATCTGCCGGCAAATACAAAGCAAGTTTTCTGTTAGGGCTAGAAATATGATGCCAGATGCACAAATGGCAGAAAGATATCAAACTTCTACTTCCCCAATGTTTGGTCTCTCTAAAGCTGTAGTGCATATTAAGAATGACACAGCTCTGTCCTGACAGGGATGGATTTATACTGGGTTAAGTAAGAGCAATTTTCTCACATTTTCAAACGCTGAGGTTTCCTTTATGTTGTATGTGATCCATGCAGCTCACTGTCAGTCAGCTTGTTATCCAACAGCAGTTTGTCCAAATTGGAGCTCAGGAACTTCCCAACAAGGTTCTTCCTGTGCTGGTTTGTAGCTCACCAGGGCACAGGGAGAAAGGCAGTACCATGGAAGTTCCCAGGACACAGCTCCTGTCTGCCGTTACTGCAATTCAGAGCAAGCACCACTGGCAGCCAAGAGTCCAACCTGATCCCTTCTGAGCATCTGCCACTACAATTTGCTTTAAATTTATACACAGAACTTTGTCCCCCACTGGCCATCACCTCCATCATACAACCAGGACAAGAAATTTTACTGTATTTAAAAATTACGTATGGAATATCGCATAAATTAATGTTCTACTACAGGAAAATAAAATTTATTTGTTTTACATTCTCTCCCTATAAATATATATAACTTTTTAATACTCCATGAAGTATAAATGTATATGCTTCCTTGAAAAAAATCTTAGAGCATCAGGACAGCAAAGATTAACATACAGACCATAGGCTCATGCTTTTGTTTTAGAATACAAATTAATCTGTAGTTTATTGTATTTCAACCTTCAGAAGGTCACAAGATTTAACTCTTATACCCTTGCCAATGTCAGTTGGCTCATAATAAACATTCATATTTGTTTTATGACCCAGACCAGCTGGTGGGTTTTACATATAATAAGAATGAGAAATCTGACAAAACCAAGTGATTCATCTTCATAATGTGAGTAGAGGCTGAAACCTTCAGTAGAATCTTAAAGCCATTTATTTGTTCAGGTTGCTGGGCTTGCTTTCCATTTTTGGGGGTTTTTTTAGTGCCATTAATTGAATACAATCTTAAACATTTGCTACATTTGTTTAGAGGGATTTATCTGATAATAGGGAAGAGCTTTCCTGGCAGGTAGTTGGCTGGACCTTCTCAGTTTGGTACATGTTCTGCCACAATGGCAGAAGAGAGGAGCTTATGATGTGCTCCTTTGCTTTAAATTGTTTTCATATTCAGCTGAAATGATTGAGTGACTTGAGGTATAGAATCAATGTACAAAAAAGGAATTAATTAACTTTCATGTAAGGCTCTCAGACTTTGCATTGAATCCATTTACAGTGATAACTGTGGTGTATTCCTATACCATGGCCCAGACAAACCCACCAGGCCTACTGCAACAAAGAGGGTACAATGTTCAAGCAGCAAAAGCTGTCTGCCTTAACCACCAGACATCTTCCACCTGCACCGAAACATCACCCAAAGTCAGGGGCTTTTCCTTCCACAGTGACCAGCACATGGGGAGGTGGTGTAAGGGGGAAAGGGCACATGGCTGCTGAGGTTAAAATATTGGTGGAAGTCTATGCCTCATGCTGGATGCCTTAGGGATGGCAAAACCATGTATCCCATTAGCTATCCCTGCATACCTCAGCAGAAAAAAGTCTGTACAGTGTTGCCAGCAATGAGAACTTGCGACCTGAAGGGACAAGAGGGTTTGGCATGTATTGGAGGTGAGGGGTGTTTCTACAATTCCCATAAACTCAACAAACTGACCAACTTCAGATGTCCCTTTTTGTAGATTTCATGCGACTTCTTGTGTTTTGGAAGGTGGAGCTCATCTCCATAATCCACAGCATCCTCTGTCTCTTTGGGATACATAAAACTCCTGCCCATCAGGGATGGAGCCCAGTAACAGCACACTACACTCTTCAGTTTATACAGTCAGAAGAGCTGTACTGGTTTGTACAAACAGATATTTACAGCACAGCCACTTACACACAAGCCAAGGGAGGCTCCCAGAGAAAGCCTGCAAGGAGACTGATGCCACACAGCCAAGGCTTCCCAGGGAGCCTGTGTGGGTACCAAAAGCAGAGCACCTGCAGGAGCACTGCCTAATTGGCTCTGTTAAGAGGATAGCTTAGCATGGGACAACATTGGGCCAAGGCAGCCAAGCTCATTCTGGCATTCATGTCTACTTAGTCAAAAGGGACTTGGTTATCCCACAAAGATCTGCTTTCTACCATGCAGGCATACATAGAACACCTGTTATTCTGGAATAAAGGTGCAGGCAGGGAGTTGTTTTTGCTGAAGTTATCTGCAAATGCTATAAACACTACAGATCTGGTTTTACCATTCACTTAGGCCAGGGACATAACTGATTCATGCTGCTTGGGTGCTGCAGGGGCTTTTGTACTTCCAAAGATTCCCCTTTACTGCACTGGCCATAACATCGCCTAAGTAGCCAGACTGTTGTCCTCTTATTTCAGTAAATAACATCCCAACTCACTTCTCTAAACATAAAACATCCCTGTGCCAATAGCAGCTGCCATGAAAGGCTGAAGAACCTTAAAAGCTGAGCAACATGCCAGGGAAGAGAAGTGACTTCACTGTGACAAAACGTACATCCACTGTCAGAGGGTTATTTAGCATCCTGCAGTTCAGA
The DNA here is from genome assembly GCA_013396875.1 of Vireo altiloquus. Lineage (NCBI taxonomy): Eukaryota > Metazoa > Chordata > Aves > Passeriformes > Vireonidae > Vireo > Vireo altiloquus. Next base: position 1,097,527 of record VZRF01003085.1, read on the forward strand.
ATAACTAGCTTTAAAGTTCTGTAAGTCAAATTCACTGACAGCATCAGAATCGATCCAAAACAAAAGACAATGAATTGAAATGGTGGAGAAGGAATAATCTCGCACTCTTTTGCAATATAGCCTACACACAGTAAGGATTTTGCTTAAAGATTTGTTCCTTCCTGCACCTTCTGTGACATTCTGAATTACAGCACAATAGAAAAATCAATTAAAATGACTACTGAATAGTTCTTTATCTGCCTCCAAATCATCTTCCTCCAGAAGAGATAATATTTCTACAGTGCATTATACATGAATTAGCCCTGCTGTTCTAAATAGATTAGATCCTTTAGCCTGCAGCTTCAGAAGAAGGGTATGCAAGCAAACCATGCGTTTTATATAAGCACAAAATAAGTTATAAATATGTAGTGTTACTCTAAAATCTAATCTTTAAGAGGTTTTTTTTTCCCTTGTGATTTCTGATTTTTATTACAAATGACATGAACCAATATTTCTTTTCTGTTGGTCACATACAAGCAGAGGCACACACTGCTTATCACCCAGCTATGTCATCCTGCATTCCAAAGCCCTCACTGGAAGGGCAGTAGTGTACATGGACAAATACATAACAATACATCAAAGTTTTAAAGCACAGGGAAATTACTGCACACTTGAGTTTCTGGGAAGCTCAGATACAGTTTCATAGTTGATGGTTCTCTTGTACTTCTCACTTGACCACAGACATTACTGCTGCACATTACTGCTCTGATAATTGGGCTCCTGGTGTGCTGAAACCACCACTTAGTCTTGAAGATCAAAGCAGACTGCTTTCTTGTTTGCTCCATCTCATAGATCTCTTTTCTTATTCTTTGACTGCAAGTGCTCTGATATTTTTTAATCCATTTTTTATGCTGTGTTTGCCAAAACAGGACTTTAGCCCAAGACTAACTCTGAAGAAGCTCAGATTAATAAAAGAGAAACAACTTGGGAGCTTTCAGAATACTTGAACCCCAAGCAAAACTTGGAGACTTATATGCTTTCTTGATTCTTACCACGTACTCAGAGAGATTTGAGCAACCTCAGCAGACTTACCTAAAACTGTCCTTTTCTTCAAAATAATATGGTGAAGAATATGAAAATATTAACCAAAATGTCTTGATCAAAGACAAAAGTAAAGAAAATATGAAAGGTACTTCTACCTTGGGATAAAGCAGCACATCCACATACAGCAAACGATATAAAAACTCTCTCAAGATTTGTTTGAGAAGACCTTACTTAGGGCTTTGCATCTCACATAGCCCTCAGAAACTCATCAGATGTAACCTCATACACTGTATTAAAGCCTTTACTATACAGACCCTTTCTATACTGATACAGAGAAATTCATACTGAATATGACAATTTGTGGTTAAGAGTTTCATGAGGCTCTTAGAAAAAAACTGAAAGAAATATGCTCTGTTTACCTTATGACTTTGTCTCTAAAACAGAGTCTGACAACATTTTATACTCACTTTCCAGAGCCAAACATTAAAAGACGTCATTTTAATGATCACTTTTTATACATCAGTGTTGTCTCATTTTAATTCTTAGAAAAAAGAAAATACCTTCAAAGTCCCCATCTCTGGCTTTTGCTGCAAGTTCTGAGGATGATATACTTTCTTGACATAAAGCACAGTCTTCCAATGCTGCATTCCTTAAACCATGATTAACTGTAAAACAATTCCAAAATTACTCATATTTTTCCAATTTTCACTTATAATACTCATGTTGGAACTTCTGGGATTAGACTACAGTAGCACCTTCCTAGGCTTCTTGTTTTTCTTTACCCTGACACAAACAGTGATTTACAAGTCTCTTATTCTTTGGGATGACAACAGAAATGAAAGATGCTGTTATTACAGTACATGCAGTCCTCTTACTTCTGCTAGTTTAGCTGCATCCTACATTTTATTTCCCAATTCTTAACTTGGATCCTTTAAAAGAAGTAGATTTTGAGAACAACAAGAGACTCCCAAGGTGAATCACATACATCAAATCACATATATCAAAGAGAAACTTCATCCCAAAACTGCCTTTTTTTCACTCATTTTGTTTAGCTTACTTTTGCCAATACCACCTTTTTTAATGCAAGAGCTCATCCATTAGAAATTATAACCATCCAAGTACTATCGATTAATATATATTTCCCAGTGATAATTCTTTACAGCTCCAGTTTCTTTATTACTCTTATTTGAAGGTTTAGGAGCTCCTGTGTCCTCCCTTTAGCAACACTGTCTAACCCTACTTATTTATTTAACAATAAAATAAATAAATTTTATTTCCTAGTCTATTTTCACATCATGACAGGCTGCCACCATAAAACTGTTGTGGAAGTTCCAACCAAAAGTAATAGAAGACTGTAATGCATGTTGTGCATTATCCCACTACAAGTGTGGGACTGGAGTGAAGGTTTTTTTTCTGCTAACTTGATCCAACTTTTAACTGTTTCACATAAAAACCTCAATGTTTTTAAATGAAACTGGGAGAAAGAAAAAGTTTTGAATCTGGAGGAAAGGAAGCAGGAAAAAAAAAATAGAGCTCTGATCACTTTCAGATGCTGATAGCTCTAATCATAACAAAAGACAAAGGTAATTGCAGCCTTGCTGGGACGACATGGTTATTCTTAGATAAGTTAGTAAACTTGCCACTTAGAAAAGAAATAATAAAAATGGTCACAGAGGAAAAAAAAAACCACTTTTGTGGGCTCATGATCTAGTTCTGGTTCTGTTACTTTAATTATTTAGAATTCAAATGTGGTTATTTTTCTATTTTGTAGCCAACTTCTTCAACTTCTTAAAAACAGGACAGATTTCAGCATCTCACTGAACATTCCCATCTTATAGTCTGCTCTTTGGTAACTTAAAATGTACCCAGTGTGAAACAGATCTGTAGGCGAAAAAAATATCTATGAAGTCCAAACCCTGCATAGGTTCTGGGCTATAAATTATATGGGCTACAAACACTGTGCTTCTGTTACATATAGAAATATGTAAACAGCAGATGGACTCTGAAGACTTTAACTCTTTAGTATTTGCCTTAAGACTAACTCCTGCATTCCTACACAGTAACTTCAACCTGTTTACAGTCTGTTTCTATGACTTCTTTTAAACTTAGGTGAAATCACTGTACAGTGAGTCCTGTCAAAAATATAACAATATGTTAAGGGAATTCTTGTCAAATAGTTCATGGATGCCCATAGGGCTGCCAGTAGAAATTTGCTATAGGAAACAAATGTTTAGATCTTTTACCTTTCTTCTGCTTTTCCTTGTCTTCCGTTTCAGGTTTGGTTGCCATAACTTCAAATAAGGTCTTTAAGATACTTCTCAGATCACTAGCATAGTTTGTCTGCAGCTGGTCAGCAACACCTTAGAGTTTGAGAAAATGGGTAAATCATTTCTAGACTATTACACCATCCTTTTAAAAAGTACTTAAATCTGCCTGTTACTACCAGTAATGGCCTCACTTATTTTTAGGGGATCACTTGCTCACATTAGGAATAAAAATTAAACATCTGAATAAACTAATTCTCCATAGTGGCCAAGTTACATTCTGGTTTTTATGCTATCTACAAGTCAATACATATCTTCCTTATTCTTTGGCAGGAAATACTGAGAGATTCATTTTGCATGAAAATAGAACTGCTAAGTCCAATTTCATTCCTTGAACACAATAGGGCATCATCAGGAAAAAAATAAAACCTGATACAAGTCCAAATTCTTTAACACTACAAGTCTAAGATGTCAGCATCTCTGGCATCTCTGATTCTCTAAGTTCCTAAAAGGTCCTTCTAAAACAGACTGCAACTTAGGCCCCCAAAAACAGAGTCTTCCTGAAACGTCCTCTCTAGTCCTTTCTACCACAACCTGATGAGCAAAAACCCAAAAAACACCACTAAAAATAGTTTATACATTCAGTGATTTTCATACCTGAGATACAGACAAAAAGGCGGTGAATAAGATCATTACTGCCATGAAATCTAGATCTGATCTTCTCTCGTGTGGCAATTTTGGCAGCCTGCAAAGCGAGCTGGATTTCTTCCTGATCGATGTCATCAGATGAACAAGAACTTGTCATTAAACTGCTGTCAGAGAAAAAATAATGTAAAGGAAAGCAATGTAAATCTTCACCCAGTTGTTCAGGATGTTCAGCAAATCCTAAAGGATTTAGGACTCAGTCAAAACTCTACAGTACCAGAACTAATTGCTGTAAATTCTTGTTGAAGTTAATCAGCACGCAACCAATCACCATCATGTTTGATTTTCACTCTGTGACAGCTGCAAAAAAACTTTAAGCAGAGAATCACTTGTCTGTATTTTATTGCATTTTTCCTTAGCTATTACAAAAAGCTGCACCATTTTTCACACTCACTTCTTCTACAAGCTCAGTCCTGAGACCATAACTCCACCAAAAATCCTAAGGAGAATATCAATCTAAAAATGTGAAGGTGGGTTCTTAATCAACTTAGAAATTTATGAATGTGGAAATTATTTGGAAAAAAACAACAAAAAAGAAATTCTGAATTATGTTACCTTAAAATAGCAAGAATAGAATCTAAATATAACTTCACAAAAAAAAAAAAAAGGAAAGAGCAGCAATAAAATATGATTTACACAGTAGAGGTAGGTTAATTCCCTTATAAATGTAACAGCAGAAATTGCTGAAATGTCAAACTATTGTAAAGAATGGCTCATCAACTCTAAAGAGACTTAAATGTGTCACCAAATGTCTATTCAAAATTTAAATTTTCTTTTAAAAAACAGGTGCCAGACATTCCCACACCTTCACCACCACCACTCCTACCACTTTCCCTGATACAGAGAAGAACCTTGAAACAACCTGAGACAGCACTGGAGCTTCGGGGGGAATTTTCAAATATCAGGAATTACCTTAAGTATTTGTAAATCAAGATGTCTTCTTTAAAACAAGAAGTACTTAGGGGAAAAGTAGCACTTTACTCCTAAAAACCTTTAAATGTGAGTATAGCACAGGATGTAATTACACTGAAGTCCTAAGGATTCACTGTGCCGACCAAAGGAGACAGGAGCCCTGTTACTCTACTACATTCAAGTCAGAGGGAACACTAAGTCATTTTTCTCCACATATTGGAAAGAAATTAATATTGCAATTATTATGAAAAACTGGACTATTTTACTTATAATCATACTTTTGCTGTCCAAAACTCCAGCACTCTCCACTTTGCAGACAACTACCATGTTAAAAAAAGAGTTACTAACTGCATAAGTAGCATAAGTAACACATATAACAAAAGAAGTAATTTCTAACACATCTGGAGTTCAATCTGCTTTTTTCAGGTGCAGAAACATTCACCATCTTGTAGATCCCATCCTTATGGCAGTACGCATGAATAGTTAATTTAGGGTAAGACACATAGGTAGCATAATTATTTATAACAAAATTTTATACGATAAACTTTTGAAATTCTACCTGTAGGTTCCACAGGTAATCCTTTGAAATACAAAAAAGAAATAATTAGGCCATGCAATCTTAAAAGGCCTAGGAAAAATGGGCTGAAAATAAGTAAGTACTGTAGATTAGTTATTGATAGAAAGATGGAAGATGAGTAGCATGAGTACCTTAACTGGCCCCCCATTCTTTCAAACATAGAGTAAAGAGCAGGCTTGCAGGAGACTCATTTTGTTCATGTTATCTATTGCTACTAACAAAAGAAAATTCTTGTAAAGACCTGTTATTTCTATGTTTATAGTTCCAGCAGCACCATGACTGACTGGGCTTATCAAAGACACTGAGAATGAAGTGAGAATTCTCTTTCAATTTTCCTTTGCTTTTCCATAGGGGATATAGTAGAGATTATAACAGCAAACCTGTCAGCATGGAAAGGCCTGTGCTCAAGACAATGAAAAGGTCATGTACAAATGTGGCTTACAAGGAATAAAGTGAAGGCAGCAAGAGCCAGGAAGTGATTCCTGACTTGCAAGGGTGTGCAGTCAGAGGATTGCCTGTTCACACAAACCCTCTCACATACAGTAAAGGACTGTGCCTTGCAACATGGCCAAATAGCCTCTACCTTTTTTTTTTGTAAGAATTTTCTTAGTGATATTCACATATGCACCATAAATTGCTCTCCAAGGCAAGCATGGACCTCCTGACAGAGCCAAATGCAGTCTGTTTAATTACGTAACCCCAACACAAAGGTCTCTTCGAAACTCCAGATACACAGAAACCTTAGTGCAGGGGAAAGCAGGGCCGCTGGATCAAGGATGACTTTTCCCTCCAAACCACAGCTGAAGAAATATTTCAAAGTAAGGTGCTAAGTGGGCAGAGAGCTGTGAAGATTGCTTTTCAAGAATATAAACTACTTGGTGCTTTGCCATTTTGCAAAAAGGATGAAAGGCTCATACCACAATGCTGACCAATTTTAATAACGTGTGCCTTCCTGAGCCTCCTCCAACTGGAGGAATGCAGTTTTACCTACTTCATTCACGGAATGTGGTTTGACCTACTTCTGTTGCGGACTATTCAGTTAGATTTTGTAGTGTATCACTAAGACTGGTCATGTCACACAAGACTGGTTGGGACTGTTTTGTCCTCAAAATCCCCAGCACCGAGCACATACGAATGGCTCCAACACTGTGGGATGGAAGGTCAGTGTGTCTGTACACTCACATTTATAACATACACATAAAGTACAGTATCCACAAACAGGAGGTTCAGAAAAGAGGATATTTTGTACTTGGGATTGCTAGGGCTACTAAAAAGAAAAAAATAAATGCTTAAGAAAAATTTAAAACTGGACTTAAGAATTGGTACAGAGTAAGAAACAATTACTCTGCCTTTACCAACACAACCAAGTCTGACTTAGACAAAATGACTCTCAAAGAACAACTAATGACCATCTGTTCTTTACTTTAAAGTATATCTTCCTGTTAAAGAACGAAGCCAAAAATCCAAAATTGTATAGACAGTCAGAAATACTGTAAGAATAGAAACACTGCAATTGTTTCAGATAAACAGCAAAAGAGCTTTTTTTTTTAATAACAGGGTATCCCAAACAGCAATGGTTGCATCCATGCAAATAGATTCTCATGGTTTTTTAAATTGATATTACAGAAAACACATCTGAAATGTGATGTACAGGGTTCAGCTTACTTTGTTTTTGGATTTTTTACTATAAGGAATACCTTTCCTACTTGGCTTATCTAATATGGAAAATTTAGATCAACATTCTCAGCCAATACCAGATGTTTAGGAAGCATTTCATTAATGTCAGACTATGCTTGAATCTGGAATGTTTCACAGCCAGTATCTGCAGAATCATGTCTCACTGCAGAATACAAACAGCCATCCTACTGCTGGAGACAAGTCCTCATTTTCTCAATGTCTTGCCTGAAGGGAACCCTAAATTACCCAACGAATTAAGTTACAAGGAGATAAAATCAAAATACATACTGAACTCCCTTGTGAAATGTTTATCATATACACAGTGCTTATCATGTATTTATTTTTCAGACTGTAAAAACATTGCAAAATTAACACATCTGAAGATGAATATTAAGAAATAAGATGCTATGTCAAAGGTTGATTCCAAACAGAAAACCTGCTTTTACCTTATAAAGGAACAGATACCCTGTGGCAGATAAAATGCTTTTTCCTTAACATGGTGCAGCTCCCCATTTTAAAATTACCCTTCATTTATTGCATTAGAAGAACAGCAAGACTCTTTCAACACCTTCAAGATGTATCTCTAGAATGGTTGCCTGGTCTCAAGGCTTTACTGTGAAATTTAGTCAAATATGTACAAGCAAACAAAAGCCAATAATGTAATCATACATAATATCATCTTTCACCTGTGAAAACAATCTGCTTTACAGTTTTTGTGTTCCAAAGGACACTTCTGAGCCAGTTTAAGCAGCAGTATGCATACATAATGGGAAACAGGACTGTGGAACAAGAAAGTTATGACTGACATTTTCAGAAGTGGACAGACATTTTAGGTAACCATCTGTAATACTGTAGGCTTTCGGCTGTGTTTGTTGGTCATTGACACTCATCCAAAACCAGTGAAAGCAGCAAAGTCTAAAACCAAACAACCAAAGTCAACTGATTCAAAGATGGCCCAAATTATATATTTCATGTTTGTGCTCAAAACATAGTCAACAGCTGTAGAAATCTGTCCACTCACAGATGGCTCCTTTCAAATTCATCTAGAAATGTTTGGTTCTTTAAACCTGAAATCTGCTCTGAACAAATGCAGAATGCATGAGATTCTCTGAAAGAATTTCTTACTATTCACAAACAAACCCTCAGAGTATCTTAAAAATGCATTAAATATACAGCAGTGACAGACAAAAAGAATTTAAAAGCTCTGTGTATCAAATATGATAAATACAAAAAAATCAACTGAATTTTCATGTTTCAAATTAATCACAAAAACCTTCTTAAAATAAATGCTTTGGTTTTGTTTCTTTTGTCTTTCAAAATCTTGAATTGAAAGCAATAGGGGGTCAACTTCTTGCAAAGGAGAAAGCCCAACCGACCCATTCTACTCTATATCACAGATCAGAGAATGGTTGGGGTTGGAAGAGAACTTAAAGATCATGCAGATTCAACAGAAATATATTGATACAATTATGTCACCAAATCTAAAAGCAAATTAAGACCACCCTTTAAGGCTCTGATTTCAGGCAAGGTCTTCAATGACAACTGATTTTCAGGAACAGGTTTCAGAAAATTGTCATTGGTGCCTGTAAACAAACAGGGTTCAAGTTTCAGCCACACAAATTCATCCCAATTAAGTCGAAGAGGAAAACTCTAGAACAATACTGTAAGTGTTTACTAGAAAAGTGATAATACATAATTCAGTGACTAACCTCACCATTTATGTTATCCAAATACCTGTGACATCAGGGATTCCTATGCACTTCCTCCGGAAATCTCCAGCAAACTACACAAGCACAGGCAGAAGTACAATGTAACTCTCTGAAAGAAAACAGGTAACACCCTCCTGGCTGTAGTGTGAATTTAAATCTGATGAATCCACTTCATAGTTAATTCAAAATCCCTGCATTACATGGTACCATTCTGATGCACAGGTTCACTCAGAGATGCATTTTAAGACCAAGGTGCTCTCTAGGAAAGTTTGATAAGTGCTATGCAGTAGCAGGTGAGACCTTTGACAGTAGAGATACATGAAAACTTTGCAAACAGTTTTCTGTGATTGCACACATTCCTAATGTTCTACGTAGAAGGGCATTACAGTTATAAACCATGCCGAAACTTTTTATAAAGGGTCAGTAGCCCAATTCCTAAATATAAATTAGAGTTCATTTAAAAATTGATGAGAGACTGTCTACAAATTATAAAGTAGTGCAGTTCCTTGGACTTAATTTACATTGATTTATTTGCACTAGTTGGCCTTAACAAATCTCTCATGTCCATTATTTAACACCACATGTTTTGAATAACTAAAGATATATACATGTGTAGGTGTCTTGTGTATGTGAATTTCCCCATATACACAGGTACATTTAGAATATTCTACTTCTTACAATATTTCTCAAAACATTACCACGAGCTCCCCAACTTTCATTTTTCGCTCATACAGAGTTTAGCACAACAGGCACCTTATGCTCTCTGTAAAATATCAATAACATACACTTTTCATCCAATCTTCAATATTTGAGTTTCTCTCCCATTTGAATTTTTTCATACTTACGGTAAATCAAAAAAAGAGATAACAAACCAAAATGTTTGCTGGCAAGTCTATGTTATGAATCACAAACAATTTCTGAAACAACTTCGCCAAGCTGGGACATTGCTCCCACTGATATTTGTGTAGGCTGTAACTGGAAATCTCACCACTAACCTGTCAGCCAAGCTATTACTCTTACTCCTCTACTTCAGAAGGCTGTAGTCAACTCTAGATTCCAATTTACTAAGAAGAACAACTAACAACTCCAAAGGCCATGTAAAGGATCAAACACAATAGTTCAGGAAAGACAAAGGTTGCACACATAAGGAATGACAAGAGGAAAATTAGAGGGGTTTAGGTAAGAGAAACGTAACTCCCATATCAGTAAGAAAAAAACTCCAACTTACTTCCCATCTGCTTTTTGCAGTACCTCTAGTGCTTCTTTTCGGATTCTCTCACACAATAAACAATAGGCTAAAACCTGTTGGTTTCTAACATGTGCTAGTTTTGATATGGTTGGAAGAAAAACTGTGAAGTCACGGCATCTTACCATTATTTTAAGTGAAGTGGGTGGCGACACACTCAATTTTAGAGTCATTTAAACCCAAGCCAGAACATGTCCTATTATTTGGGTAATAGCACGTAGTTTTTTAGCTAAGGACTGTGTTTTATGGAACGACCCCAGAACCTACATTTAAAGCAGACTAAAAAATGCTTTAAATTCAGAACTTTATTTCTTGACTTTTAGACCCTACTATTTTATTAAGTCAAGAGGGTTTTAAAATGTAATCCCTTAGCTATTTCCTCTCTGTTTTAAGAAAAACAGCTAAAGAGGGTGAAAAAACCCCATCAACCAACCCAGTCACCCTTAAAGCACACCAAGGCTTCAAAACTTTGTCTTGAGAAACTAATAATAAAACAGCATGCAAATCCCTCTAGTTAGAAATCACCAGAAGAACTGGACTTGACTAGACAACAGTATTATCACACACATGAGCAATGCCCAGCTCCACTCACAGGACATGTGCTAGAAGCCCCATCTGCTGTCAACCTTTTGAATTCCTCAGTGGGGGGGAATTACTTTTCCTACACTGCAAGATTTGTAGAAGCCTGTTCTTAGCTTCTCTTACCACTGTCAAGGTGGGTAATCCGAGGTTGGCTAATTAAAATAAGGAATTTGGCTAACAGGATTATCCATACATCCTAGGTGATATCTTCAGTCAGGAAAAAATCCTGAGCATTGAACTCTATTGAATTTGAAACCAACAGCAACAACTTCTGCTCCAGACCCTGGCAGATTCTGCAGCTGCCCACTCTGCTGGAAAAACATCTTGAATCTTTCCTCAGCTGTTCAGGCCTCTCAAACTGCAGTGCATTTTCACTTGGACTTTGCAAAAAACACAGCTGTTAAAGCAGCATCTTGCTAAACAGATCCACTCTAAGAAACTCAGCCTAAGAGAACTTATGGCTTACTCAAACTTGTTAACACTCTGGACTGGGTTTTCGGATGAATGCAAAGACACAGTATTTCAAATGGAAATTAAAATAAATGACATTTCCAGAGCAGAATTTACCAACTTGAAAAGTGCTCTCTCACAAATAGCTTTTTTTGGTCATTAAAGATAAAACTTCTATAAGTGTCCATATTAGCAAATAACTGAAGAGGGTTAGTAATCAACAGTGCTGCTTTCTAACCACCAAATTTAATGTCAGATACTTGCAAGGCACCACATTTACTGCTTTTCCTAAAGTAAAAACCAAAAAAGGATAAAAACTGCAAGATAAACTTATTGTAAAATTCAAGAGAATACAGACTGGTAAAAACAAGAAGTTAGAATATTGCTTGGGTTCTAGTATGACTTTTTTCAATTCCACCATGACATTTTTTCCCATCACTTCCTTGTAATCAAGCTTGCATTTAGAACTCTCAAACATTCACTTTCACACTGCAAAAGAATAAATAAAATGAGATTAGAGAACAGAAATATTTAAACTTCAAAAAAATACACTGGGCTGGAAAAACTGAAAGTGAAACCCACAAACAGTATAGCATTTACAATGAAATGGGACGTAAAACCAGCTCTGGTACCAAAGACAGGGACAGAGATTACATCAGTCCCAGCTTTTACACTTTATCCAGAACTTGACAAAGGATGGGCTGAACTTGGATACCTGATACAAATACTTCAGGGCAAAGAGTAATTTCACACAGCTCGTCAGCAATGTCCTCTGCCATAGGCAAGCCACAGTTCTGCATGGCATTGCAACAAGTGAATTAATTTAGCATCCAGTTTCTGCAGATCCACTCTTGACTTGCAACTCCTGTGTGTGGCAGAAATGGAGATGGAGAAGCAGCCTCAAAAACACTTACCAGTACAAGGAACTCAGAGATAGGGAAATTTATTAGCACAACATTTCATATTGCTTTCATCAGTTCCCTCAAAAAATAATACAGAACGAGCAGCAGAAGCATTAATGCATCCTAGGGTCTGGGAGAATCCCACAGAAATTCAGTATCCAGACATGGGAGTCAAAGCTGAGAAAAGCTAATTAAAGCATTAGGTGGAACATTAATATTTTAATTAGAAAAGACTGCTTTCTCTTTATTTTTCACTTTCAATGCCACTCTAAGTATGAGGAAATCCTCTCTTTTTTCCTCCAGTCTAATTGTGGTTTTACAATGTATCTTTAGGCACGGACAAAAACTCTGCAAAAACTGCTGTTACTATAGTGATTTTAATTACACATAATCTGAAAACTCCCAAACATGCTATTCTAAGGGTTTTACTGGGGAAAAAAACCTTAATCTGTAAAATAAAACCTAATTTCTGAAAGCTAGTAATTTTGTTCTATTACCATCACAGGCAACACCAAGTGACATTCAACAACAGATTTTTTACACACCACTAAAATGAAAATGATTATAATTGTGGCCAAATTACTAAAAATTAAAATTGCAACTGAGCTATGTAGAAACAAGAACGTAAACCCCTTATGATCACTTTGTGTCAGTCCCCAGCCATACGGTACGTTTGATATGACACTTGGAATACAGCCCCCAAATGGCAAATTGGGAGGTGTCTACCAGTTTTGCCAGAACAGTCTTACTGCCTCTGCCACTGATGCTACTCAGCCTAAAATGCTGCCCTATTTTACTTGATTTACACAGAGAGCAATATATTCTGTATTTATATCAACCACATGGAACATTTTAACACCTCTAAAATACAAAGGTTATAATTTTAATAGGGAAAGATCAAAAAACTTCCAACAACTGAATTTTCACCTTCCCACTGTAAGAAGCACCTGTTAACACTAGCTGCCTGGGTTATTCCTTGGAAAAAATAAAATCTGCATCCAGTTACCTGTTACTAAAGACAAAGATATGCATAAAATATAAAATACCTTGTAGAATATCCTAGAAAGGAACACTATAGCTTAGAAAATCCTGAACCATTTGGTGATTTCATTTTTTTTTTGTCTTGCAGGGTGAAGAACAAGATATGCACGAAACACATCAAGAAGAATCCTGGCGGTGAAAACCCAGAGACATCTGCTTCAGTCACATATGTCTCACTGAGTAAAATCAGAAGCAAAAGCTCACAGACCTCATCAATGCTGACTTTTTGTTTTGCTGGTACTGCTCAGCTGGTTGTTGGGGCAAGGGATTTAGCAGCAAAACAAAAAGACTGTATACAGCAGCAACCTATTTATGACTGTGTTAATACTGCCCTCATATTGCTTGAGTGACTGCACAAACAAAACTGCACAGATTTTCAGTGCCTAAGAGACACACATACAGTTTGCAGTTTAAAATCATTAGGCAGGAATAGCATCTACACTGGAAGTCATTCAGATTTGCTCAAGGTATAAATCCCTTTCGCTTCCCACAACTCTGCTCACTGAGCTCTATTTCCAGGACTCCAGAACATGTAAAGCCATTGCTAACTGCCTTTTTCTGGTTGTGAGCAGTCTCTCCATAAAGAAGAGCTCTACAGAAAAAAAAGGAGAAAGAAAATCTACAGTAATGCTCTGATCAAACCAAAAACTACAGTACTGAACATTAACGCAGAATCAATCTGTCATTTTGCATAGCTTCAATGTAACCTGACCAAGTTAACAAAGGTAAAAGTGCAAGACAGGAGACCTAGAGACAGAGCTGATCAGGTACACTGACACTTCAGTTAAAATGCATTGTTAATGTGTTTGCTGTCCTCCAAATTATGATCTACAAGATCCCTAGAGCAGCTGTGATCTCTGTTAAAACCCGCAGGCATGTAATTTGTGCTGTAGCTTTGACAGCTTAAACTCTGGACCATGAGATGAAAGAACTGAAATCTTCCACTAAAATTCGCAGTCCTGGAGTTCTTTTTCCTTCTTCAGTCCTTTTCAAGACACTGAGTTCTACTGATGAGAAAGCACAGTATAAAACCTGCTTCTGTAAGAAATTGTCCACCCACATAAATTTTGCTTCGTCTGTGAGATGGGCAAGAAACTGGCTCAGACAGAGCTCACACTCAGAGTGCTCCAATGGTCTGTACTCGGGCTGGCAGCCTGCCACAAGTGGGAATCCTCAGGGATGGACACTGGGCCTCACATGTTCAGTATCACCAAAACAATCTGGATGACAAGACTGTGAGCACCATCACCAGGCTTGCTGATGACACCACACTGGGTGGTGAGGTGGATGTGTCAGAGGGGAGAGCAATCTCACAGACCAGGACAGGCTGAACAGTGAGCTGGCAAGAAGGGTGTGGAGTTTAACAGAGACAAGTGTGAGGTCCTGCAGCAGTGACAGCACCAAAGAGCCTGGCACAGGCTGGGATCCTCTGCTGAGGGGGATGTGGGGGTCCTGGTGCACAGCAAGCTGAACAGGAATCAGCAGTGAAGCTGCAGCAGCAATGAAGGCAAATCAGATGCTGGGATGCACCCACAGGGGCACCACTAGCAGGGTTGAGAGATGTGACCATCCCAAACTACCAAGAGCTTGTCAGGCCACACCTGGAGCACTCCTGTGCCCAGTTGTGGTCTCCCCAGTTCAAGAAAAGGAACAGACAGACTGGAGAGCATCCAAAGGAGGGCCATGAAGATGGTGAAGAACCTGTCCTAGAAAGAGACGGAAGGAATTCAGTATTTTATTCTGTGGAGAAGGTTCCAGGGGACCTCATCATAGTACATGAAGAGTGGCTGTAAAGAGGATGGAGACTAACTCTCCACAAGGAGCCACATGGAGAGGACAAGTTCTACCAGGGGAGGTTTTATCTTGATATAACAAATATTTTACAGTAATAATGATCAATGTCTGCCCACATATACGCAAATACAGATATTCTAACTGAAATATCCAGATAAATATCCCACTCTAATTGCTGGCAGAGTCTTGATGTTTTGGCATAAACTTGAGTCACAATTCATTGCAGATACTGCCTTTTACAGACGGCAAAACTTCACCACCAATTTTTGTAAATGCCTAAAACAGTAGAAAAATATACCAAAACCCACCAGTATTTAAGATGCAATGACATATCTAAAAAAAACCAAAATACCTGCTGACTAGGGAAAGCATCTAGTGTAACATTAAGGTTAGTTTTAAGAGTTATTATTTATATTAATATATTGGCTCTTTATAAACTTAAAATGAAGAAATAGAGTTTATCATGTAAATGAAGAAGTAGAGTTTATCATATATCAAGGCAAACACTCAAACAGAGATTCATCAGTATTTCTTCCACCCTGGAAGATTTCTTGCACCAAAAACTCCAATGAGACTTGAAATTAAATAACTGTAACCTTGTTCTTCTGTCATCCCACTTTTTTTTCCTCATCATTCCCAAGGCAACATTTTTTCTTGTATTTTCTAGTTCCAGTCTTTCAAAGAACTGAGGTCCAACCTTTAAACATATCAAGGCCTCTCAATCTGTTAGCAGATGAAGAGGCTTCACTTAGGTTTCCACTCAAATTAATGGCTATGTCAGGGTCTTGTCCAGTAATTCAAACACATGTTGAAAGCCAACAAACTCCTGCAGTTTATTTTTAAAAACTACTGACTTTACTATATCAAACACTTAAATGGGTGAGATTTCAGCAGTGTATTTTGTTAGCTGCCTGTTTACCATTTAGAAAGTTATAGTTACATTAAAAATAGTTCTAAAAATAACATTTATCGAAATAAAACATTAAAAAGGAAAAACTGGACGGATGTTTTTTCATGGAGCTACTAGAATCAATGGTCCTATTCCCTGCTGCAGAGCAATTTTCACTCCAGTCAGCAGTGTCATTTCACAGTCACACTGATGTACAAAAGACTTCTGCATAGCCTTCAAAGCCTGCATAAAAACACAGTTCCTTGGAAACTTTTGAAAATACATAGAACACATTTATTCTTTCCTGAGAAAGCCGACTACTGGTACGGGCATCCCAAGTCTGGACACTGCTTAATGAACATTTCACAAAAAATTATCTTCTGAACTGGGCTGAACATTTAACTTCTTGACCACCAGACCTCTGAGACTAGAAAGAGGAACCTTCTACACACATCAGGTGCCAATGAAATCATCAAACTTTCCTTAGCAAAACCATTTGAGAACCCTCCGTACTTTTATTTTCCCCTCAATTTGTGGTCTAGAAACCTTAAGCAAAGTTTAAAATTTTTTTTCAAATTACTGTGTTAACTGCCAGTAATCAAAGTATGCAACCACAGTTCTCCTTTAAGACTGATTTTCTTCAGCCCAGATGTATTTCAACAAATTACATGCTTAACCGAGGTTTCCACTTTTCCCTATTGACTTAACAGGGAACTTTCAGGAACTCCAAATTTAGGTGTGTGAGTTTGCTGCCTAAAATTAGGTGGGATGAATATACCTCAAAAAAATTACACAGCATTGGTTGATGAGGAAAAGGTCTAAGGTGATAAATCACAGGCTGACTTGAAGCAGCCTCTTAAACTGGTCCCAAATGGCTCCTTAGAGTCCTAACAGCTTTTTCCTCTCAATAAAAACCAAAATGGCAAACAATGATCCATGGGTTGAATGGTGCTCTGGGATACAAAGAGGGGGAATTTTCTCCCTGGTTCTCCATTTGGAAAACACACATACAGAATTCCATATATACAATACTTCATTGTTTCAAATCAATTCCATCTATGCTATTTAATACATTATTAGTTCAACACTGCTACTGCAGGTAAAACTGGCTTTGCTGTGAGAGCTGAATTTTCTGAAGTTATTCCCAAAACATGCTGCAATCTGACAACGTGACTGTCAGTCTCAGTACTAATGATTTAATAGCACAAAGGAATTGTTTATGTTTCACAGGAGGCTGAAAGGCCACAAAAATGTATTTCAAGAATTCTATGTTTAGCCAATCATTTTTCAGATAAAATTGCAAATGTTACACTTAATTTCCAGTTGTTGTTAAGTGAATAGCAAGAAATTAAGTACATTAAAATGGCAATTTTGGAAGAAAAAGAAACAAATCCCTAAATTAGATATTATTTTGGATATGCATATGGCATAATGGAAAACTTAGTTATTTCAGAGAAGAACATTTTAGAGATTGTCTTTGCAAGGAACATGTTTGTTGTAGTAAACAAATAATCCAACTCTAGAGAAGCTGTTTAATGGCCAAATAAAACTCTCTAAAGAGAGAACAGGGGAGCTCCTTAAAAATAACATATTCTAAAAAAATTATACAAATAGATGCACTGAATATTACATTTCTATGCACAAAGATCTAGGAACACACTACTGTGAAGCAGTTAGGCTTCTGAGCTTTTCTTTAATTTCCTTAAAATAAGTTGTTAAAAGAAGTTTAAACGATTTTTAAACTAAGTCTTTCAAAAGGGGAAACTCCTGTCATTATAGTCAAGCAGGGACTTCTCCAGTTTGTTATCCTGGACCACAAACTACAATAGCTACATCTCTAGTAATATCCAGCAGATGCAAAAAAATAGTCAACTTAAGTTTCATCCAGCCACCCAGGGATGACGCAATGCTAAATTTCAATGGATAAGAGCACAAAAGCACATGTAGAAATACTCCTTATAAATCAAACTTTCATTCACCTAAGCATCTATAATACAGTGACAGCTGCAACACTAATGTACAAAGGCAGTACAGTAAGGCCTTCAAAAGAGGTGTTGCATCTTATCAAGACTTAATCTTACTGCTCCAGCTCCTGAGGAGTGACTGAGGCTACATCTACCATCCATTCAGACAGCCCTGTGTAAAACAGCCTTCGAAGTATGCAGTATTTGGAATAAGGCAACTGCTGCACGCAAGTAAATTCGGTTTTGCTTGAAGAACAGTCAAAAGGAAATGTATTTCAAAATTAAAACAATGAAAAACAGGGTTTTTTGAATCTTTCTGCCCTTATTTTAAAAATATGAAACTCTAAAAAATTGAACTTGAAGACAGGTACATCCTAAAAAACCTCCAATTGTTTTTCGTAGTATTGCATCTATCACTATTGGAAAAGCCATTTTATCTCCTCTTTTTATCCCCAAACCTAGATGAAAGTTGAAAATCTGGAAGTTCAAATGAAGTGCTGGGGAGAGAAAAACAGATGAAAAAGAGAGGACAAGAAGCAGTGGAGAATGATCTACATCAGCTGAAGCAGTGGTATTTCAATCTGTCTGTACCAGAGCAAAAGTGTTATTGCATACAGTGTATGCAACACATCTGTCTCATCCATGTATGTTATGCAAACAAAGAAAAACGCAAAGATCTCATTTTTATGTTTTAGTTAAATTTTTCTGCCCTATGCTTAATTCCTCTATCACTCTCATTAAGTGCTTTGAATAAAACTAAAGTTAAAACTCCCATGCAGTTTCAGAAGATGAGAATATTGCTAATAACATCAAGGTCATGGTTTCAATCCCCGTATGGGCCATTCACTTATGAACTGAAATCCACAACCTATGTGGGGCCCTTCCAATTCAGAATATTCTGTGAAGTCAGAAGCAGTTCTTCACTGTATTCTTACCAATGTTGGCCAGCAACAGGCTGTAAGTTCAACTGTTGTTAAATGGAATGTTCTTTTATTTTACAAGGCAAAACAAAATGGAAAAAGCATGTTTTCTAGAAAGCTAAGGGCTAGCTAAGAAAAACATTTGTAACTTGTCAAGCTACAACCTGAAGTGTCTCCTAAGAACTGCTACATGGATAAATAAAAGCAA
This sequence comes from Vireo altiloquus, assembly GCA_013396875.1. Lineage (NCBI taxonomy): Eukaryota > Metazoa > Chordata > Aves > Passeriformes > Vireonidae > Vireo > Vireo altiloquus. The sequence continues at coordinate 1,116,390 of VZRF01003085.1, forward strand.
GGTCATGGACATATGTAAGTGATTCCTGTATGCATTAAAAACTTTTCCAGAAATAGTTGTCTCACATTTGTCACGGCACTGAAGAAAGCTGGCAGGTTAAAAAAAAAAATCAACCAAAAAGCACCTGTTGTGGAAAAGGAAGAATACTCAGAAGTGTTGCTGTCACTTGATTATTTCAATGAAAATTTTTAACCAAACATAACTCAATACCATTCGTCAAATCTGACTGCGAAGTGATGTGATTACCTCAGAGCGTATATGCTGGAGAGACTACATGTAGTGACAGAAACACTCTCATAGTCACTGCTGGAGATGGAGCTGAGGGGGGAATCACGTAAGCCATCCTGAGAACTGAAAAAACATACGGAAACAAAATGAACTGCTGAAGTGAGCAAAGGCAAAAACAGAGCATTGCGATAAGTCATGGCTTGTCATGGGTTATACAGAAATAAGAATAAACTGGCAGTTGCATATTTTGCTCTTCAGAAAATGATACAAACCTATTCTGTTTTCTTCCAGAAGGACAGGCAATAAAGCAAAGTAAGTGGGCACGCATCTTATAACAATCTTCAATTCAATTAATGCCATACAGTTAAAATATTCAGGAAAGAACTGAGAATCTAAGATTTTCATTGGAGATCGAGGGAACAGCATGCCCATGCTGCTAAGTGTGGTATAACCTTAAAATGAAGACATAACAAAACTGAAAGTTCATAAAGTCATATTGGGTTTCAGGCCCAGGCACAGTAATCGATATGCTTCAAAAACTTCTGAATATTGTAACAAGTTTGACCTACGTTTCCTCCCCGTTGGAAGAAAAAGGTTTGTTAGAAAGCAGAAAGCTGACACTTCAGTGATGGAGCTGAAGATAATACACCTACCCCTGCTCCTAAGTTTGCTCAGTCGCTGTAAGGGCCATATATGTACCTCAAATTTTGCGCTTTCAGACAACAGATATCCAGGAAGGAGTAGTCCCACGGCAAACCACTGACACTTTGTTAGTGGAAATTCACTGGCTACTAAGTAAAAGGATATGAGTAATTTAAATGAACCGTACACAACTTGTCTCTGGCATCCCTGGACTAATGAAAAGCCTCTAAATAACCATAATTTTGGATCTTACATCATATTATCAACATAAACTAGGATTAGAGGATTAAAAATAGTTTCATAAGCACTATTAAACGATCTTGTAAAGATCAATTTCTTGAGTAACAATTTACTGCTCAGCTACTGGAAATTCCACAAGCTGAAAAAAAATTATGAGATAAGAAAATATGTAATCCTGAGCAGAGATATCAAAGCTGCATTGGCTCTAGGCAGTGAAGAAGATTCATTCAAGCCTGCTGAAATCAAATGTTCACTCAACAGAAATCTCTGGACAATGCTAAGAGAAACCTAAGAAACATCTCCAGTTAAAAAAAGAGGTAGGTATATAGGTCAGGGTTATTTTACCTTACTTCTCCACAATTATGAGTAGATTTTTTTTATGTTATTTTGCTTTTTAGACATTTGCAAACCAGTTATGTTCCAAACTCTTCTTCTACCAAATTTACTATTACAGCTATTTTTTCAGCTAGAAGTCTGGAAGAATGCTTAAGGGAAATTCTTCAAAGCAGTGTATGGAAGGTATGTGCTTTAATCCCACTAAGAAATAATAGGATTTGTTTGCATACCTCCCACTAATCACTTGGAAAATGTACCCCTTCATGTTTCTCATTTCTGACTGCCAATTCGAAAATAAATCCCAAGTGTACCAAGCTTTAGTTGAAAGCAGAGACTTCACAACCGGAAAATAATTTTATCAGACTTGAACAAAAATCTATTTAACTTTCATTCGTTTTATGTAATTTCCCTTGCTAATTCTGCTCATTATGAAGAGATATATGCATGGAAACAAAGGTTTACTCTTTTATAGCTCATCACCTTTACCCATCCAATCTTACAATATGGTCATGCTACTAAAATGTAGCTTTACTATGTGTTTTACAGCAGCTAAATGATATTAAAAAAACTATTAGCATACAATTTCACACCATGATTAGGCAGGTGTGATGGTGTGCTCACCCCCCTTTTCTTTTTAAGCAAAAGCCAGAAATGGCAGTCTGGATGTCTGTACCCAAGCTGGGCTCTGGGGAGACAGGTAACACCAGGGTAGCCAAGGGCCATAAATCATGCTCAGCAGCTGAGGGCTACTTGAGCATGCACCAACCAAAGTACAATGGGTATGCAAATACAAGTCACTCATCTTAGCCCAAAAATAGTGGGCACTCCAGGGCCTGCTCAAGTCTTCTGTGCAGCAGCATGTTGCATGCCAGGATCTCCCCTTTTGAGTAGGGATGCTTCTCATGCATCAGATACTAAGCGAATTGGGAATGAGCATTCCGAAATGCTGCGATATTAGCTAAGTGATAAAGACTGACTGCACATATATAAATAATCCTTTAGACATAAACCACTGATCACATCTGAGACTAAGTCCAGATGCAGCCGCAGCCACACTCCTCTCTCAGAAGTCTTCTCTGAACCTCCTGACTCAATGCAAGAGTCTCCCTGGCAGCTTTGTCTGACCCTGTTTCTATGCCCTAAATACTGAAGTGTACTTTGCCATCGAACCTTCTTAAACCCTTGTCACATTTACCATGGAATTTTGTTAACTCATTGTCTTATAGCAAATACATCATTGCTTCTCTCTTGTGAGCGAAGCACATCGCTCTTTTGTTCAGAACAAACTAATCTTTGAACAGCAAAACCATGAAAAAGAACAAGTAGCAAACTCAGCATCTTCTTTTATGCTCTCTCAGTTCCCCACCATTTCCAGATTTTTCCAGTGTAACAATCCTGCCAGGTGAATTGGGTTAGTAATAATTTTTCTGAAAGATGTCAAGTTTGCTGTCCTTCAGTGCCTTCTGTGAAGCTCTGCCCGATATATTTGAAGTCCAATCAAAATATCTGTTACCAGATTAAAGAACTTAAATTCAATTTTCTTAGGTTTTCTACTTTTTTGAATTTAAGGTTTTAAGCTCTCACACAGAGCTCAAAGGGTTTACATGTTTCCTAAGAACTCAGAAGTCTTCACACATTTTTTTAAGGAGTTAAATACTCTAGGCTAAAACACAAACCAAACCAACCACTACCCTCATAAAGGGCCTTAATGGCAAGTAACCCCAATAAACATAATGAGCATAATGGCCCACAACCAGCTGGCACTATCAACTATCTCAATGCTATCTTTATTTTCATCTTCACAGATGTCTTCTGAACAGATAATAAGCCTCACCTCCTCTCTTCTCCATACTTCTTTGCCTTTCATTTCAATCTTCTCCCATCCCATACCAATTTCTATCAGCACAACTTCTCACCAGTTCCACCATCCCATCTGTTTTTAAGCCTTGTCTTAACATTGTTGGCAATTCTAAACTTCTTTATAAATGCCTTCATTCTCCACTTCTCCATTTTTCTCTTGGGGCACAAACCTGACCATGCTGAACAATCTGCTCATTTCAGGATTAGATATCCATCCAGTCAGTCATCATTTGACAATGCAAACTGCTTGAACACACTTAACACAAACCACACTCACAAACATTAGTTTTTTGTAATAAACTGTGTAGTTTAGGCAATTACAACATGTAAACATTTTTCTCATTCCTGTGTATCCATATAGATTGAATTATTGTAACAGAAACAGTATTTATGATTAACAGTGTTTTTTCTGGTTCACATTCAGGCTGTAACTCTTCAGATAAGAAGTTCTGTGTTTATTTAGTACTAAGAACTATCAATCCAATAAAGATAACTCTGTTTTATACTATCTGTTATACTAACTAGCTTTAAAAAAAAAAAAAAAACAGCAAAAAAAACCAAAAAACCACAACCAACAAATAAAAAAGACTCCTGACATACTCACTGCCTTCCCTCTCAGGACACACAGACTCAGGGTAACTGTAAAATTTTCTTCTTATTAATGTCTACCTGAAGATCCTCTTTGCTTTTCTAAGGTGCTGGTAGATCCTGAGGTGAATTGACCTGCTTTTTGCATCTCAAGATTCCCCTTATCAGCTGATGATGGCTCAGTGCGCATTCATTAGCACAATTAGAGAGGAAATCTGTGCATTCTGCAGCTGAGAGCTGCTAACCCTTCCTTCCAACATCAGCCCACAGGTGACCTGAGCTTCACCACGTCATGCTCACTTGCAATAACGTGTTGGATTGGGATTCATTGGACTGCTTAAACTGGGTAAGGTGGCAAAAGTTTCATTCATAGGTCTTAAATGCCTACAGTGCTGTTTGAAAAATTACATTCTAGCACTAGATAAAACCACTATTCATACTCATCAAAACACAGTTCTTCAGCACTTCTGATAAAATTACAGAATAAAGATTCGAGGACACAGAGAAGAGTGACATGGGGTGACATGGCTGCCTCTTTCCATGGAATACTGGCAGACTGCACCAATGAAACACTTATTTAAAGCTGTTGGCCATTTTTGTAACTATTCTAAGAAAAAAACAAACTGAAAGCCACCTTTATTTTATCCATGCTTTTTTCTACTAGAATGTGTTTCTAGCCTCTTACATTTAATTAAACCTCTATTTCAGGGGATAGTTTCTTCATGAATGCTATTAATTGAATACAATTACATTTCATATTACAATAGTTAATTGGCATAAATATTGTTTGACTAGCTCACTACATGAGGGCTGACTCTAAAGCCTCATCTGTCACACCAAATCCACTCAAAAATTATCTTTTAAAACTTTTTTACCTGTTATTTCAGGAATCCCTACATTGAAAGCTAGTATGGTTCACTGTTGCTTTAATTGATATTTGGACCTAGTAAAAGGGAAGCTGGTATACAACAGTGACACTTTCAATTAGCACACTAAAGCTTTCTAACGGCAGTCGTGTTATTGGATGCTGCACAAAATCAGCGTTCAACAGACAAGGTAAAACACTGCCACTTCTGATTTGAGACTTGCATTGTTAAAAAGAAGGGGAGGAAGGACTGAAAAAATTAATTTATACTGAATCTGAATTTGGCTAGTTGCACAAAGGCAAGAAACAGAATAGAAGGGGAACAAAGAATTTCAATTAAAAGCCAGATCAACGATTGCTTAAGGGAAGTTTTGCGGTTAAAAGGCTGATGTTTGGTTCCCAATCAATTACTATTTGCTTTTTGCTGATGAGAATTTTTCTTTCTCCTGAATATCTAGTTAAAGGACTAATCAGTACAAAACACTAAAAAGACATATTTTTGTTTATGTGAACTTGCCCAGCTGTCCATTAATTTTTTACGGAAAAGGCAACATTTTCATGTAAAAATATACGCAATTTTCTCAAGTCTTACTGTGATGGGAATATAGAAAAGCATGAATTTAAGACATTTAATCAAGTTCATTTGCATTTAAATATCAATTAATCTAGTTTTGATAAAGGAGTACTTGTAGAATCAAAAACCAGAAACTAAGACAAGCTAGAAAGCTACTTTGTGTGAATTTGGTTTTGTTTTTCTAGCAAATGTTTGCCATTCCCAAAATACAAGTGGTTCTTTTTCATGCATTTATAAAGGTGGAATGACTTATCTTAAAGTTGCTGTACTGAAAATGTGCATACATCACATGTTGCTAAGGAGTGAAGAAAATAAAGTACCAGCCAAAAAAAATCAAAATTAGAAACCAACTGTCTGAAACAGGTGTTCATCTTTCTACATAGTTATTCTAATATGCTGAGGAAATAAAATTTTTAATATATTACAATATAGACTATTGTAATATAAAAATATTGTACAATATATAGAATTTAGGATTAAAGAATTGCAAGACTAAGATATGAGACAATTTGAATACCAAGCTAAGGAAAAAATTATTCCTCTTATTCTAGAATTCCAATATAAAACAACAAATTTCAAAACATACTTTTCCAAGGATGTCTCATTCCTCCTCCTTACACTGCAAAAGCATATGGCAAAATATTCTATTTTGCAGCCCCCACACGTAAATGCAAACAGTGACAGCATCAAACAGCCAATGGACACAGCTTGCAAGAAGGGCAAAGGTAAGAAATTCTCCTCACTGCCATTTATAGCTCCTTTTGCCAGTTCTCAGGTGCACTGCAAAAAACTTCATCAAGAATACGTTCAAACAGATCAAGGAAAATGCAAAAAACAAAATTGTAAAACTTAAACTAGACATTTCAAATAGAACTGCAATGGAAAAGAAAGAAACTATGCTTAACAATCCCTTTTTTAATACCAGAACTGTTTTGAGGTCAGTATGCAGATAAACAAATGTGCAACAGAACCAGGTATTTAAGACTAAAACATGAAAACACCAGCATTATATGACAATATCAGACAGGTTGCCAAACTTCATTAAACATTAGTAGGTTTACATGGACTCCTCAGCTCCAGAAAGAACAGAAAGACAAATATTAACAAGAGACAAAAAAAGTTACCTTCCCTCTTTGTAATTTTCTTTCTTCTTTGAAAAAGTAGGCAGAATTTTACGTTTAAATGAACATTTTTTTAGAAGTCTGTATAGTTTGCTTCCAGTTGAAAACCACTGAATACTAGATACAGACTTAAAGCTTGGTTTTGGTGTTAACTCATGTCCTTTTCTACCCCAAAACACCAAATGGTGCTTTGTCATAGTTTTATCATATGTTCTATTCTTCCATGGCTTTCCCCCCTTAACATGTTTTGCTACATGACAGCCTTTATTTATCACATTGTCCCTTCAGCAGATCAGATACTACATCTTTGCTAGTGCTTTTCTCATATTTGCATCTCATTAGCTCTGCTGCACAAGACTCGTGCTGTTGGTGTTTTGTATCTTTGAGATACTTACAAGCAAATAACAGAGAAAGGCATAACATTAGCTATGACTTAAAAATCAAAGTAGTAGAGAGCTGTCAATACCCAGTGACGGCCTTCTGTGACAGAGTGACTCCATCCATGGACAAGGGAAGGGCTATGGGATGTTATTTAGCTGCACTTCTGTACAGCCTTTGACAGTCCCCCAGAACATCCTTCTATGTGAACTGGAGAGAGATGGATTCAATGAATGGACTGTTAGATGGGTAAGATATTGGCTGGGTAGTCAGATCCAGAGGGTAGTGGTCAATGGCTCAAATCCCAATGGACATCAGTGACAAGTGGTGTCCCTCAGGAGTCTGAACTGGGACCAGAATTACTTGATGTCTTCATTAATGACACAGATGAAGGAATTGAGTGCACTCTCAGCACATTTGCTGATGACATCAAGCTGGGTGGTGCAGATTCACACACCTGAAGGATGAGATGGCATCCAGAGGGACCTGGACAAGCTCAAGAAGTGGCCCATGGGAATCTCATGAGCTGTAACAAGACCATGTGCAAGGGGCTGCACCTGGGTCAGGGCAGCTCCTGGTGTCAACACAGGCTGGAGATGAACAGATCCAGAGCAGCCCTGAGGAGGACTTGGGGGTGCTGGTGGGTGAGGGGTTGGACAAGACCCAGCCTCGGGCACTCACAGCCCAGAAACCTGTCCTGGGATGATCCAAAGCACCATGGGCAGTTTGAGGAGGGGATTCTGCCCCTCTGCCCTGCTCAGGTGAGACCCCAACTGCAGAGCTGCACCCAGCTCTGGGGCCCCATCACAGGAAGGACATGGAGCTGTTGGAGTAAGTCCAGAGGAGCACACAAAGATGATCAGAGGGATGGAGCACCTCTCCTATGAGGAAAGGCTGAGACAATTGGGATTGTTCCACCTGGAGAAGAGAAGGCTTTGAGGTGACCTAATTGAGGCCTTCCAGTACCTGAAGGGAGTCTACAAAAAGGATGGAGAAGAACTTTTTACAAGAACAGGTAGTGACAGGACAAGGAGAGATGGCTTCAAGCTGAAGGAGGGTAGGTTTAGATTAGATGTAAGAAATTTTTTACTGTGAGGGTGGTGAGGTCCTGGCACAGGTTGCCCAGAGAATTTGTGAATGTCCCATCCCTGAAGTGTCCAAGGCCAGGTTAGACAGGGTTTTGAGCAACCTGGTCTAGTGGGAGGTGTCCCTGCCCATGGTAAGAGTTTAAAGATGATCTTGGAAGTCCCTTCCAACCCAAATCATTCTATGATTCTATGAAATCTTTAGTGGAAGAGTGCTCAATCTGTATTTTAAACTCCACTGAATTTTGAGGCTAGACAGAGAAGCCTGAAATACCAGGTATTTCAGATACACAGATTATTATGGTAAACCCATCTGGATCACAGAGATTACACCTACAATGTTATATTGTGCAGTAAGATGACTGACTTACTAAAACAAACAGTTTGTGTCACAACATACACATTCTGCTTTATTCAGAAAAGGGAAAGAAAATTTTCTTCTACTTGGTGACTTACAGTAACTAGAAAGTAAATACATTTATCAAGTTGATGAATGAGCCTATCCTGCAGCTATTCCATGTGTATGAGATTGCTTATTGTTCTAGCTAATGGGTCCATCATTCTGAAAATAATCTACTGTCTCCAACATTTCCCCTATGGTTAAGTTGGCATTCACAAGCATGTAATAGGGAGCAGTCATAGAAACCTAATGTGATCTTCCAATTTAAAAACACCATAAAAAAGCAGTGATTAGTCATTGCCCAGGCAGCATGAGTAAGGAAAGGTCTACAAAGTTCCGTTTTGTAACTGAGTTATCTCTTTTACTGATAACATGACTAGTGATTCAGAGGCAAGACTCAAATCTATACATAAATATAAGAAAAAATAGGATCTATCCGTATATAAATTTTTAATTTAGTTCTCAGTAGAACCACAGTATCTCCATCTTTCACAGAATATACCAATGGAGTTGATATTAGAATGTGTCCAAATAAAGCGCAACAATCTAGTAAAAAAATGACTCCGTCCCTACTGCTCTATTGCTGCAAAGGTGAAATACTTGCCAATTAATAACAGATTACTGTACTGTCAATAATAAATACAGCTAACTAGAAGTAATCAACAAAAGAACTGTCTAAGAGGCTATGGTTAAAACAGACAAATCCCACAAATTTGTTAAAAAAGTCAAAAACACTCACCCAAGAGTTTCAGAACTCAAGAATGAATGAGATGAATTATTAAGCTCTCTTTTAAAACTTGGTGCTGGGAGCCTAAAGGTGGCAATCTCTAAAAATAAGGACTCCATGGGGATTCAAACAGCTCTAACTCTGTAAGCCTGATGATCACATCAAGCAACATAAAATGTATCAAAAGCTAAAATGAGTAGACGCCAATATGAAGGTCTGTCTGGGAAGAAGTAACATGACTTCTGCAGAGGGAACCTCTTGGGAGCTCTGTGGAGGGGTCAAGAAGCTTGTGAAGAATGGTGATGCATCTATCAAGCCTCTGGATTTCCAAACAGCTTCTGTCAAAATATCTCACTAAGGAGCTAGAGCATTAAGAGGGAGGAGCCCAAAAAGGATAAATAATTCCTAATCAGAAAGGGAGAAGCTGTTAAACAATCACTTCTCAGAAGGGTGGGATGTCATGGCTGAGGTTTTTCAGCACCCTGGGAGCTTTATTTTTGTGTACGATCTGGAAAAACAGAGAGAGCTATAAACTCTGAAAGGTTACTACCAATGCAAAATTATTTAGAGTAATAAACAGAACAGACTGAAGAACTGCTCAGGATCCTAAAGTCGGAATAATAGGTAATAAAATGCAAGACTTAACTGTTAAACACATGGAGAACAATTTTAGCATCAGATACAGAATGACAGCCTCTGAGACCACAGGCAGCATCTTGGGGCTTTAGCAGACAACTTCAAAAAGAACCTCAGCACACCACATAGCAAAAAAATCCCAAGTCAAATACTGTGAACCATTGAAAAACAGCAGAAAACAATTATGCCACTGTGCACATCCATAGTTTGCTCATATCTTGGGTAAGTGCAGCTCTGATTCACTTATTGCTAGGAGTAAATTGTGTAATTGAAAACTGTTTAGGGCAAGAGATAAGGCAGGATCAAAGGTTTGGACAACCTGTGGACAACTTCTGATCACGCAGGCTCTGACTTTTCCAATCTGAAAATGTAACCACATAGACAAAATGTGACTCAGGTCTATAAAACCACAACAGGCAGGAGAGGCCAGACAGGAATCAGGAGCAAACAAAAGCAAGTGGGAACACAGACTCACAGAACTCCCTGTAAAAGAACAATTCCCAGATGAAGTTTTTAAACAATATTAATAGAGGCTGGACAAGTCAGTGGAGAAGTTAGTACATCCACAAAAGTGGGAGGCTGAAATAGTAGCTTATAGATACATACAACTTTGTTATATTTTTCAGACCTGTTCTCAAAAAATTCATTTAATATCCTACCCAAGGCAAAAACTGGTAGACAAATAGTCGTAATTTTGTATAATTTATGAGGAAACTAAATTAAACACAGTAATTACTTTTAAGCAGTATTCCACTTGAAGTGTTGCAAAATCATGGAATGACAAAGGGATTTGTGAATTACGTCTTAAAATTAGTTCATTTAGAAACCCTGTTGTAAGGCCTTGAATATGATCATAATTGCAAGCCTAAGATAGCAAACAGTCAGAATAATGAGAAAGATAAAATTACCTTCTCAAAAGTTGAGTTTTGTGCATGCTAAGTTGTATTTAACCTGTAAAAGGAATTAGGTCCAGGCCAAAGAACTCATGGCTCTATTTCCACTACCAGTAAAGTATTTCATCATTCAATTGGTACACTTATTTCTGAAGCCTTGATATTGTGGTTATGCTTCATGGTTCAAGCTATCTCCACTGTGTTATCCTGAACTCCATGAATGTAACGAAATGAGAGATCCTGCACCACACGCACAACGAAAGCCAGCTGTCACAGAAATACAGAAAACAAAGGTAACTCATCTCTAATGCCTGCCCTCTGCTTCACGATATTGATACTTCAAGGAAACTGAGGACTCACTACAAAACAGGTTATCCTCTGAATAGTAAACCAAAATGAAGTCAAGTTTTCTACTGATCTGTGTAAGATCCCTAGTGTCTAATCAAAGGTGAACTGAAGCGTGGCATTTGCTTTATTACAAGTATTAATTACTTTATCTCCCTGTTATCAAGTTCCTTACTGTCCTTAAATATGCAGAACCTCAACTCATGACCTCTATTCTTCTATCAGCTTTGGCTGAAATAGTCCAATAGGCTTAAAAGCCACTTCTGTACTTTGTTAGGCTCCAGCACACACATTCACAGACAGACTTGTGTCCATAGGCAACATGGTCAGATCAACCCCTTTCTCTCAAATGAAGCCAAGGTAAAACGTGTTTAGATCACAATTTAATCCCATGCACTGATGCAAAAGTTAACATTTTAGTATTTGCCAGACACATTTTCCTGTAAAACAGCACAGTACAATAGAAGTAATGACCCAGGTACTGTTTAGCAACAATGCTCTCTTGGATACATTAAGCAGGTAATGTAACATTGATTGCAACGATACAGCGACATTAGACGATTAAAATTCAGATGTTCTCCAAAACTTCTGCAGAAAAACCGACATTCAATAAAAAGCCATCTGCATTAAAAAATATATATGGATAAATTCCTTAACCTAGCAACACTTTATTGTCCTTAAAATCAACATTAATGATACACCAGTCACTGCAGTACAAGGATATAGGAATTTATGTACATGCAAATTACTACCAAGACATTAAGTTGCTCTTACCTTGAACTAGATCTTGACTTTACATCTTCCTTTGCTGTCCTTTCACTACTAGCATCTTCATTGCAGTCCATTTTTTTATCACACAGTTGTTTTCTCTTCTCCCACTTCTGCTGATTTGAGGTGCTTTCTGCTTCTCCTTGGGAGTCACTTTCTGCTCCTACCTGTGAACCTGAGGAATGTGCCAGGCACTTAGAGGAAATTGGCAGTTTTTGCTCTTCACTGCCAAAGTCTCTTTCTGCTAACAAAGCAGAAGTTTCAGGTTTTAATGTTTCCTGCTCAGGGACTGAATTGTCCAAGTTATCTACATGGTCCATTTCCTTAGACTTTACTAATGTGTATGAAGCATTTACAACACCTCCTGCAGAATGTTTAGTCTTTAAACCTTCAACACCGTCCTCCCTGCTGTCTTCACAGCTGCCACAACACACACAGGAATTAATTAGACAGTTTGTGGCAGCTATACTGAGTTTATGGGATTCATCCTCCTCCTCATTTGCTAATGGATTAGCAGATCCAGGAACACAACTAATAGCTGCTTCTGGGGTTGTAACTGGGGATTCTGAGCTAGAAGGAGATTTAGGATTGAATATTACAGTAGCAGATATTTTCATTCCCCCTGTCCTGTGAGCTATGACTTCCGCCGTTTCTGCGTCATCAGCATACGCATCCCAGCCATTGAGGTATAACTGTGAGTCTGGACCTTCTAGACAGTTGCACGAATTTAGAACCGAAATGCCAGACATCTGTTTTCCATCTTCAACATTGTTATTATTGCTCAAGTCACTTTCAGCATCTTTTAAAAGCAAAGTTTCCTCTGTCTGATGGCCATTCTCATAAAGCAAAGCATCTCTATATTGCAGGTTCTGTTTTGAATCGTGGCAGGGGTTATTCACCCAAGCAAATGTATCACTTACTGAATCCAACCCAGCCAGAGCTTCTCCTGCTCCATCTAGGTCATCCATAAAAAACACTCTGTCCTCTTCATCAGTTAAGTTGTCAAGATGGTGTCTTGTTGGTGAAGCTTCTGTGCTGGAACTATTTCTTAGGCTAGGTCTGTGAGCTGGAGACTGACAGATGCTTGGAGGGGAAAGCAGAGAAGACATTTCATCTCCGACTCTGTGTACCATCCTGTTCAGCTGCTCCAGCTCCTGCTCATCATACTGCATGGAACAAGCCAGCTCAGCCTCTGTGTTCTCAGCTTTTGCTGAAAGTTCCTTAGGAGGCAAAGTTGCAGTTATGCCTGGGGGAATGACAGAGGGTACTTCAGGATCTGCTCTGACAGGAAAATCTACATCTTGAGAGATGCAGAGGTTACGTTCCAGTGTGTGCAGTTCATCCTCGGTCAGGGTCTGAAGGAGATCCCTGAAAATGAAGAAATACACACATCGCTTGTCATTTATAATAGTGAGGCATTGATGTTATGGATTTTAAAAAAGCTTTTATTGTTAGTGCAGAAATCCAGAACTTGAGGCACAGAGTACTTTTGACTGTGCAATTCAAGTTGCATTTGGAATTCACATCCAGAGCATGTGACTACTGATGCCTGAATTTGAGATTACTCATGCAAATAGAGAATATAAAATTATATACATGCTTGCAGTGAAGTCTCAAAATAAACCAAAACACACACAAAAATGGAACTTTTCCTCTCCCCATTACTTACAGTGAAAATATAAAACTGTCACCAACAATTGGATTTATTTTGTAATTTTAATTTTTTAATTCACAAATTTGACTTTGATTAGCAAACCAATTTTCCATCCTTCAAGTTGATTCAGAAATTTATTCTGCAAAAAGGAACCACAAAAGTTTCACAGCATTATACTGTCAGTGAGTTGTATTCAATAAAATAGTAATATTGCTTATGCAACACTAGTATCTGGAAGCCCAATCACTGAAACAGGGATTGGAAGCTGGCTCTCTCCTGCTTCAAACACTGAACTCAGTGTTCTGGTTTTGACTGGCTTAAGCTTAATTTTCTTTACAGTGGCTACCATGGGGTTGTGTTTTGGATTTGTGCTGAAGCAGTGTTGATAACCCAGAGGTGTTTTTGTTATTGCTGAGCAGGGCTTACACAGAGCCAAGGCCTTTTCTGCTCCTCACCCCGCCCCACCTGCGAGGAGGCTGGGGGTGCACAAGGAGCTGGGAGGGGACACAGCTGGGGCAGCTGACCCCAGATGACCCAAGGATATTCCATACCATATATATGGCATCATGCTCAGTACACGAAGCTGGGGGAGGAAGGAGGAAGGAGGAGTTGTTTGGAGTGGTGGCATTTGTCTTCCCGAGTCACTGCTCTGTGCGATGGAGCCCGGCTGCCCTGGGGATGGCTGAACACCCTCCTTGGGAAGTGGTGAATTAATTCCTCTTTCTGCTTTGCTTGTGTGTGGGGCTTTTGCTTCACCCATTATCTCAAACCTATGACTTTTCTCATTTTTATTCTTCTGCTTCTCTCCCCAAATCCAGGAGGGGTGAGCAAGTGGCTGTGCGGGGCTGAGTTGTAGGGGGGTTAAGCCACATACGAGTCATTAAGGAGTAAAGCTTCTCTGCATGATGTTAAGAAGAAGGCAGATCTAGAAGCAATTTAGTAAACTGTGTTTTCTACAGACATGCAGCATCTCCCGTGTTACCAAGTGTCCTCAGTACTGCAGTTTAGGACTATGGGCACCTGAAAACAAAGTGTTTTTAAGTGTTTGATAACCTAAAAACAAATCCACAAAACACAGCAGCACTTAATTTTAGGTCTGAATTTGATTTACACTGTCCTTCTCAATTAGAAGCCACATACACAAATATCCTCTGTCAAGAATTGCTGCCATCATCTTCAAAGATCAGTAAGAGTATTTTAGCATAAATGAATGGATAGCAAGACCTGTTCAACAGAAGTTAGGAGTCCATTATTCCTCATGTGTTTAGGAATCATTTGTTAGCAGGTGACATACAGTTGGCATAGTAATAATAATAATATGCAGATCTTAAAAGAATTCCCTTACAGGAGTAACTTTATTGTAAAAAAGAGACCAAAAAACCCAAAGAAACATTCAACACATCTTGCACCTTGATTCCCAGTCAACAGTTTACATTCTTAACTTGTTAACTCAAAGACCAAATATTTTTGCAAGTCCTACCAGCTTTTCAAATAGTTAAAAAAACACATCACTATTATCTGACTTGTACATCAGCTACCTGCATTTTAAAAAAGCTAACAGTTTAGATAAGCATGCTTAAGTCAGAAAAAAAAAATATGGCTATGTATATTCCACACAACTAGCATTTTATTTTTTAAAAAATCTTGCTTTATATGACTGATATGATCCTGAAAAAAGTTCTAAGCCTCCAGAAGCACCACCTTATAAGAACAACCGCACTACTCTATCCTCCCTTTTCATACTTTGTAACAGAGAAGTCAGAATTTCCTAGAATCATTCCATATGCATCTTCAATCCAAAGTCTGACAATTTTTTTCATTCATAAATGAGTAAGAAAGGAAAATGGGCAACCTTTGTTAGACGCACCTGCCTAAAAACCTATAAACCAGTATCACTATTTGGCACACTGGAACATTTTAAATATTCATACATTCCTTTCTTTTGTCTATATAGTATGTAAGGACACCACCTTATTATTACTCAGAGCCAGTATTTAACCAGTGTCTGTAAGAGATTAAGCACTTGAACAACACCTTAAAAACAAACAGACTGAGAATGGCTTAAGTTTCATGGTCAACATAAAACCAGTAGTATTATCATTGTTTATTTTTGAAATAACTATACCAATAGAATTAATAAAAACATAGCATAACATGATTGCTGCCATGAGGCTCTGTATTATGAATTTACATTTTGTTAGTTTTTACAGAAACACTGATGCAGAATTTTATAAGCATAAACAAAGTAATGTGAGATTTTAAAAACAGTTGGAGTTTTCATTTTAAAAAAACACAACAAACAAGAGTAAGTACACAAGTGTAACAGTGAAGGGTTTAAGCGTGTCCCTCACATATACAAAAATATTAAAGACATTAAATACTTCTGGGTTGGGCCAGGGCCCATCAAGTAGAGAATTCTGGCTCCTCATGGATCCTAAGGAAGTGCATAAGCACAGGACAGACACACAGTGATCCCTGTGAGTGCATCCTGCCAGCATCCAGCAGCCAGGGATTTCTGAACCAAGGCAGCATCCTTGTGTTCAGCAATCCACAGTGACCTTTTCTTGCACAGATTAAAAAGTGTAGGAACTAACCAACAGACAACTGCTTAAACATCTGCTACGCTTCTCCACACACCAGTCACACACACTTCTCCAAACAGGAAAACAATCAGCAACTTCTACAAATAGAGACTATACCAGCAATATTCAAAGGAACTTGCTTTCCATCCAAGCTCATCAGCATAACTGGGAATGATGCACTGGGCCCAGGGAAAATCTAAGATCCAATCTTCGGACTTCCAGTATCTAGTCTGGGGTTTTATTTGGTCTCCAGAACAGCACATGGCAGCACCTGGGATTCCTGGATGTCTGTCTGGGTTCCCAGAGCCACTCTGCTTCCTTTCCAAAGGTTGAGAGAGCCTGGCTGCCCAGATCTATCCAATACAGGTTTCACATGTTCACTGTAAATTAAGTGCTGGAAACACGTATTTACTTTATATTGGCTAACTCCATGGACTTGAGTAATGAACTCTCTTTCTGCCAGTAACAACACGTCAAAATTTAGGAGCAATTGCATGCAGTTTTGAGGATATTAAATAAAGCCTGATTTAAAAAATAACAATAATAATAATAATAATAACAAGAACAACAACAACCACCAGTGAAATCAGCTGATAGTCTTCATTGCCTTTTTAGGTGAGTCAGATCCACTCAGCATTGGAAGAATAACATAACCAGTTGAATTACATGTGTTAGTCTACCAGCCCTATAATTTCAGTGGTGAAATAATACCGCTTTAAATTCAAAGGGAATATGCTCATTTTCCTAATTCAAACACTGGAAATTTTGCTATTAACAAATACAGCTTATTCTAAAAGAGGTTCAGGTAATTTTCTTCACTTTTCTGGTTAAAAATTCCCTAGATTCACCAGCCATTTTTAAAGATGACAAATGTTTGGTCAATGGCTATCTTTTATATATACTGTATATTAGATTATACAGGACTCACTGCCAACCTGCCATGTTGTAAAATGCC
The DNA here is from genome assembly GCA_013396875.1 of Vireo altiloquus. Lineage (NCBI taxonomy): Eukaryota > Metazoa > Chordata > Aves > Passeriformes > Vireonidae > Vireo > Vireo altiloquus. The sequence goes on from VZRF01003085.1 coordinate 1,133,267, forward strand.
TATGAAGATACTGAAAATGAATGTGAACCAATATATGGACAGAAATATGACATTTCACTACTGAAAAACTAATCATCAGGTGTCATCAGTAAACTCTAAGCTTAATTAAACTGTAGCTACTTCAGTGGTTCATTTCCTTTCTGGTGAAGAACCTTTAACTCATTGTCCTCATATGGACAAAAATAATTTCTCCCTCTGCTTACATTATTCAGAAGCCACAGGTAAAGTCAGCTTCTGCAATTATCCACCTCGACAAGCAGCAGTGTGCTTTCTTCTCAGAGAGGCTTAAGAAAACACAGAATTTTAAAAAGTGCATGTTGAGGTTTCACCTGCTTTTACTCTTTTTGGCATTGTATCATAGAAAGGCAATCTAGCTTTCAAAATACGAGGAACTTTCTTCTTTCAGTGGTTACAGCTACTGGCACAAAAACAAAGCGAGTTCTTCAGATGTGCTCTGCCTGTTACAAGCAGTAGAAGAGATTTGCTCTGACTACTGCAAAACCGATGAACATATTTTACTGCCAATATCCAGGGTACAGAAATGAGTTCTTCAAAGACATGAGGCCAGATGTCTATTTAAAGACAAGTTCGGCTGAACAGAGGACAGGGCCACAAACCCCTCAATCCTGCACATTCCTCAAGCCTCCTCCATTAACTTTGCTCCTATTCTGACTAGAATTTTAAACTGCCTTGTCAGAGAAAAGTTTGTTGTTGCCAGCCCATGCTTCAGTTCATGCTTCAAAGGGAGCAAAACCAGCAACCTCAATGGAGCTGCCACCGTAGGAGCCCAGTGCAGGTACAGGGTACGCACACTCAGCTCCAAAGGACACCAAAGTCCACTGATCCATCTCACACATCCACGCTGAGAAACCAACACTGAGGTATGTAACAAACAGCACTGGCACTCCTTTACTGCCATTTTGAATCAATTAAAAGTTTTGAACATAGCCACCTTGGAAAAACTAGCCTGTTTTTCCCCAGTCACTCTGCACACTTTAAAAGAACACAAATTTCATGCTGCCCCCACCCAATTCTTTAACATAGAGACAGCTAGTCAATGATACAGAAAGGTTTCATTGTACTTAAAATGGTATGATCCTCTGATTCAGCAACGTGCACCACTTAATGTGCAATCTGCTTTATTCCGCACCACCAAAAACCACACGGACTCTGCCATCACTTGTAATGGTCCAGAAACAAGCACCAGGAAAGCAAAGAGCTCTGAAATAGGGCAGAATTAAGGAGTACTGCAAAATTCCAAGTTTGCTGACTTTTGAAAATCTATACAGCAGCCTCAAAGGTATATATAGCAGAGGTAGTACTTTATCACATGAACATTCAGTGTCACAGGCACTAAGTTACATTATCTATGCATAGAGCAGATGATGGGATTTGTATACTTCCTAAGCAGACTGCAGTAGTTTGGCAGAAACAGCTCAGATGCCTTAGTTTCAAAGGCACAGAGATAACACTACTATGTAATTATGCATTGGTAGACATATAAATTACCAACGCTAATGTTTTACATACAAAATAAAAGTCAACACAAGCACCTGGCTTAGATATTAATTAAAATGTTCAAAGCCATAATTTGCTGCTCAACCTTTCCAAAAACTAAGCAACAACCCTTACTGCTTTTTCTCAGAGTCTCAACAATCTCTATTGTTTTCAAAGTTGTAAGCCAACAGCAGGACACCAAAAATTTTCATACCTAACAGATATTTATCTTCTCTGCTAGTTCTGATTTAATTATGTGGATCAACATAATTAAATACAGTACTTATCTTTGTCTTATGGATATTTTAGGATAATACAGTTTAAAAATTAATTACCTGTAATCCTACAAAATAATCAGCTCTGTATTTGATGTTACTCCATGAGTTAAATTTTTAGTTGGCTAAAAAGCTACAGAACCTTACAGAGAAATTCACTGTGATGTGATCACATTCTGCAATAAGATGTTGTTCTATATTCTTACAACAGGCACACAACTGCAATACAAAATGCAGCTCTTTTAACAGAAGACTTCTGAATCTATTTTCATGCCTTAACTACTGGTTATAGAGACCAGAGGAAAAAATCCAGGAAAAAAACACTCCTCCTTCGTTGGAGAGCAGAAATATCAGTATCAAATATCTCATTCCATATTCTTCATAGGTTTCTATGAACATTCTCACAGAGTACAGATTGCAGCCTGATGAGTCAAAAATTATTAAAAAAAAAACCTACACAGCTCAGGTACTTTTAAAAGTAATTCAATTACCCTACATGAACAGCACTCTTATTTGTATCTCATTGTTATTTTCAGTCAATGTATTTCTCATTCAAGAATATTACTAAAGGATCTTTCTGAGCTCAGCTCTTGCCAGTATTTGAGTTCCTTCAATTCAGAGACTGTCAGACATGGAATTTTGTATTACTTCTCGCCTGAATTTTTGCTCTGATAGATGTTATCTCACTAAGAACGCTTTGCAAACTCTGTCTCCTAGACAACTGAAATCACATTTTTTAATGTTCCCTTTCCTTCATAGAATAAATACAAGTCTTAAAGCATATCAGAACTTTTCCAAAATTGAATCTGAAAGTCTTTGTTTTTTACAGATTGCATTGAAAACTGTAGTTATTGAACAAACAAGCATTTTACAAATCTGTTTTCAACCCCAGAACTAAGTTCACAGTAACTGAAAATTAAATCGACTGTGCAATACACTGACTTCATTGATTTTCATTTTCCACGTTGTAAAATATGAGAATAAAGCAGAAAATACAGATTATGAAAAGCATTTTAGCTTTTAAATATCCTTTTGGCTTTAGACAGCAAGTGGAATGCTGGTGAAAATATCTGCAACAGCTACATATCGGGAATAAGGTATTTTAATGTAAACTTCATGCACTTTTCAAGCTTCAGTACCAATAAAGCTTTTTCCCCCTTCTAACTTCAGTTTTGTTCCTCAATTCATGTTGTCGTTCTTAACTCAGTGTTTTATAATACCATAATCACTCAAAAAACCTCAACAAACCAAACATGTCGATTTGTCAATTTGTCAGTTTTAATTCTCAGATTTCAATATGAGTATCACTAATGTACCTAAAAATAAGAATTCTAGACAAAAATACTAGGAAGTCTTCAAGAGACACAAAAGGATGCGGCCCAGATATTTATAAAGGCTAACTTCAGAAATAGCTCCCCTCTGAACCACCCCTGACAGAGCTTACATTCTCCCTCAGGAGATGCCTCACCTCAAATGGATGAGAGGAGATCAATCTGGATAAACTATGTGAAAACTATTCTTACATCTAACTGTCACCTTGACATCCAGGGAAGGCAATAAACTGCTGAAAATTGGGCACATGGGAAAAAAAAAACCTGCCAAATTATCTCTAGAGATTTCTAGGAACAAAAGTTGAGGTTGGTATATAAATTTGAATTCTAAGGAAATAATGGGGCTTATGGATTAAGAAAATTTTTTAACACCCAGATAAAATACCTGAAGAGGGAACATAAAGATCCTTTAAAGATACAGCTTAATTTCTCCAAAGTAACAGATCACAGGTCTTCTAAAGACTTCAGCTAAGAAAAAAATATTTTAATGTTCTTTATCCTTGAGCCAAAGCCCGCATCTCCAATGGTAATCAAGATTGAAGCAATATGGAAAGAAGTATAAAATGATTCATCCTGTAAAAAATAAATTTACAATATGAAAAACTGATACTCATTTCTATTAGGTTAAGAATTGTGTGAGTATTGCATCATAGCATAACGAGAAAATGTAATAAGCCTAGTTAAGCAGAAACATTGATGCTAATTAGAAACAGAATCTCCCAAAAATAAACTCTAACTTTAGTATTTCAGGCATCATCGAACCACAAGGAAAATGTGAAATGCTACAAAATGATACTCAAAAAAAGAAACTATCACAGAGATTAAAAGTTCAGAAAACTACCATGAAATGAAAAACTACATCTAGTTATTTCACGGGTATATCAAGCTGATGAGAGGAAAATGCAGTTTATGGTTAACATAGCAAACAGAAACACTTTTCTAAGCATTTATGAGTTTTCAGTCCTCTGATTTTCACTTCAGAGGAGAAGCAGTTACACCTATCTTTTATTACTTGCCTTATTTTTCTTAGCAAAGTGTGAAAAGGTCTGAAGAGTTCAGACATATCTTCTGGTTTATGGTCCAAGTTTAATGGTCCCTCCGAGTAGACAACAAGGCCACTGTAATTCAAACACATGCATGAACACACACAGAAATGAAAACTTTATTACACAGACCAACCACTGAATAGCCAGAAAAGCAACTGTACATAAACATTAGAATGACATTTAACTACATCTCGTTATGTTATTTTTGTCTTATTCACCCACAGTTAGAATTAGATGCTATTTAAAGTAACAGGAAAAAGATCCTCTCCACTCTGTTCCCCCCTTAAACGTGGCAGGAAAACCAATGGAAGCATAAAGGGAAGAACACACATTTATTTCATTGCTGCAGCCGACTGATTAAAAAGAACAAAACAAAACCACAAAGGAAACCAAAGGAAACCTATTATCAAGTACACTGGGGAAAGTACACTGATTTAAGATACTGCAGATGTCTTTTCCTCTCCAGTCTAAATAATTTCCAGGTAGGGTAGCAGACTCTTGACCTCCTAGTTGTCTACCTCTAGGATAAATATAACCTGGTATTGGCATATAGTAAAAAAAGAAAATAGATTTTCTTAATCACATATGTTGAAGAAACCATGCTTCTAAATCAACTCGGCACTTGTAAAAATTTCCCCAGAAAGAGGTTTCACAATCCTGAAAGCCTACATGTACTTCAGTGTAGATATCTCAATAGCTCCTCCTGACCAAATCACCAATGCCTTAACCAGTTTGTGTGTCAGGATTAAACAAAATCCACGTTCATATATGCTGTACCACACCATACTGTGTCTGAGAGCTGATTCCCACCAGGCACCACTCTGTTGAAAACTGCTTAATCCTTTGCCCACTGCAAAAACAGTGTATGTTTCCCAAAGGTAACCCATTCTCACACTTGAGATTACATCAGCTTTCTTTTTCCAAGGCCATTTTCCCCTTCCGGTCCATAGTGTCAGTGCTCTGTTACCCAAGGTATTTCAAAGGCACGTACCTTTTCTAAAACTCAAATTACATTTTGCTTTAGAGAACTATCCAGCATCCAAATCATCCAGAGTGACGGGGACCCTGATATAACTAACAAGACTGTCAAAGTCCTTTGGTCACCAGTTATTCCCTAGCAAGCACTGTGTGACCTTGATCAAAGGCTCTTGATGGTGTGACCATCTCTGGATGCCACAAGCTATATAAATTCCTCTGAAGTATTAAAAAAAAAAAAGACCAGGGGATTAGGGATTTGAGGGCAGGAGGAGGGAAGAGGGGATGAGAGAGAGAAAAAGTTGCTTCCTTTGCAAGTCACTTTTTTTTGTAGCTTAAGACAAATTATCTTGTTGCCAAGGATACACAGTTTTATCTTTTTTTCTATGCTTTCCAAGCTTCAACAAGCAGGTTGCCACAAAGTGAAGCAGTTATTGCTGACTCACATCTTATGTCCTCCATAAGCAAATGTTACTACTTTGCTCAGTGAAAGCTCAAGGCTACTCTCCTCAAACTTCTACCTGATGCCAAGTCACTGTTCCTTTGGATTTCCGCAGAATTTAAATCTCTGAAGAAATTTAAAAAAAAAAAAAAAGTGGGCTAGAGCACCACAGGAAAAAAAAAATTATGAAATGGCTTCTGTATATGTATAACATTTGAAAGAGCTCTGAATCAAAGCCTGAATATAGCTGTAGCACTGGAAAGAACTAAAAATTGTGTCTTAGTATTTCCTACAAGGTTTGTGTTTCTTTCAGAAAACACCGTATATGGATGGGGTAGTTATTCTGTGGAACTTCCCATACAGTGATTTCTTTTCATATCACTGGATAATTAGGAGCAGTTAAACTTTTTCTCTTCTTCTCTATCCTTCTTTGCAATTTAGGACAGACATAATCTATTTTCCAGAGAGCCCCTGGTTTTCCAGTTAGTTATGATGTGTTCTTCACTGTGTCTTCCAGCAGCTTCAAACTGAGTTCTCACATTCCTGTTGTCTTCCAATAATCAGATTATTACTGTTATTATTTTTAGAATGTCAGTTAGAGACAATATACTATTTAACAAGAACAATAGGCCACAGGGATTTCCTGAGGAGAAGTGTATTACACTCAGGATTTGAGATTTTTATTTCCCTCAATTACACTACTTATATTAGCTAACTTTAAAACATTCACAATGGTAAAATATTAAAAATACACTGGCTTTACTCCAGAGAAGCTGCTGCCTTACTAAATCATGAAGACTCATTAGGCAAAATGCATCTGATTTGTTCAATATTGCAAAAACTGCATGAAGCAAAAAACACTGTCGTAATTCAGTTGCCTTGAGTGGTCAATACAGGGCACAAATCTACACAGAAGTTACACATATTAATACTTTCATTGAGTTACAATGCAGTTTGCCATGATAATTCTTTCTGAACCTAGAGTCATTGAGAAAAATACACAAATTTAATTGAAAATTTGTAGTTTTCAAGACTTGTATCCTTAAGTCATACTATTTTTGAGTGTCACAAAATATGTGGTTTCAAAAAATATTTCTGACAACATGACATTGCAAAGACTGATGTTCCTAATTTTTAAAATTTGCTGAAGGATGCCTGATCAATTGTTCCTGCCTTCTAAATTTGGAGACCTTCCATCTTTCTTTGTCTTGATAGTCTACATTAAACTGGTAATGATTTAGAACAAAACAATCCTCCTCTTTAATTCTTTCTAAAGAATGTTAAAGCAAACTCAGGTGAAAGATAGTCCATCAAAATTCTAAACACAGCTTTTCAAATCTTCAATAAACCTTTAAATGAGGCAGAGCAGACAGTAGTTAAAAGTTACTTACCATACAATGGCTAATCTTGGAATTGTAAACATTAAAGCTGGTTCATAGTCATCTATCATATCTTGAGTGAGGTATCCAAGCCTTAAAGCTCTAAGCAGAAGAATAAAATTATTTAATAAGACATCAAGCTCTTTAAAAAAACACTTCACTAAGGAAAAAACTGAAAAAATTGTTATAAGCCAAACCAAACTGATAGTGTTTAACCCATGTACTGTTTTTGTACCTAGGCCACTGTGTATATAACTGACTGCTTAAGTCTTTGCTTTAAAGAAAAAATAGTATAATAGAAACATAAATCCAGGAAAAAAATCCCTTTAAACACTTAAAGCTTTTATAGTCATTCAAAACCCAATTCCATTTTATGAAATTTTCTCTATTTACTATTTCATGTCAAGCTTCAGCTTGATACTGAAAACCACTGGTGCTGACAATTTTTCAAATAAAATAAATGGTTTTAAAGTAATAGGGGAAAGTATTTGGTTTCATTTTCAAATACAAATTGCTCTAATTATCAAGGTCAATCTTCTCCTTAACTAAGAAAAATCCAAAAAAACCATCCAAAGAACAGCCCAGTTCTACACAGTAACTCTTACTGAAGTCTAAGGATTTAATGTTTGGGGGAGACTTCATTGTCCTCAAATAACTTCTCAAATGTCTTAAACCCCTTTTAAACTAAATCTCATTTTGTTTGGATTTTTTACTTGGCTGTATTTTCCAATGTATTACTTCACAATTTCCAGATTTCACCATTTGTTTCATAACATCCTCAAATTACTTCTCTGACTTGTTCATATCAGTGCTTAAGAGGGCACTTAAAACTGCACGTTAGTCCTGCTTTCGGTCCCCAAAAGAATGGAAACAACTTTTTCTGACTCCTTGTCAGCACTTGTCTGGCCAATACTGCTGGTGGAGGACAGGACACGACCGCAAAGCAAGCACTGGTTGGTGCCAACAGTGGATGGACACACTGGTGTGAGGCCCACCCTTACTCCCTGTTCCTTCCTGCAGCCCAGACAGATTATCCCAAGCTACAAGTAAGAAACCATCTTTTTCCTCTTACTGGGCAAATACAGAGTCACAGAATTGTCAGGGTTGGAAGGGACCTCTGGAGATCACCCCGTCCAACACCCCTGCCAAGACAGGGTCATCTAGAGCAGGTGACACAGGAATGTGTCCAGGTGGGTTTGGGATGTCTCCAGATAGAGAGACTCCACAACCTCTGTGGGCAACTGTTACAATACTCTGTCACCTCAAAGTAAAGAAATTCTTCCTCATGTTGATGTGAACGTCTCGTGTTGTAATTTATGCCCATTACTCCTTGTCCTGTCCCTGAGCACCATGGAAGTCTCTGGCACCTTCCTCTTTACACCCACCTTTGAGATATTATCGTGCATTGATCAGACCCCCTCAGTCTTCTCTAAACAGGCCCAGCTCCCACAGCGTCTCCTCTTAAGAGAGATGCTCCAGATCCCTCATCATCTTTGTGGTCTCTGCTGGACACGCGTACGCCATAGGAGAATACAGGTATGTGTAGGAGCTCTCTGACTGATGGTAGGTTAATTCCTCCTACTTGTTGTGAACTTTTTTGAGTTGTAATCCTGTCTTCCAAAATGCCTGAAACACCTTTGATCCTGGTGTGATGTACAGATTGTGGCAGTGTGCTCTGTACTCCTCCATTTCTTAATGAAAGGATCAACCACACTAGACCCATGGTCCTGCTTCACAAGTTCTCCTAACATGACAGTAAAACCAACACTTATTTTAAGGGCCTTTTACAGTCAACTGGTGTCTAATAATTCTACACAAAATATGATTCACTAATTTTCTTTTAAGAACAGTGCTGCACTGCTCAAAACCCCACTTAAGCTGAGTATTTCACATGCTGTTCTCCTCTACTGCCCACCTGCAAGCTAGTTAATCTGTCACAAGGGGGAAGAAAAAAAACTTGTTCAACACAGTACATTACAAATTCACACTTTTCTTTGCACCTTATACTTCTAGAAGAACTTACTATGAATTGCTGAATTACTTGATTTCTTTCATCATTGTCCCTTCATACATACAGAGCCAAGGATCAGTCCTTTGAGATTTTAAAGAGCTTTTACAAGCTTTATTCTTTATGATAATCACTGGAGGTTCACAGATGATTTGAATCATCTCCCCATGTATTCCTGCATGAAATATCATTTAGTCTTGATGCCTTGAACAGATTTAGCTTATTTTAATGCTTAGTCTTCATGTACACGTCTGGAACTAGGCATACCAACAATACTGTTATTGTTGGATTATTAACTCTTTTGTTTTGTATTTTTTTAATGTAGAAAACAAAAAAGTCACAGGCTTGTGCCTGGCAAGCATGCTTAACACCTTTAAACTTTGTACTTGGATACTTACTAGAAAAGAAAAATACCTGGTGTTTTATGACAATTCTTCAAGATTATAGTTAATGTACTTCTATAAAAACTCAGACAGAAATTAGACACAGAAATTAAGATCCAGTCCTCAACTTACCTCTCCACAGTTTCACAGAACAGTACGATTACCTCTTGCTGTACATAGTATTCTTTTGGAGACTTCACAGGTACCATGGCCGACACATAACTACAAAAATTATAAAATAATGTACCAGTGTTTCACATGCTTTAACAAGTAAGATTATAAATAAAACCAAATTTAGGACAAATCATCTCAGAAACATGAGATGATTTCCTGTACCAATTTGTATTTATTTCAACAGCATTCAGTATGAAAACTGTCTAAGAATCTGTAAGAAATGCAGCCAAATTAATTACTGCAGTGTAACTGAGGCAGTGGAACTCTGTAGTAATTTAGAAATATAATTATACACATTTAGCTATCAGAACTCTATAATGTGTGGCACAAGGCCATAGAGGGATCTTTACTGCCCCATCTCAAAGACAGAATAGTTTACTCTGCATTTCCTAAATAAAAAAAATCTGACTTGAACCAAACATTTTATCTATAAAGATTTTACCTGAAATTAATTAGTGAAATTCAGTTACCCAGATGAGACAATTTATGACACTTAAAATTTGGCCTAATTTCTATGTGGAATTACTTGCAAAAGCACTGATTCAACAAGGTAAGAAACATTGGTAAAAGTTCAGTGATTTTTCTGTCACTGTATTACTTAATTGGTCATTTGTAGAATACAAGTAACACAGAAAGGGAAGCAGCTGTTTGCAAAACAATGGTAAAGAAAAATGTTGTATGTAGAGAGTTGGTATTGACAGGCTAAACTGCACAGACACTGCCAAGAACCAGTTACTGATTGTCATTGGTGTCTGCACTCAAACCCACACTAAAAACATGTTTTTAGACAATGTTTTCAATTAAAGTGTTTTCAATGTAACAGAATAATGATGCTTTTTCCAATTAGAAAATAAAAGCTAACCTAAGTAAAAGAATACAAGAGAATAACAGTATTGAGGAAGAGCAAGCAGTAATGTGAGACATGATAGTCTATAAATTATTCCCAAGAAATATTAAAGGACTACCCAATTGTAAGAAACATGTTCTACTAAGGGCAGCAATGACTGTATCATATTAGATCCATTGATAATCTTGCCCATTATCTTGTCTGTGGCCAGCACCACAAACATCTAACACACAGGCAGACAGCTGGTTACACTCTGAAACACATGCAAGACTGGTCAATGTGACCCTTAATGCAAAAAACCATCACCCCAAAAAGCAGTTATTTTTGCTTAAGCTATAAACCTCAAAGTCATTTTTTAATCAAGTTTTCAAATCAGTGAATTCCTGTGGTTAATTATGGCTTTTGTAAAAGCACTTCCTCCACCAGAATTCAATTTGCCTTCTTAAATTCACTGAGTGCATGTTGCTTCTATCACTGAGCACAAGAGAACAAAACCTCATAGCCGCTAGAATATTTGTTATGATTCTTTTCTTTTCAAACATCTCATATTTGTTGCCTTTTCTCTGACAAAAAAAAACATTAAGAGAAGAGATTTATGGTTTCCTTTTGTGTCTTGGAAATTCTCCCTCAAATGCCATATGCCAGTATGCAAATGGGAGATTATAGTTTAGTTGGAGAGAGCAAATGTTGATTGCTAAAAAGCTATTTAGTTTTCTTTTCATTATTGCTACACTGGAAGGAAAAATCTAACAATACAACAAATTACTAAAGAATTCAAATACCAAGATAACAAAATTTACATACTTCTTCTACTCAAAGAATAAAGAGCAAAACAGCCAATTTCCAAAAACCAACAAGCCACACAACAGCTGCAGTGGCCAAGATATCGCTCACAACACATTTACTTCAGCTCTTTTACCTTAATTCAAACTCAGCAAAAAGGACATCAAAATGCTTGAGGGAATCTTTCATTTTTTCTGTGTAGAGGTTCAAATCCCTTAAGGCCTGATCACGAATTATATTTCTGACTTCCTCCAGGCTTCGGGTCAGATCCTTGGCCAAGGGCCTCATAGCCATACTCTCAATTTCACGATTCATAATAATTGAACCAGCAGCCAAACACTATGAAAGATATTAAGAGATAAAATATTAGTTTTTACAAAGTAAAAATACTTTAATACTTAAAAACAAAGCACAGGACGTGCCATTTAACAAGATGTGCTTTTGAACAAGGGCAGCAGTTGGCTGCAAATTATTAAACAAGTGAAAGATTTAAGACTGGTATGTCAAGAGTCAAAAGCTTTCACAGAAAAGGCTAGGGAGCAGCTCACCCAGGGAGACATGAGAACAGGGGAAGGTTGAAGCACAAGAACTACAGTGCTGAAAGAAGTAGTAAAGCTATTCTCCCACCAGTTAGGCAATAAGCATTAGTAGGAGAGATCCTCTATGCACACATGGATGCTTGTGTAGGAGAGATGGGAATCTAGCAAAACTATAATCCTTCGACTGTTTTGATTTGGGCTAGACTGCTTGATTTTGTAAAATAAATCCATTCCTTATAAAAAGAACAGTAAATCTGCAACCGTGATGTCTTTCACAGTGAGACTACTCACACTGGCTCTAACATAGGGATCCAGTCAGGCCAGTATCCTGCTTCTCACAGAAACCATGATTATATATAAAAATCAGGTCACTAAGTGATTCTTCCCTTTCAGTGTCTGGAAAGCAGCTATTTAAGAGACTCTTTGCCCCAGGCAGTTTACATGGACTCTCTCTGACCAGCTGACAAAGACATGAACAGTAGATTTTTACTGTAACACCTTAATAAAACTTTTTTAAAATCTTGCCATTAAAAACAACTGCTGGCTTTATTCTTTTATGGATACATTTGGAAGACAATGAGCACTGATACAAATCATACCTGTTGCATTAATGGAAATACTTCTATTAACTGAAAACATACAAGGTTTTTCTCAAAGATGAGGGGTTTTCTTTCCTTTTTTTTAAATCTCCATTTGTGGATGTGTCATTCCCCTCTCCCTGGCATCCTGTGGATGGGAGCCACGTCTGCAATGTAGTATGAGAGACCTTCAATCGCAGGAGGGATCTTTTCTCAACAGCCCAATGCACTGATTTGTGTTTTGAGGGCACTCGGAGAAGATCATGTTCTTATTTCTTATCAGCGAAAGCAGTATTTGTGGGAAAGTATGGATAAAGTGTTACCTGCTGATAGGTACTCTCAGTCTGATAACTCAGTGATTGTACTCACAAGGACACAAGTGTGTACTCATAAAGCTCACACAACCTTCCTGCTACAGGAATTTACAGGAGGACAGTGCCTACAGCAGTAGGAGTTTGCATTACATCATCACTGCATGTGTTACTTTCTCTGAAACCAACAGGTCTCTCCAGCCTGATGGTTACACAGTGAAAGTTTGATTTGGAAACAGGTTTAGCTTATGTAACACAACAGTGAATAAAACAAGACTGAGGACAGGATTACAAAGCACTGACATACCAAATTAATTTTGTAAATTCTATCTGAGACTTCTCTGACTCAAAGAAGCCTACAATTAACAACTGTCAAAGCAAGTTTCAGAAATGCATCAAATGCAGGCATATTGGACTGAACAAGATGGGAATGCTTCATGGAGAACATGCAATTGAAAAAGAAAGGAGAAACTGGTAGAGGGAAAAAAAAAAAGGATATTAACAGGAGCCCAAGGATTGCTTCAAATCAGGAAAGGCAATGCTGAAAACAAGACCACAACGTGCTATTGTGTGGTAGGATGTCTAGACTAATCCTCCCTCATATCTCAACAAATTCACGATGCCTTAAGTCACCCTCAGGCCAGTAAAACTGAAGAGTTCATCACTAAAGATGCCACAGTGATTTATTTTTTTTAGTCAAAGACATCAGTACTAATAAATATCTTGCAAATCACATTCTTTTTTTCTGACACTTCAAGCTTCTTTTGGTTAAAATAATGAAACCTTATTTACAACAAAAATTCCTTATTCCCACATGTTCCTGTAGAAGCAAGTCTTTGAGAGAAAACAGATAAGAGAAGTGGACTTCAGTGTTCTGCACAGGAATTATTTTATTTTTAGCATAGAAATGAAACAAGGAAGTTATGTGCAACAAATGACAGCTCAAAATTACGTACTTAGGATGAGTTATGCTATAACATAGCCATTAAAATAAAGTGACAGTATGCACTTCTATTTGTTGGAGATGAACTTTTGTCCTGATAAAACTCCCTAAAACACTTTTATTTGTTTCTAAGATCTTCAAAACACAAGATGGCCGATCAGCATAGAAAAAAAAGATAATATCCCCCAGATGCTAACCCACAAAAGAACAGTTTTTCACTATAGAATACTGACAGCATACAATTATGAAAATACCCTGGTATGCTGTTACCTCAACTAAAACCACAGTTAAAGAAACCTGTTTCCCTGAGCACTCAGAGCAAGTTCTTACAGATGTTGACTATGCTCTGTAATTTTTTGTACCACTTCCAGAAAGTCTGAAAATGTACTTGTGGCTTTATACAATTAAAAAAAAGTGTCTATTAGTCCCAAACAAAAGCATGACAGACCTACCTCTGCTCCAAACCAAAGCTGTCCTGCAAGGTTGTCATGGCGTATTTCCTCTGGAAACTTAACACAAAAGTCTCGGTTGGCCCGTTCATGTGGAATGCATTCATCCATGATCTGATTTATGATGTTCAAAACATTATCCTGAAGAAAAACACAGGACAGCATATATACTGTTTGCAAAGAAAACATTTTTTCTAACTTTTTAATAGAGTTTATTAGTGAGGTACCAACCAATCAAAATAGAAAATGCAGAATTTAACTCTCACAGTCTTTATACACACAGAGAAAACAGAGAACACTGCACAGAAAAAAGAGCAGCAAACTTCACCCTCTCTAGTTTTCAGAAACTGTTTCTCAGATTAATTGCACTTAACTTTGACTACTTTAATGGGACTTCTAATGAGGAGGCATGATATAAAGAGCTTGTTACCTCCAGCTATCTGTACTTATCAGTAAATAAACTAGAAGCACAAGTGAATGATACTTCTTCCATTTCCTCTCACCAGTCCCGACAATATGCACTCCATTATTGCCAAAAAGAGCACCTGACAGGGTACCCTGGAATTGTTAGAAATTGAGTTATATTGGGACCACTGTGGTTGAATAGATTTAAATTCATCCTGGGAATCAAAAGCAGGTATACACACCTGAATCCCAAGTGGGCAAGGGCTGGCACACTCACCTACCACCTCAATAGCCAGACACCCAGGAGGATAAGGGGACACCACACAAGTTAGAGCCTTAATAACTACTCTGATCTACATCTGCACCAGGACAATGATCAAAGACCTATAACCAGTTTCTTGATACGCAGTAAATAATCTGTATTCATTTATTTGAAAAGATCATTTTCACATACTCCTGCTGGGAACTGCACGGAATTTGATTAACATAATAAAGGTAGATTGAGAGCATGAAAAAGGCTGAGTGCTTTCATTAAAGATGTTTTGTCTGTCTCATGCTTCTTCAAGTATTTACAGAATTCTCATTCTATTTAATATATTTCTCAAACAAATACAACCGAATCTGCCTATACAAGATTCTTTAACAGACAGAATTGCTTTAAATCTACATTTTACTGTTTTATTTTCACCTGCATTTAAAAAACACTAGAAGACAAGAAGACAGGAATTTTGAAGAACCCTGCCCCTTTAATATGTTCCCCATCAAAAAAGACAAAACCTACTTTAGCTACAAAGAATGATCCACATTTTCTGCAATTGCTGCACTGACTGCTGCACCTGCTGTTGCCACAAAATAATCTTAACATTAATGCTGTAATTACAGTTGTCTTCATCCACAAAAAATTAATAAATTAATATTTATTACACACTGGTATAAGGTACTTGATGTGTTAACAATTAAAAACACTTTTACAATAAAGTATTTTTTGCAAGGCTGTCATGAAATAATATGTTTCATTCCAATAAAGTTGTTAAAAACAAACAAAAACACCTCATACAGTCAAAACACAAGAGTAAGTGTAACATGCAACCATCTTCTCTGGAAATAAGTCTGAAAATCAAATGCCCTGTAGCCCCTCCAGGGCACCACAACACAGACCATGGCCAGCAGGTATGAGAAGAGACATGAAAAGAAAAGTAGACTCACTGACACATAAAATACCTTCTTTTAGAGATGCACCCCTCATTCTGCTGGCCTTATTGTACTGCCAAGATCAACGGGGCACTAGGACCCCTTAGAATCCAAAGAGATGCTCACTGTAGGAACTGAGGGAAAAACCAACCTTAAATATTCCCTAGTCTAATTGCAAGGAGAACTGAAATCCTGGAAGAAGAGAGAACAGAGCAAAGATGCCCACACTCTGTTTCAGCAGCACCAGCCTGAACCACTGCCTGAAGAACAGTGTCACCACCTCCTCTCTCTGGGAAAACACAGAGTTAGCCAAGCAATCACATCCAAATTGGAAAGATACTTCAGAGCCAGGAAAAATACACTTATATTCTCCTTCCATTTCTTAATTGATGGTATTGAGTATACTTCTCTCCCCATTATTTAGCTAAATCTAGCTCGGGAACCAAAGTATTTTGAAAGTAGGTCTCATAAGAAAAACAACTCCTAAACTACCTAGCTTCTACCCAAAGTTACAGAGCAAAGACTGAAACTGAGGATAAAAACATTTAAATAGTAGAAGGGCATGAGTCACTCATGAGGTATTTCAAATCAGTTATTACTGATCTATTTTGAGACCAGGTGCTTTGCCTGTAGCTCTCACTTTATCACCAGAGCAATAGAAGTTGGTCTTTATCATTAGGATGAAAAAGCCAGATTCCCGTTTTCAGAGAATTAATCAAAGTTTGCAAAGGCCTTTTTGCATTGTAGAGATAGAGTGGTAAAAAGCAATCTTACCAGTCAAAATTTTACAGAAGTTTCAGGAAATACAAAGAAATATTAAGCCAGGAGACTCTGAGAACACTATTCAAATCTGGTTATATCAGACTTTAAGTAATCCAATTACATTTTATTTTAGGACATGATATTCCAATTTATTTTACTTGCCACCAAACTTTAATATGGGGAAATGCAATTTCCCCCTTGTTTTTTTTTTCCTAAAAAGCTACACAGAATAAGATGAAAAGCCATATTGAAAAACTTTCCTCCCTAAATTTTATTTTACTTTAATGGATTATTTTTTAAATGCAATCTTATTTGACAGAAGCTACGAGACAGATTCAGTTCCCCTTACAAAATCATCTATATACATTCTCTAAATTCCTGATGTATCAAAGAACATTTTCAGCAAATGGAGTAAAGAGGACTCATAGCTGGTAAGCAACTGTTCCACGGTCTTGTTCTGTTTTTCTACTCACTATACCTGTTGAAGAGCACTAAGATTCTGTCTAAATCATCTCAGGAGATAATTATTACAAGCATCATGAAATTTTATACCTTAATGCACTTAAATATTGCAACTAAAGGCAAGATGATGTAACGAAGATAATACAGCTTTTTACAATATGCTAATTTTTAAGTATATAATTTATTTTTTCACTACCTAAATGATGTTTAATTCTTCCTCATTTCTTCAACATTCCTATAATCTCTAGATGATTCTGCTCCAGAGCACCCAAGATCTACCAACACACCTCCATGTATGCCAAACTTTGAGTCAGGTTTTTTTTTTAATATGTGCAGTACAACCAAGTTAAACCACAGGTAATTAGAATTTTAATATACACTTTCCAATGGAGATAAATCACAATAGCTCCATCTCCAGTAGCAGTTGTTTGTATAGAGTTACCTGGCTTCACAAGGGCAGCTGGTCATTCTGTCAGAGAGCTAAGTGAAAAAGCCAATTAAAAGGATGGCCATCTTTTCCTGCTTAGTCTAGCAGGGATACAGGAAGATTAAGGAAAGAACAGCTGATGGAACTTTGCTATATAATGTACAAATACTGAAAGATTTCTACAAGGTAAATTGCTTCTGCTGTTTTAAGATGTGCAATTTCCCAAATTCTGTTGTTCTACAGGGTGTATTTTATCCTCCTACAGAAGGAAAAAAACCCCAAACAAACCAGCAATTCTCCACCACTTCTCTTTCTTCTTCTATTCTTCTTATGACACCCAAAGCAGAGTAATTTACATAAGAAATCTGGAATATTTGCTCCTGTAATAATTTTAAATCTCAGCTGCTTTAAAACTGGAAGGCTGCCAGCCAATTTAGACAGACTATCCAATGCATTGTAAGCAAATTAGTCTTTTCTTTAGAAAAGCTTCAAGAAATATTCCATTTATTTAATAACAGTATTCTGCTTTGTAAGCTAATAATGAATGGGTTTGGATACATGGTAGCACTGAAACTTTGCTCTAATTTAAGTAACAGAAATCAATTAGTTGGAATTGAAGAAGTAAATCTTTCACTTGATCTATCTTTCTACATAAAAGCCACCTGATTTTAATGCCTCCTTTGGCAGCTTTATCTATTATCTTTTGGTTTATCCCATCATACTGGGATGTGCACAGTTTTATTTCAGATGCTCTGTTGAGGCTTTACAGCAGCACAGGAAGCCACTGCATAGATTCTGCTTTGGGATTTACTCCAACCTCCTCATTTCCTGGAAAACACAGCTCAGAGTTTCACATAACAGAGAGCACTTATATTTCATTCTGATAGGGAAGATAATGAGTGGTAGTGAGACAATGTATGTAGGTAGCCACAGTAGAGGACAAAAAGTTGGTTTATTTTTGGCCCAGCAGTAATTGGCCATATATTAAATAATCAGAGCATAAAGCTAACATCAACTCCTGCATTAGCTTCCAGAATAGGTACCAAAAAATGCCAAGAAATTTATCTTTCTTGTACTATGAAACATATGTTTAGATCAACAAAAGGCAGACTTATCTACCCTTTTGTACATATTCTTGATAAAATTTATGCTGCTCTTCCACAACATTAAATTTAATATGACCTTTCTGAGGTCTTTTGGAAGACTCCTTCAAAGGAAGGTAACTTTTAACTGTTCAGTACTTTTTAATAGCCATGTTTTGAATTATCAGTAAAATCTAGCCAAGGCAATATGGTCTCTGCTCTATGCTCCATCACCATGAGCTTAATAGATGATATTTTAGCCTCTTCATTTAATAAGTCCATGACATTTTTTGTCACCATTTCTAGCTTGATGTTAAGTTCCAGAACTCCTTCACATCATGTTATGACAATCAGAAGTCACCAATGAACACAAATTAGTGCCAAAAATAAAGGAATATTTTACTGTAATTAAAGCAATTAGCTAGTATTTGTGGGCTACTTTAACGGAAAAAAACGGTAATAGTGTCGTGTACTCTCTGATGTAACAAACAGGTCTCCAAAGTACACACTGAAGTCCTGGCTTCAGAACCCAGACAGCTATTTCACATCAGAGATTGAAGGTTTCTCTAGACAGCAGAGAGTTCCATGGCTTTCCCTCCAGTCCATCTCGCACAGACCCCAAAGGCTGTGCTTTCAGACTCTCTTTGCCTCATCAGCTAATTGACTATTTCTCACTGGCAATGTAGCACCACAGAATTGTTTGGGTTAGAGACCTCTCAGATCACCAAGACCAACTCTTAACCCAGCATTGCCAACTCCACTGCTAAACCACGTGCCCAAGTGCCACATTGACACATCTTTTAATTACCTCCAGGGATGGTGACTCAGCCACTGTCCTGGGCAGCCTGTTCCAATGCTTGACAACCCTTTCTGTGAAGGGAGTTTTCCTAATATCCAATCTAAACCTCCTCCAGCACAACTTGGGCCATTTCCTCTTGTCTTATTAATTGTTACTTGGGAGAAGAGCCTGACCCCCACCGGGTTACAACCTCCTATGAGAGGTGATAAGGTCTCCCCTGAGCCTCCTTTTCTCCAGGCTAACCATCCCCAGCTCCCTCAGCCACGCAGAAAACTTGTGCTTTGACACATTATTGCTGATCCAGGCCAGGGGCCATTGGCCTTCTTGGCCACCTGGGCACACCTGGCTCATGTTCATTCACTCTCAGCCAGCACCCCCAGGTTCTTTTCCACTGAGCCCTTTCCAGCCACTCTGCCCCAGCCTGTAGCACTGCAGGGGTTGTTGTGACCCAGGGGCAGGACCCAGCACTGGGCCTTGTTAAACCTCAGCCCACTGGTCTTGGCCCATTGATCCAGCCTGTCCAGATCCCTCTGCAGAGCCTTCCACTCAGATCAACACTCCCACCTAACTTGGTGTCATCTGCAAACTGACTGAGGGTGCAACTCCTCATGCTCAACTTTCTAAAGGTAACAAGATTTTTCAATGCATGAACTTTGGGGAGCAGCTCCTAGTTTAACCTAGCTGACTACAGAGTAATGCCACAATTCACCACAAAAAGGCAACTTGGATATCTGGCAATTTAAATTCTGTATTGCCCCAGCCTAGCAACAACAACTCTCAATAAATAAAAGAGGAAACCCCATTCACAGAGGGCAGAATGAAGGAGATGTCATCGTGAATTACTGCCATCTTCACTTTGCCTTCTCCTGCTGCAGTGAAAGCATCCTGCATCCCCAACACATTCACTGCTGAGTTGGCACAGATCCAGTTTTCTTCCCCACGGTTCTCCGGGGCAAATTAATTCCCTGACCTGCAGTACACAGCATTTTCATTCCATTCTGTCCACAGTCTTAGATAACAGGCAGTTTCTCAGAATGACCTATTTGATCTATGTGAGCAAGTGGAAACGCATGAAAAAACTTGTTAACATGGGAAACTACAATTTAAGACTACAGTACTAAACATTACTAGTATCCTTTTTTCAAAGAAAAAATATCTTAAATATTAATTACTCCCTACACAAGATCAAATATGAAATGTAGAAAGGAAATAAAATTGCTGTTAGTTGATGGAGTTGTACTGATGGCCCAACTCACAGTCAAGCATTTTATACTTTATAGCTGTTTGCCAATTATTCTCCGAAAAATGATGAAGAAAAGCTGTTAAAAAAACAATATTAAGAAGACACACTTAATTATTTAATTTACTGATTACAAATGTTTAACTCTGCACATTTGTTTTTTATAAAATTGTAACATTCCACTGATCACTTGACATTACTAGGGAAAAAAGGCAAATTTAAAATCTGTGAACTGAGCCCAACAGACAAAAAAAAAATCAACTCTTCTGATACTTATAGCTTATTCAGTGCATTTAGAACAATTATAGTCAAGTTCATTTGCAGTGAAGTATGGTGAAAATATAGGAAAGGGTTGACAACTTGCTTGCTTGCAAAATAAATGTTAAGAGCTTTCACTAAATGGCAAACCCAAAGAGCAAACAGGTACCTGACACCAACTGTTTGAAGATGTCAGGCAACACAGAGAAGACATCTGTTAGAGCAGTGCAGCTCACACAAGTCATCATTACTAGGAATAATGAAATGACAAATGCTGCCATCAGTTATAAAACAACTGAATGGGAGATGAAACTCTAAAGGAAAACCACCCAAATTTACAAGGTCTATTATGATAGGAAAAAAGTAGATATGTGCATTGTCTCAGATTTAAGCCTAATCTTGACATCATCACTTTAAAATGGCTTTTCTCAGTTTTCCTTTTTTTTCTAGACTGGCACTGTCCTCACCAAAGTTTAGTTGGAAGACATTGCATAAAAGAAAATAATTTTCTTTGAATAAGGCTTAGCTCACTCTCATGTCAGACAACTGCCTAATCCTAGCACAAACTTCTGACATTCCTACCTCTGCATCAAGTCTCTTAAACACAGATCTCATGAGAACTTTTCTAGAGTCCACTAGCTCTGTTTCAATTTAGAAAAAGCTTCAAACACAGATAAAATTCGGAAAATGACCACAATTCCCTCCTCACCACAGATCAATGAGGAACACCCAATGGGTTAGACAGAGTCTGCTTTTGGTTCTTACGTCTTCTTTCTGTTGTTAAAAAGTTTCCAAACTTTGTGAACATGAAGGTTTCTTTCAGGGAAGGTCTTCCCTTGATCCCAATAATTACCTTGCTGTCTCCTTCACTGACCTCTACTAATATAACTAATATGATGTCTCTGGGTTGCAAATTAAGAAGGCAAAGAGGTTTGGCTACTACTTTAGCTAAAAGTACTCCTGGTTCAATCCACACTGTTTAACCCCTATATCAATTAACAAAATAACATCGGGAATAGATTCTGCCAACTTCTAACCAATCATTAGGTTTCAGAACCCAGCAGGGAGTTTTTCTCAGTTTTGGCTAATTTGTCTCCTATAATGAGATCTGTTTCTGCCTAATTCTACAAGAAAATGTTCTGCAATGGACAGATGCAATCAAACATGAAAACATCACACCTCTGAACTGCCTCATTGTTCACAGTGATTATGGTACATACTCCCAAGTCTGCTCCTGCCAAGAATGCTAATGATACAATTAGTATTTCTTAGAAACCTCACTGCCAATCCACTACAGCACTGTCCTCTGAGTTCTTTAACAGCTCTTCACAGATACTTTCTCCATCCAGGGATGCTCATTGATGCTGATTCTCGTTGTAAAAATTGCTTCTCTTCAGCATGGATACAATTCAGATAAAGCACAGAATGAAAGGGCATCGTTTTTCCCCCTAGAGAGATATTCTCAGACCACTTCAACTTATCAGATAGCAGGAGATACCTTCAGATAAGTTTTTTTCACACCTGAAAGAGAAAGCCACTTTTCATCACAGATTGGTGTCAGGCCATTCTGCACCTTTAGCCTTTGGCAGCAGGGCCAGCTCAAGAACTCAGCCCCTTATCTCACCATCTCACCCACCCTGCAGCTGCAGCCCCTGTCCCCACCTCGGGGCTGTCCCAGGGTCCCACCAGCGCTCACAGGGCTCTTGTACTGGGGCACCTGTAAAGGGTTTCAGTGCACTGATCCAGAGCAGCCCAGGTCATTCCACCCCTCAAGTTCACAGCATGACTCTACAAATGCATCTGTGCACCGGTACAGCTGAACAAAGGTTTCTAAGTGTAAAGCTGACCACACCTTACTTAAACTGGCCTTGGACAAGGATCTAAAACCTCAAAGCTCTCTCAAAGCTGTGCTTTGAGGGGTGCCATGCTTAAGTGTGGGAATAGGAACAAGAATAGTGTAAATTTGGAATGGAAAACTTTTAAACTGATGCTACCAATGGACCATGGAATAATGCCTAAAGAACTATGTGTGATAACACAGAAAAACACATTTAAACAGGGTTATTTTTTTATATAAAATCAAAGTTCACTTATCTTATTTGCCCATTCTCAACTACATATCCAAGCAATCAAGTTATTTACTGCAACTAAAATGTTTGTAACATTTCTACCAAGTGCCCAAGGGCTTGCTTGAATCAAAGACTGGGCAACCCAGATGCACAGCTGCTAAAGCCATCACAGAACTCTGACCCAAACCACTCAAATTTACAGAAATATTTCCTTCTGAAATCACTCTATGCCTTTCCATTAATATCGTTATAAAGCTCACTGGTAAATTTAAAAGCCTTTTTACCTGCTGGGAAAGAAAGAATATATTTAGCATTAAAAACCAATGAAAAATCTAATTTCACTGAGTACAGAATTAATTAAGTTACGCTGAAGTTGTGCAGCTGGTAGACAAAAGACAAAGAAAGGCCAATGTGAAATTACTCCACAAATAAGAGTTATATCCAACAGTAGTTCAACTCATAACTGTGGAGCCTAAATCTTTGGAGACTTTTATTCTAAGAGTGTTCAAGCTTCTAATAGCTCCTACTGTCTGTGTATTTTAAATGAGTGATTTAAAGTTCTCCTAAAAATTTACATCGAGATAATGCTGCTTTCCTGGTTGAGGAAACCACTCAATTTTCTTTTCTCAATTATAAAATATGAGATTTGCATTGCAAAATAAGCCAGACAACCACAAATATATTAATTAGATCTACTGAGAAAACTCATCACATTCCAGCTACAGGGTTAAAATATTTTACAGTCAAATTTGCAAAATCCCTATGGAGGACAATTGTACAAGTAATAAACAAGGCTGGCACTGAGGCCAGAGGTTTGTACAAATGTATGAAAATGAAAAGTAATTTTTCATACCAGTTACCACGTAAGTGAAAAGTAAACGTGACTCTGAAAGCCTGCTAGAATTAGTATCTGATTATTTATGTCTGCATCAGACCTAAAGAGAAAAAAGCAAACAAAAAAATATACCAAAAAAGATCTCACAGTATCAGAACAATTCTAAAGCAAAAATTACCAGAGCTTACATCACAAAGGCAGTTTAGCTCAATGCCTCAGTTGCACAAATCAATTCAACAAGCTCTGAAGCCTCAAGATGATCATCATTTAACACCTCTATATGAACTATTACACTGTTTGATTATGAGCACTGCGTACGTCGAACAGCAACAACTTTAGCAGTAGTTGCAGACACCGCAGGGCAATTGAGAAATCAAAGAATACAAATATCTGTTGCTTGGTATTTGCGTAAGTAATCTTCAGGCACAGAAACCTTGAGACCTCTAGAGAACTGAAAATGTATTCTCCGGGCAAACCTAAGAATTTATATTGTGTAAATCATAAGTTAGCATCAAGAGCACTACATTTTCTGAATTAAATTCTGGGCTTTTCTCAGAAATACAGAACAAGGAACAATATGAGCATGTAAGAAGTACCTAGCTTTAACTCTTTGTGGTGTGAAGAACCATGTATGTGGGGTAATGCTGCTGCTGTTCATCTCAACGCTACTTTGACAAGTATTGAAAAAATAGCACTATATTGAAAAAATGGAAATCCAGCAGGGGAGAGTAGGTGGTTTAAGCAAAAAGGTAAGCTTTCTTAACCAACAGCACATTTTCTGCATAATTAATTTCACAGTAGTACAGATTTCCCAAAGCCTTTAAAATGGGAAGTTTTCATGTGTGCAAGTAGTGCAAAAGCATGCAGCAGCAAAGCCCACCATCTGAAGTCTGCTCTCCAACAGCAAATTCATCCTTATCACAAGCTGTTTTCAGAACAATCATTCCAAACTTCTTCAAAGCAACACTAGCTTGCCAGTACATGTAATACTTTCAAAAATAAGTAATTTTTTAAATTACTGTCTTGAAGTCTGCATTGTTTTTCACCAAGAACACTGTGCAGCAATGAGCTAACACAAACTCTTTCCAAAGCTGGAGGCAGAAGACACAGTGCATCTTTACTCCAAAAGGAACTTGGAGTTATGACTGAACTATTTAATCTTCTCATTCTCTCTGGCTAATTATAAAGTTACAATGACTGAACAAGCCACCCTAAGGCTAACAATTTAATTTCTTCCCATCACCTTAAACTCCAGCCATTCAATTAGTAGTTTACTGTTAAATTATACACTAATAGTAACCAAAGGGCAGTCTGAAATTAATCTATTCTCTCAAACTCCAAAATATTTTGTAATCCCTCCTTCCAGTATGTAGAAGTCCTTGTTGTGTCTAATGTTTAACATAAATAGATAAACAGTTAAAGGCTTTCATCTAAAGGTGCAGCATGAGGATCCAGCCAGAGGGGTTTGAAGCCTTGGCTCAGTCCCAGAGATCTGGCATCACTGGCATAAGTAAAACCTGGTGGATGAGTTCTGTGACTGAAGTGCCCTGTTGGATGGTTCCAGGCTCTCCGGGAGGAATGGGCAGGGCAGGTGTGGCAGGGGTTGGCACGGAGCCTGAAGCTGGCAATGGCACAGCTGAGAACCTCTGCATAAGGACTAAGGGACAAACAAATGAACTGGGGATGCTGTCCCGGGAGGAAGAGACTGAGGGGAGACACTGCAGTTACAACTTCCTCATGAGGGGAAGGGGAGGGGCAGACACTGATCTCTGCTCTGTGGTGACAGTGACAGGACCCGAGGGAATGACCTAAAGGTGCATCAGAGGAGGTTTAGATCGAATATCAGGAAAAGTTTCTTCCCCCAGAGGGTGGCTGGGCACTGGAACAGGCTCCCCACAGCAGTGGCCACAGCCTCAACCCTGACAGAGCCCAAGGAGTGTTCGGACAATGCTCTCATGCTCATGGTGTGACTGTAGAGGATGGCGCTGTGCAAGGCCAAGAGTCAGGCTTCATGATCCTGGTGGGTCCCTTCCAACTCAGGATGTTCCATTCAAGGATTTTGTTCAATGAAAACTTACTTATGACAACCTGACACATGAGAAAACCAGACTGCACAATATTCCACAAAACAGTCTTCATAATAATCCATTATTATGAAGTGAATTATTTCTTATTTAAAAAAACAGGCTTTAACTTCCAAGTATGTTAAGGTCACAATGAAAATTAAATTCCACTGCTAAGAACTGTCTTGAAAAAATTAATAACTTGCCTTCTTGTCTTTCTTATCATACTTTCCCAGCATTAAAGAAAAAATAAATAAAGGGATTTCTCTATAAGATTAAGTGAAAATGCTTCTAACAGAAGAAAACAGACTTAATCCCCAAGTACAGAAACATCACAAAATAAATAATTTGCACGTATTGTTAATCTTGCTAACGTGGTGCTACCATGTGCATATGGAGGAAAGAAGGAAAACTGCAGCATATTTAAGTCATGAGACTACATAAACAATTCAGTGGCTGATACTAGAATCTATCCTTCTTTGGAACAGCAAAAAAAAAAAAATTAGCCAATCACAGCATAGCAGAGGTGACAGCAATCCTCTGATGGCACTACTGAAGAGTGTGGAAGAACTATAAAGCCCCTGATAGTCAGACACATCACATTACATTAATTCCGACATAACTGGATCTGGTATAGTCTCTTACTTCACAAATGTTGAGAAAAGTCAGGCTTAAAATGACCTGGCTCCATTGTCCTCATTTAGCCTTCAAATGCTCTGGCAATTACACAACTGCATCTCAGGTCCACTGTCAATACTCATTCAAGGTACCAACAAGCCAATTGTTAGCAATAAAAAACCTATGATTGAAATAATCATACATTAAGAAATGAAAAATCATTTTATCTTTTGAAACTGAGTGTTTGAAGACTCTAATACCTCTGAAATTATTTGTCTTCTATAGCTGGGTTCTCTTTCACAAAGAAGAAAATGTCGTATTTTTAAATTTTAATAAAACTTGTGACCGGAAAAAAGAAATTGTTCTAATCAAAGTCCAGATGAAATATTCTGTTTTGCTCTTCTCCTACCACCTCATGTGTTATATGGATGACTACCTCATCATCCACCAAAGCCAGTGGTTTTCCACAGGAGTTTGCAAGCAATGAATGTGATCATCATGAGCAGATGGTACAGTATAACCTTGCATCACAGTCCCTTTAGTAACAACCTATGGCTACCCCAGCATGCACCATTTAACATAATATAATCACATCCCTTTTTTCACTGATAAAAAATTAATTGTGTTTTGTATACAAAGATGAGTTCTCTTTCCATTATTTAACAACTTGTCAATCCAGATTCAGTTTCACCCTTGTGCATTATTGATTACCACCTGTGTTGTCATTTCATGCTACATCAACTTTTATTTATTTTTAAATATATATAATAAGAAAATGCAAATGTCACACACTGAAGAGCCTTCCCATTTCCCACAACTGAGAAATCAATGCATGCTCTTTAACAATTCACTCAGCTCAGTCATGTTTCTCTTCCACTCTGTAAATGCAACTAAGCAATTTGCAAACCCTGCAACAACTTCAGAGATCTATGTGATGGTGTTATGTTGAAAGTTTTGCTTGGTTGGGGTTAGACTTTTGCTGGTCTGGTGTTTTCATTTGTTTGGTTTTGTTTTGGTTGTGTTTTTTATTTTTGGGGGGGTTGGTTTGTTTAGGGATTTTGTGTTACTGTTTATTGGTGGTTTAGGGGTTTTCTTAACTAAATAAAAAGCCAAGACAGAAATCTGCCCACATACATGGTGCAAGCTGATGTGAAAGACAACTGGACTGCTATCCCTGTATCAGGCTGAAATTGGTAACCACCTCCTAAAGTGACCCATTATCAAACATTATCACTGCTTCACTATACTGTAGACACTATTCTGTATCAGACAAAGAGCTTCCCCCTCTTCTAGACTTATCTAATCCATCCATCTCGGTCCTCAGAAAGCAATTAACATTTCTACGCTTTTAAGATAACAAAAAAGCATATTTCAAAGATAAAGAGCATATATTTTCTTTTTGAATTAAAATTTTGATTCAACAAGGCCAAGTGCAAGGTCCTGCCCATGCTGGGGAAATGCTCAACACCAATACAGACTGGGTGATTTGAGAGCAGCCCTGCAGAATAGGACTTGGGGGTACTGGTAGATGAAAAACTGAAAAAAGCAGCAATGTGCCTTAGAAGTAAGCCAAAATGTATCCTGGGCTGCTTCCAGAGAAGTGTGGCCAGCAGGTCAAGGGAGGTGACTATCCCCTTCTTCTCAGCTCTCCTGAGACCCCATCTGCAGTGCTGCATCCAGCTCTGAGGTCCTCATTCCCCAGTCTCTCCGTACATCCAGAGTTGCCCCATCCCAGGCAGAGAATCCAGCACTTGCCCTTGTTGAACTTCATGTGGTTGGTGATTGCCCAAACCTCTCATTTGTTGAGGTCTCTCTGCAGGGCCTCTCTGTCCTCAAAGGGCAGCCAGCAGCTCCTCCCAGTGTTGTATCATCTGTGAACTTGCTTAGTGTCCCTTCCAGTCCTGCATCCAAGTCATTTTTGAAAATGTTGAAGAGCACAGGGTCAAGGATGGAGCCCTGTGGAGCTCCACTAGTGACAGGTCACCAGTCTGATATCATCCAGTTCACCATAACTCTTTGTGCCCAACCCATGAGCCAGTTGCTCACCCATCCCATGATGTGTTTGTCTAGTTGTGAGATGGGCATTTTGTCCAGAAGGATCCTGTGAGAGACAGTATCAAAAGCTTCACTGGAATCCAAAAAAGACCGTATCAGCTGGCTTCCCCTGATCAGCTAGGTAGGTTGCCTTGTCATAAAAGGAAATCAGGTTTGATAAGCAGGACTTTCCTCTCATGAAGCCATTTTTAGATTGGCATTAGGAAAATAACTTACTGTGAAGGTGGTGAGACACTGGACCAGGTTGCCCACAGAAGCTGTGGCTGCCCCATCCCTGGAAGTGTTCAAGGCCAGGTTAGATGGGGCTGTGAGTAACCAGGCCTAGTGAAAGGCATCCCCATCCACGGCAGGGAGTTGGAACTGCATGACCTTTAAAGCTTCTTCCAACCCAAACTATCCTATGGCTCTATGATTTTACCATGTCACTCTGTGACAAAGCAGATTTCCCAAGTATGCTCCCAGTTCCTTTACTCCTTGTTTGCCATACTCAATTTATACCATCTTTTCACACCCCACAGTAAGCTCCTTCAGTCTCTAACACTTATTCCTTTACAGTGAGGGCAAAGCTTTGTTTTCACTGACACTTGTATCTCAACTTATTTCAGTGATGCTTTCAGTTGTTAAATCGAGCTTGAAGAAATATGGAAATAAGTGTGGTTGAAGCACAGCATTTTTGATATTATTCACCACATATTTTGTATTGCTACAGAAACTGAGACAGACAAGTGATAACAACACAATGCTGAAATATGATTAGCTTTTTCTAAGGGCTCCAGCTCCTCAAAAACATGTACTTATCCTACAGTGAATAATCAGATTCAGATTCACAGGCGCCTACTTCTCAGCACTACATGAAGGACTGACCTTTACAGGAAGCAGTCCACTAAAGGCTACATTTTAAAGCCTAATGTTACAGCAACCTGAAACAGCTAAAGTTGACTCGGAAATGCTGGGCTGCCAATTGCAGTAATTTAGGAGGTGCTGCCCAAGAAGGCAAATAGCAGGCAAGAAATGAAGAACAAGTGTAATGTACTACCAGTCAATGAGGTGTCCATCACTCCTACCAGTGAGTCAGTAACAGTCATGTCTCACAAATATTATGAATTCCCCATTTTACTATTCTGTGGAACAGTGCAAATGGACAGCACAGCCAGGAAAGTCTAAGGTTTGCTTCAGGTCAGTGCCCTGATGGGGCGAATTCCTTCCTCATGCACTTCAGCAGATCAAGTGACACACTGCTGAGATACAATCTACAGGAATAATGCTGATAAAACCGTGCTGGAACTGACTCATGTGCTATTCTGAGACCTTAATACTGTGCAAAGAGAAATAATTTGCAGGGTACTGAAACAGCAAGCAAGGACTATGATCCTAAAAACATTCTCATGATGTGAAGCATTTATGCACAGGTTTGTTACCTGTCAAGTCTTAACAAATTTCTGCATTAGAAACAAAGGTGCTTTTTTACTCTTTATTCTTAAACAAAACCATTATTTAACAATAAACCTAAACTCCATTTAAGTAGCTGATAAATTGTTTTAAACCAGTTTACCAACTCAACTAACAAAATATTAATCAATGTGAAAAAAGCAACGATCAAAGCAAATTAATTTAGAGAATGATCGTGAATGCATGAGTGAATAATTCAAAAGTGTACATGAGCTACCATCACTTCTTATAAAATTCAATACTGTGTGACGTTGTGAGCAGCACAGGAAAGGACACCTTGTTATATCACTAATACAAAAATACTGCAATGATTTGTGTTGCAGGAAAAAAAAACCCTCAGATGAATCAGCACTGTGTATTACTGAACATTCACTAATGCAGAGATGTTTTTCTTAAGGGAAAAAAACTGAGTTTTCCTTCTATAACCATTAATCAAGTAAATAAACCGAAGTACAACATTCTACCTAGCTTTTTGTTAATTAAAGAAAAACTTACACAGATTTTCATCACGCATCTCAGCACACTTTAGGTATTGTTAATCTTAACAGAAACCAGTAGAGAAGTGTTTTATTCTGTTCAATAGGTATTAATCACACAATAAATGCAAGATACTGTATTGATAAATACGTTGCGTACACACAGTATTTTACCACTGACATGCAAACACCAAAGCAAAATGAGGGATGGTATTTTTATAATAGGCTACCACAACTGGAAAACAGTGTTGCATCACATTATTGTGAAAACGAAAAGTTAAGCTTTAAAAACCATTATCTTACTCATTTTACCATTCTTACTCATGGATTATGCTACTCAGCATCCTTCTGTACAGTCAAGCTACAGCATTTGAAAACCAAGCTGCAAAATGTTCAGAAATTTTGAGAAGTTCATTTGCTGTAAAAAGTGTGATTCTTCTCAGTAGACAGTATTATGACGAAACAGTAGAAGACAACATTCAGAGCTGCAATTTTCTAAGGAAGTATCAACAGTCTTGAAGAATGCATCCTCTGCACATCCACAGGAATATCACAATGCACCATACCTTCAACTTGCCTTGACTAATACTGCCAGTTTCATTAAGATAGAAAACATTAAGTATGTCCACTATAAGTATTGCATCCTTTAGGTAGAGACCTTCTGGTTTGTCTGAGTCTGTTCACACACTACAATAAACTTGGAGATCTTTAACAAAACTATCATAAATTCAAAGGAGACACAAAGATTTAGAACTGGCATCTTCATATACGGTTAAGATCCAACATAACACTCAACCTCTCTCCAAGAAGAATCAGAGTTTCCAAGACTTGTTAGCATTTAAAAAAAAAAACAAAACAAAACAAAAATCCCCACACTAATTTAAAGGCATTTCCTTTTGCTAGTTGATAAAAATAAAATTCCAAAACATCATCTATTAATCAAGTAGACACTATCAGTGAATGATCTGAAAATAAGCAACCCAGGAACAATAAATTAATTTAAAAAACAGATGCCAAGATAGAAGGACATGGAATTTTAGAAATCTTTGTCCCTAGAAAGCACGGAAATCTGATAGAAATGCTATGCCTCTGTAAATTTCATGGAGATAAAGTTGGGAATAATCTGGAAATCTTAAAACTTAAGGTTTCCATGGAAAAAGAAGGACAAACTAGGAAAATTATCATGCAAAGACTGGGAGTCTGGTTAACTCTTCTGTGGTCACAAAATAGTTTTTAAAAGCATTGCTTTAAGAGCCTGAAAGTGCACATTACTAAATAAAAGGTACCAGAACTGCATGACTGTTTCTGCAGGTATCAGAGGTATTGCACAGTGCACCTGCCAGCCAACTTTTACATGCACAACCTTCCACCACAACCTTCTGAACCCAGGGCTGGCTGTTGGTTCTCCATCATTCTCAAACCTCACCACACCTTAGGCTAAAACCAATTTCTCCTCCTACCATGCAATATTTGGTCAGCATTTGAATCATTACATTTGGAATCCTTACTAAAACACTGTTCCTTCTCTTGTTTGGCAATTACAGGACGAATTCTTAAAAGAAACCAAAAAACACTGCATTTACCCAAAGTACTAAAAAATAATGTAAGACCTAATTAGCAAAGCTGTTTGACATGACATTTGATGACGATCTGACCTACTCTACAGAACTTTGCAAATTACAAATTAGAAAAACAGCTACATAAAAAACCTCTCCATTTTTTCTTTTGGCTCTAGCAGCAGATTGTTTTAGTAACAGCAACCTGTTTGATAAATGAAATTACCAGACATTAGAAGATATTAAGAGTCACAAGGTAATGAATCACCATAGAACAAGCCAAGCAAATTGACCAAGGAGCAATCAGAGTCTGCATTTCTCACACTCCTACAGGTGAAACTACTTTTGAATAGAACTCTTTAGGTCTGCCTATACTACAGGAAACACATCAGAAAACCTGTGTGCCTGCAAGGAAACAGGGAATAAATTGTCATTGCCAAGGATAAACCAACAAAGATTTGTCTTCCACAATGATACTGTTAATCCACCCTTATTATCAGAAAACCTTTCCTGCCAGTCTGGAAAGAATTTGACTAGAAAGTCTGTGGAACATCCACTACTGGAGGTCTCATTCAAGTCATAAATATTTGTGAAATGTGGTTTAGGTACAGCTGATCATCACACAGAAGACTGAAGTCTTCCTCTAAAGATAATTTTCTCCTCTATTTATTTTGCTTCAAGTCACTGCATTTTTGATTGTTAATAAACTTGCAGCTTCCAGTTTGGTAAACCCTTAACACCACATTTTTCTCTAGGAATGATACAGTAGGAAATTGTGAATATATATTTAAAGTAGACAGAAGTATTAAAATTGTTTCTGATACAACAATACATTCACTGTCAACTCTTTCTCTGTAAGCACTCTCCAAAAAGCTGCACTTTTAAAATTTAGTTTTCTTGTAAGCAAACACAGAGCACCTGACAGTTGTTCTTATCAAAAGACTCAGCTAACTTAATGTGAATATTTCCTATAATGATCAGGGCACTTTTCTTGAAACTCATCTTAATATGATTAGTGATGAAAATTTTCCACATAATCAAGTTTAGTACATTTTATTAGGAGTAACAGGAAGAAATTTTAGCAAGCGTAAATCAAAATGCATTCTTTACATTTAACTGCACCATATTTTACTTAGTGGAGATGAAAATGTGTGTTTAAAACTGTGGTCTTTCCACTGAGGTGACAAAAAACATTTACTTTTCATAGAGAAATCCCCCTATCACCTGAGAATCACGTATTTTAGACTTGAACCTACTTCAGTTTAAAGTTTTTTTCTTGGGTGTGACTGGGAGAGGAAATATCAGAGCATGCATGCAAATACGAAGTGTATAACAAAAGCAGTTTCTACCTCTAAAAACTTGAATTATCTAAACACCACATAACCCTCTGAATGTAGTTCATTTACTAATGAAAAACTATCAGATTCATGAGGTATGAAAGCTGAACAGCTATGAATAACATGGCTATTTTGCTGCTTGAAATTTTGAAATATTTTTCATGTCTTAGTATGCTTACTAAGATATGCTTTTCATGTCTCTGTATGCTTATTTTATATAAAGGAAACAAAGTTTATAACATCTATTCTTATTTAGGGAAAGCATCAACACTTAAGTGAGATGTAGGAAATTGAATTTATGGATAGTATTTTCAAGAATATACCCTTTACAGTAAGGAAAGGTATGTATCTAAAGAAGGTCCATTTTAAAAAGCTCTGACAATAAAAACTAAGTAATACAAAAAATATTAATGTAATACATTAAATGTACATTAAAATTCCACTGAAATCAGGAAGTTGCCACTTTGATTACCTGACAGGAGCGAAACTGGTTGACCAGCAGTGTACATCTCTGCGGGTCTTTTCTTCCATCCAAACTGTCCAGTTCAGCTGCTACTTGATTTAGTTCCTCATCAGCATAGTAGAACTGAGCAAGGAGCTGTGGGTCTGTTCTCTGTATTGGAGACATGGACAATATTACATTATTTTTACAAAAAAAAACCAAACCAAAACCCAAAAACTAAAATTACTTCAATTAGTTGTATTTACTGTGATTTTTTTTAAACATATAACAAACATAAGCAGTGTGGCAGCATGGAAAAGTATGATCTCGAGATATTTATGCACACTTAGAAAGTTTTTCTACTTTGCAGGAAAAAAAAAAACCCTCTCAAAAAACCTCTCACATAATAAATCAGAGACATTACTCAGCTACCATTATCTCCAAAACCACCCTGGCATTCTCACTACTTGTGACATAATTATATGCAGGAGCAAACAACTGAATCACAAGTTTTGTTTATTAAACAGAAGTAGATTT
The DNA here is from genome assembly GCA_013396875.1 of Vireo altiloquus. Lineage (NCBI taxonomy): Eukaryota > Metazoa > Chordata > Aves > Passeriformes > Vireonidae > Vireo > Vireo altiloquus. The sequence goes on from VZRF01003085.1 coordinate 1,167,290, forward strand.
CAGCTCTAGGCAAAACCAGACGAAGTTGCTTTCCAAGTTAAAACAAACAAACCATACTCCCCAAACCTATCAAGCAATGGAATAATCTACCAAGCACCATGGTAACCTTTGCAGCATGATCTGGTCAGAATCCTCCTTTTGAGCATCACAAGAAGGAAGCCACAGAAGGGAAAGGTACTGAATCTACCAGGGCCAAATAGATGCAAACGCTTCACAAAACAAATAATATTATCACTAAACAAGGCATTACAGGGAGAAAACTACACCACAAGTCTATCAAGTGGCAAAGAACAGAATCATCACAATGGATTTTTTGCCACATCAAAATAAAGCAGCAATTATGATACAAAGACCAAAAGAATAAAGGAATGCCTCCTCAAAAACACTGAGAAATATTAATAGTAAAGGTTTACATCATAAAAAGATTTTTTTTTAAACTAACAGCTAGGAACTCTGGTTTCCACATCTTAAGTGCAAGCTGTCAAAAACCTACAGTCTGGAATAACATCTTCACTATAGCTCTGATATAAAGGTGCCCAAAGAGGATAAAGCTTGTGATATATGGTCAGGTAAACAAACAAAACTCAAAATTAATGATAACAAGAGGGAGAGCATGTAATTGAACTACTAAATTTTATGTTGCTTAGTTCTAAATTTCTGTATTTATAGTCAAGCTTAGTAAAGCATTTCTTTAAGCATTCCCTACCCAAGTATTTTTATTATTTCTGATTTTTGTGTTTTCCTTCAGCATTTATCCACAACAATTAAAACTTTTTAGACAAAGTTAATAAACAAAGATGCAGGAGACTGTGAATGGAATTGTGGCAAAGCATGACTGCTGATTTTTAAGCATCTAAATTGCATCACAGAAACAAAATAGGGCAATTTATTAAGACTGGTGTCAAGCAAAACAAGTACGCCTGAGATACTTAGCTCCCAGGTGGCTGATTTTTTCAACTAGAGGAACAAAAGTTTTAATTGAGTTCTCTCAACTGTGTTATGTTTGGTGTGGATTAGTAGTGTGATCTTTGATTAATTGTGTCAATCATATGTGGTCCCTGGCAAGCCGAAACTGCATGAAACTCTAAATCTCTTCACAGGGGGCCACTTAAAGCAAATAACCACAAGTTTACAAATTCAATTTACTCCACGTGGTAACAGAATATTAGGGATAGTGCCATGTTCAATGCCAATTTTTATTTTCAGTTCATGCAAAATATGGTTCAAACAATTTAATCCAAATTCCTTACTATTCCTTGGCACAGTAAGAATTAGCAATGCCCATCCCTAGGTACTCAAATTAACAGAAAGACTTAATTTGAAAACACCTCATGGAAAGCCTACCACTTATCCTGGTAGTTTGTTTCAGGAAATCATCCCATTTAACAACTAATTAACAAATCTAAGTTTTTGTTTTGATTTGCTGCTTCCCTTGCCCTAGTCCCACCTGTGTACCACCCCCTGGTCCTCTGACCATTGGTCCCTGATGCTCTCTCCACCCCTATCGTCCCCCATACTTAAACCTGGTCCCTCCACTGTTCTTGGTTCTTGTCCCTGGACCCCTTCACACACGTGCCTGCAATAAACCTCCCGTGGAACTCCAAACAAGGACCCTTCCCAGCTCTTTGTCGTGGGCCTAGATAGCTGTCCATGGTGTGAGTGTGTGCAGTGCGTGGCATGGCACCCACCAGAGTGACTTCTTTGGAGACGCTTCTGGGAAGGGCGCAGCACTTCCACCACCCCTGCTGCAACATCCACTGACTGCAGTAACTCCTTTAACCACATCACCACTGTAGGCTGCACATATGCGTTTGGGATTTTGAGGGAGGATTTCTGTTTGGTTGCACAGGACATTTTTTGTACGTGGTGACCGCACTGTTATCATCCTAACATCTTCCTAAGTATGAGCTCTCTAGGCAGGAGTCTCATTCTGCAAGTACACCTCACATTCCTCCTGCCTAATGCTTCTTTGTATTCCACACATTCAGCCCAACAAACGGCTCAGGTTATCCCGAGTATCTTTGCTCTCCAGCGGTGTGGTACATTGTGCTGGCAGTATTCTCCACAGATTTGAAACCATCACTTCATATATGGGTCATAACCTACTATCCCCATTTGGATGATATACACGAACTACCATTCCAGCCAGTACAAAGACAACAATCAGCATACTACCAGTTAAAAGAAGAAAAAAAACTGCAACCAAACAAAATAACACACATTTAGCCATATTATATAATAATACACCATTATTTTATTAGAGATTGAATATTTATTTTAAGATTTTTACTTTTTATTAAGTTACACTCAACAGGTCAGATACCAAATCAGAAGATGCCTGCCTACCATCCACAAGGTCAGTATAAAACTGTCCCTATGAAAAAGTTGTATTAACTATTGAACTGGTTACAGTCTGGCTTTACCCATCAAGTCTGACCAATGAACAGTGACCAGGATTCAGTTAGCTTGGTTTATTGCAAAATGAATTTTGATCTGATTTTTCAAACAGGTTTTAAATGGACTACAAGAGAATGTTAAAAAGAAAACAAATTAAGAGACCTGTTAGCTACAGGTTATTAGATAAATAACAGATCTGTAGAATTATTTACTGCATGTTATTAGAATAAAAGATACTATTCTCACATCTTGTAAACAAGCAGGAAGACCAAAACCAGAAACTGTCCCTAAAAAATAGTGACAACTAACAGAGAGGAAAAATTCTAGAACAGACTTCCCAATATGGGACAGAGATCAAAAAATTAACTATCAACAAGAAGCCATGGTTACAACAGACCAATCTCAAACCACACAGTAATTCTGGAATCTAAGAACCACTTTGAAAATCACATTTACAGAAACAAGGGCGGTTCTTAGGGAAATGCCCTCTCTTTAAAAGAAAATTGCAAGCACTTTCTGGATGATTTTTAACAGCAGCTTCCAAGTATCAATACAACCTCTTTCTGAGTAACAGGAAACGTGCGTCATCTTAGAACTGACAGCAGCCCATAATTTGAACATTAAAGGGAATGTTTTCCCCCAGGTTTCCATGATCCTTTGTAGAGAAGTACAGATTTTTTTCAGGCTTTTTCTTCTACTGAGATCGCAACAGGAATGCAGCCACCACCACCGCAAAAAGAAGACATGATGATTCCAAAAAAGCCAAAGAACAGACAGAAGCAAGGCAACCATGCAAATGAGCAAGATCCCAGCTAGTGATAGCACTATCTTCTGAAGCCTGCCAGTTGTCCTCTGGAAAATAATATCTGTCATTTTTGAATAGCTGATCTAAAGTCTTCAAAACAACAACTAAAACCCAACCCTGCTTAAAATAAAGTCCATGGACCTGAGATGAAAGGCTCCAGATCTCCCTTTGTTCACTGGCACTCTTCCAGCACTAGGCATTTTTGTTTCTCCCACACATTCAGGAACCCTGACTTGATCCCTACAGAAAGGAACTACACAGAAAAGCATTAATTATACGCCTTTGCTGATGGTAAATCCAGATTGCCTTTTGACACGGGAACAAAGTAAACCTACATTCACTGGGGTAACTTTTCAAGGAGTACTTGGTAAAAGGTGCATTTTACACAAATACATGTATTTTATTACACATTCTATGAAATGCCTTCACAATCAGAGGTGATATTGGGTGACAGTCCATGTGCAATAGTTTTAACTGCTGCAGGGACCAAATGGCACAACCCTTCCTTAACCTGGAAGGTTAAACATCAACCGCTTGCTCAATTATTCCTATTCTGCTACAGTTCTAACAGCTGATGACGCAAGTTTTACAGAAAGGCCATCACATTCACATCAGTGGAACTGTCTTGCATCTACACAGCTTCCTTTATTCCCCCATGGTAAGAGAAAGGGTGGTTTTAGAAGCCTGGACAGTAAGAAGTTAAAGCATTGCTATGCCTCAAACACTAATGACCACTCAAATGAGACAGTTAGAACATGATGCACCTGGAAATGGGGGCTGTGCAAACGTAGGGCAGCACCTTTCTGGAGCTAATTTTTCTGCTCAGTTCTACAATGACCACACAAAATAAAGTCCAGAAGCACAGAAGTGGAGTCAAGGAGTGGACAGGACCAACAGAGGGGGCTCAAGACCACTGAGGACCCCAAAGTACTGGTTCACTCTTTTTGGGAATTCTCCACCAGGAGATTGTATATGGCCCATGGTGTTGCATCAGACTTAGAGAATCTGCTTCTCTGGGAAGAGATCCAGGCATTTCCATGACAACTTGAATGTATATAACCTGACAAACTTGTTTCATGGGCCCCTGCTCCCAATGGATCACATCTGTAACCACTAGTACAGCAAAACAGTGATCAAGTCTCACCACTGGATCCTCAAGTGGTGACGTCTTTCAACTATCTACTCTTATCCTTTCCTTCTCTTTCTTTTCCTAATGTATTTTGTGATATTTTCACACTTCTATAGAAGAGAAACAAAATGCCTACATACTTTCCACCGCAATTGAATTGTTTTAAAATAAACCTGCCTCATAAATACATGGGTCACTCAGTGTCTTTTCACTCTAATTTCACCCCAGGGATTTTATTAACAAGAATCTCAGTTAGCCTGCTTCAGAGGCAGGACATAACAGCAGTGTGTCTATTAAGGAGCTGCTCCCAGCCTAAATCTGTTCTCTACTGTATTTTCAGGGAAAGGAAAGAGGTGCAGGATCAAGCTCAAACTTTCCATTCCCCAAAATAAGTGCTGCCATTATCAGCCAGTCCCAAATATGAACAATTACTGCATAGCACAGAAATTTTAAAAAAGGGACTTCTCAAGTGAAAGCACATTCCCTTTAGGACGAGAAATCATGAAAGCTATAGGTTAGAAACTTGCTTCTACTCCGCAGTGTACAGAAAATGATGCTTCTGTATTGGAAAACAACTCCTTGTATGAGATGGTAATGTGCTCTGTGCAAAAGGCAGAATTAGGCTCTAAGCAATTTAAATAAAGGCACTGGTGAGCCAACTTAGTATTTTCAAAACTTAAAAATAATGTTGCATGTAACTAGTTTTAAGCTAATTAAATTTAACAAAGGCTTATATAACATTATAAGGAAAAAAATTTTGTTCAAAAGTGACAGGATTTAGGCACAAAGTTCAAAGTTTATTTACCAACATTGTGAAAAGTAACATACTTAAAGCAACAGAAACCAAGTCAATTAAATAGCTTTTACACCAGTCACAGTTTTAGCAGTAGGTTTAACTGGCAGACGACAAACGCCAAAGACTGAAGGTACTTCTTCAAAAAGGGATACCAGCAAGTTGTTACATCTGCTTATTTTTCACCTCGCACGTAAGCAAGTGTATTCACATCCTTCGTTTGGACAGGCACTTTAAATTTTTCATTGATTTCCAAATGCTGATAAATAGCAAGATGGAACAATAATTCTCTAACAGGCAGATGAGTCAAAAAAATCTGGCATTTATCTGTCAGAAGGTTTAGCAGCAAAAATACTTCTTCATACTAAATGAAAAAGGAACTGCTGTTCCAAGTACATAGTTGTATGTGGAGGGGGGTTGTTTGGTTTGTGGTATTTTCCTTTTAATCTACTGACTATCTGAAGTGCTATCTGTTAAAGAAAAAAGGAGAAAAAATCCCTCAACAATCATATTTTGTACAATGTCATGAAGTCTTAAACTGGTGTTGCACATGCATAAAAAAGAAAAAGACTCAAGAGATGAAGATAACAACTGGTAATTGGTCACGAGGATATGTAAAAAACAAGCACTGTGAAAAAAGCTACAGCCTGGTTAAAGCTTTGCCAGCTGCTCTGTGTTTATCTATAGAATATCATTACACAAGCAAGAAAGATAGGTGAACAGCTTGTTAACACAATAAAATGCTAGCAGCACCTTAAGCAAAAAGACAAACAAACAAATAACCCCAGTGAGGTAATGATTCACAGGACAACAAAAATCAGGTGGATATATTTTTTTCCCATTTTCTCTACATTGGGTGTAATTCCAATCCCCAAAAAAGGAAAATCTGATAATGGTTATGCTGAACTAGAGTACCAAACATCTGAGACTGCCATGCTGTCGGTTTTCACTCATGATAGATTAAGTCACTGTATGTAGTTTCTATTTTTGAGTGTTCATAATACTAATCTGGAAAAGCATGTGCTCAAATCCATATTTTCTGGCGGAAGCACATAAGCATATGCTGAATACAAATTACTGAAGCTTTCGGACATCTATTCCGCAGAATAGGAATGCTCTGCAGCTGAGCCACAGCCTCGATTTCTAGGAAAGGAGATGGACTCCAGAAGAGAAAGGGGTTTTGCTGTAGGGAAGTGATGGAGCAGCCACTTCTTCCAAGTGAAGAGTGGGTAACCTTCAAGGTTGCCTACTCATCCAGCCTATGACAGGCTATTTTTAATTTCCAAGAAATTAACTTTACCCATATTGCATCTATTTTGTTCATGATGGCAACTGGTGAGTGATGTCCCTGTCTTTATCCTGACCCATGAGCTTTTTCATCCTATTTTCTTCCCCGGCCTGTTGTGAAGGGAGTGAAAGAACTGCTGGGTGGGCACCTGGGAGCAAGACAAGGTCAACCCACCCCTCTGAACTTGTAAAACACTTAACCAAAAACTCCTCCAGTAGCTAATATCTCAGAGTTTCACCTTAAGCTAATCAGATTTCTTTCTCAGCTGCCACAAGAACACAAACTTTAAAGAACAAATATTTACTTAGAAACAACAAATTCAGCTTGTCAGGATACATATTGAAATGTACAAATCACTCTTCAAATGCTTTTTTTTCCCTAAATGCTTTTATGCAGTTTGCTTCAGATTTGTCTAGATTTTTGTATTTAAACTCAAACATGACACTAAGCATCTCTTCAAACAAAATAGATTCTGCACTGCTTTTAGTGATTTGTTACCTATCAAGAGGAAAATCGCCAATTTAGCTCCCTGGGTTTGTTGATTGATTATGTTCAATTCCAGATGTACAGCCCCACCTTACACAGAGGAATAATGTGGTATTTGGAAGTGGCATCCAGCAGTTTGTCCTCCAGCAATGCAAACCATCCTGCTGCACTACACGTCCTCACAACTTACTGCATTAGAGGACTTTCAACTCACTCTAGTTATGTTAGGTCTAATGGATGTCTAAATACTTACAAGTCCTAAATATGTGGGCAAACAATAACCTCTTCTTAGCCATGTCTCTAATTTCTCTCAAGGTATTACATTGCTATAACCTTTTTTCCTTTCAGAACCAGATTTTTATCCTAAAATACACAACTAAACCCAACAAACAAAAAACCCCAACAACCTCAACCAACCACTTTATACAGTTAAAGGATTGTCTTGAAGACTCTTTTTGGTTCTGTAATTATTTTATTATTTTTTTCCTTCCCAGGTCCATAGTTCTATTATTTTGGTCATGCTTAGCAGACCTCCTAAAACACAGATTTTGCCTTGCTGTTCAGAACCAACCAGTTTTGAACAATCTGCCATGTACAGCTTTTTACTTCTAGATCATAAAATAAATATCTTAATCAGGGCCTAGACAAAACTCCAACAAGAGGGAAACCTGACCCAGCGAGTTCAAGCCTGATGACTGTGAAAGAGTTGCTCCATAGTCCTTCTCAGGTATTAACAGGCATAGCACATTCCTTAGTTTTTTCATGTTCAAAGTGCATCTTTATTTTTCTTTGGCTCAGCAAACTCACTTAGGGTGAGTCTGAGGTGTTCCATATTGTATTTTAATAAAAGCACCGTCATCTGTGTAAAGCTGCTCATATATAACCTCATTTGCCTTGTAGGAGACTTTCAATAAGCTCAAGCTTCACACCTTGACAGATGCTTGAGATTTAACTACCTTGGCATCGTCTCAGTAGCACAATCAATCATTGCAACAAAACGATTTCATCAAAACTTTGTTCTGAAGTGCATCTGTTCAAACTCGGTGATGAAAGAAACTGCTCGTACAGCCCTCAGCACAGAAACTTTTACCAGCTTCTGCCTTCTGACAACAACTTCAAATGAATGTTTGCATAACTAAATCTTTTGATCTTATTTCCACTATTTCAGCTAAATCATATAAACAGGTAGCTTTCCAAGTGCCATCATCAGTCAAACTCTGTTTCCTACTCTGTTTTCCAGGTAACAGCAAGCTTCAGTGGATGTTTGTCCCATGCTTTTGCCACAGCACTCATCTGTGCTCCCAATCTCTGAATGGGAGATTCACCCATGTCTAACCAGGAGCACACTCCAGACACAGTCCTCGTATCTCAAGTATTTAACACCATCTCCCTTTGCAGAAAGTCTACACCTCCTTGTAGGCAGAGCCTACCTAAAGTTTTAGGGAACTTTTAGGAACTGCACTGCTTTTAACAACTTGACACTGTGATTACTATCCTTTTTCCAAGCACACTTGAGCATGAAGAGCAGCTTTGAAAATTACCAGAACATGAGCAAGAAGAAAGGGAGGGGAAAAGCACCAGACAGACAGACCAACAGCAGGACGACACAGGACTTTAAACCATGTTTAAAACTTCAGAAGCAGTCCAACAACAACAAAATATGTTCAAGTAGAGAAAAAGCATGTATTTGCTGGAGACAGGAAACTGACTACATCATAGTGCATAGCAGAAGACTCCCATGCATCCCTGCTCCCACTCCCTGCTGAATTGAATATTTTTTGCTCAATTAGGCATTCCCAGGTCTTTTCAGACAATATCCTCAAGGTCTGTGCTTGGTCTCCTGGTCACGCAGAAAATCTCTCCAGGGAGACAAATGGGTTTGTACAGCTATTCCTGTTTTCTGTGCTAGCTCAGCATACAGTTTGAGTTTGACCACTTATCAGCATGCATGTTGGATAAGCTCTAACAGTCTTCAGCTATTCTGCACCCCCAAACTGCTCCTTTTAAAACAAAACACAGAATGCACAAAAACCAAGCAGGAGTTAAATGCAAGCATTAATGCCTTTTGGGCTTATATTATCTTAATATGAACAGTTCTCTATCCATTTATTGAGAGAAACAATAAAACAAAAAATCCAAACAAAACAAACACAAAAAACTCCCAAATCCTCTAGTCAATACATATTAGTGATTCACACAACAATTTAAAAATCACATATTGTTTCTTCTGGCAAGACCAAATTTCTCTGACCTGGTTGCTGCCTGTTCAGGTACTTATAAAAATCAACATAATTATGGCACTACCTATTTAATGAATGGACACTTTTCCCACATTCCCAATAACAGCTTTCAGAAAAGCTATTACACATACACTCTATTGCCTATTACCCTTTATTGATCAGCAATATTACTTTCACATTATAACTAGATGTTGGTTGTCTACAAATGCATTCTGCAAACTTCTGGTTGCCAGGTATTTCTGTAGAATGCTGAATGACAAAAGATACGAAGGCATTAATTGCAGAACTGATATTAAGTGGAAATGCATTACCAGTAATGCTTACTGGAATATTTATTTTGTCAAGAAAATGATTCAAACTAGTTTTCCTATATTGTATTTGATAATAGTATTGAGAAACAATGCAACACTGGAGATGCCACAAAAAGATGGAGAAATGTGATGTTCGAAAAAGAAAGCACACTTAATGCAAAATATTAACTCATACAAGTAAAAATTCACTGCTATTTTAATGTAAACACCGACTGCAGGCCTTTATCAGCAGATGCTAGGAACCTCTATCTTCCAGCACAGCTGAGTATCTTCTCTACCATCCCTGTACTACACAGGCTCTAAATCCCAGTCAGGCTCTAGAAATGAACACTAATTAGGGACCACACCAAAATCACAGAAAGACCCAAGACTCCTTTCACATGTAATGGGGCAAAGAATTCCAGCGCTTCCAAAGCCTTAAGGATGGACACCTGCTGGAGTAGCTCTAGTTTGTATTTCAATCACATAACAGGTTAAATTGTTCCATTGGTTTCACTGTAAATACTGCATTTGACACAAGGTTCAGCATAAATGCAGTCTTGGATCAAAACTATCAATTGCTTTTCAGTTGCAAAACAGTGAATATTTTTCTCTGACTAAGTAACAAAATTTAAGTGTCAAAAGCCTCCTGAGACTTCTGAAATCCAAGTTCTTAATTATTGCCATTAATTTCAAGACTGCTCTGAAAACAGTTGGTAACAGCTGCATCCAGCCTGACTTATACAGCTGTCTAACCTACAGTCACACGATCGCGTTACTTGCCTAAAATATGTGAATTTGCTCTAAAGCACGCAAGATCAACCAAAGGTACCTCCTATTCCTCCTATTCCATGCTCTAGCCTTTCTGTTTTGTGTAACAAATCCATAGTGAAGGTCAGAACCTGGAAGTACTTTCCTACTGTGGTCTTGCCTAAACCAGACAGGACTCTCTCCAGCCCAATCAGTGCTTTGTTGTTCCATTCCAAGGTTCAAAGACGAGATCTCCAGATCCCTCTAGATCTGCCAGGAGCATAATGGTACAATTTCCTTCTGAATGCAAGAGACACCAGTTCAAGCCTACTGAAATAAAAATCTCTTTTTTGCTCTTTCTTACTACCTTAGAGACCAACTGCCTTGCATCTGAATTTAGCTCCAGCTTTTTCTGTTTTGCTCCCTCCAGCAGTGGTTACACCACACCTGAGCCACAGCTCTGCTTTAATTTCCAAAATCCAGTGTATATGACACAGGCAAGCCTGCAGACTGAAAAAGCCTGCAGAGCTTCAGGGACTACCAATGATGATCTAAAAAAATCTCAATGCATTATTAAACATAAACCTCCTGCTTTTAATACACATGACCCAAGGAACTGTGAAAAAGTACTTAAAGGAGACATGTATTTTACACTTTTGTTGCATTTTGCAAACACAGTCAAAGCAATTAACTGAAAAGTCTTACAGATAAATGTTTTTGGTTATTCCTTCAAGCAGTTACCTCATCTAGTCAGGCAATAGTTTCCTCATGTACCGAATATTTTACAACTTCTAACACTATACTGCTTTTCCTTATCAAGTTACAGGTGAAACACAGCATTCCCTTTCACTGAAAATATTGTGAAGACTGACAGAGATCATTTTAAATGGCAAAAATTCATACCAATATACCATAACTCAGAATTTTTTGCTATTTGTTTTCCTTGATATATCTTTTACATTATCTTTAATTATTAACAATATACATAGAAAATAATTACAAGATAAGCCAAAACAGAATACATCCAATTAAAGGTTCTGTTCAGGAAGATACATTAACTTCAGAGATGATGTTATCACGTCCCATAATTGTGCTATGAACACAAACACTATTCAAAACCATAATAATATCCATAATCAAAGTATGTGTTGAGAAAATTTTTATTCATTTACTTTATTTATTTGAGAGAAAAAAGGAAGTCCAGAATTTATCAACTGGAAATGACAGGCAAAAGAATATAACCTGGAACTCATGAAGTCTGGGGATATGCATGTATTTTCAAGGGCCATCGAGGATTATTTATATTCAGCAAAACACAATTATGATTTTGAAATGGACTGAAAACAGAAACATAAATCAAGCTGGCAGTATACATCTACTCTCCAAGCAGCTACTGCTCGATTGTTTGTGTTGCTACCTACACCAGCCTAAGGACTAGTCAGGTGCCAATACAACCTGAGACAAAGAAAGGGCATTACCTAGAAGGGGGTGAGAGGGTTTAATTACAGTAAGATGGTAAAAGTACTGACTGATTACAACACAAAGACTCAGCAAAATAATCTGTCAAAAAATTACGGCAAAAATTCCCAGGTGTTATGCAAATGCAGATTGTTTCAGAAAGATCAGTTTCAGACAGGCAGCTGCACATTTAAATGACACAAAATCCACACGTGAAATATAGTGGTCACCATTTAACACGTCACTGAATGCTGGAAGTGCTGCAATGGAGAAGGCAATAACAATCTGAAGTACAAGATACGAAAAAGCACACCCAAAAGCACTCAGGCTAAGACAGAGCCAAACCCAGTACTAGTGTTGAGAACAGAGCAGATATAGGAAACAATGATACAACTAAAAAGATGGATTTATAAACACAACACAAAATTTCCTCTTCGAAAAGCATCTTGAAGTTCCATAGTAAACCCAGCATGACTCAGTGGTAACTTCTGAGCATCAAATCCTAAAGCTAAATTGTAAAGCTGTGATGTGTTGCATGCCAAAGTGTTTTTCTCTGGTCTACAACCTTCCAGAAGCCGGCTGCGTTGGTGGAAAGTGAGGAAGGGTCTTTGCACGGGCCTTCAGAGAAGTTTATTCCAGCCCCACACGCATGCTGATCCTGAGGCAAAGACCAAGGCCTCTGGGCAGTGATAAGGGTTAAGTATGTGGAGTGGTCTGGGCAGGCCACATACCAAGGTGGGGCCAGGGTAGGGAGACTAATAGGAGGGTAGGTGGGGGTGGGCTGAGAAGCAGGGGTTCATGGGGATTGTAGGCAAACTTCGGAACTGGAACAGGGCTTATGGAGAGGGCAGGATAGGAGCACATTTAGCTTTTGTGTCCCTTCTTAACAGGGGGTTCCCACAACGATGAATGCAGGCCTCCTAAACAGATAAATCCTTGAGTGCCAGCCAGATCTTTTCAGTGGTGCCCAGGGACAGGACAAGCAGTAATGGCCATAAAATAAAACACAACAAGTTTCACTTCAACATGAGGAAGGGAGATACATTGATAGTGGCAGGGCACTGATACAGGCTGCCCAGGAAGGTTATGGAGTCTCCCTCTCTGGAGACATTAAAAATCCACCTGAACACACTCCTATGTAATCTGCTCTAGGTGCCCCTGCCTTGGCAGGGATGTTGGACTGGATGACCTCCAGAGGTCCCTTCCAACCCTAAACTATTCTGTGATTCTGTAAATAAAACAATTTGAATTATGAAAATTACATTAATAGCCCTTGTATATATAAAATTGTATTAGTAAAGGAAAACCTCAAGAAAGCTATACAAGTTATTTTATTCCATAAAGGAAAAACGAAATTACCCATGATGTGAGACTCACTAAATTACCAGAAGACTTACTACAAACATCTTTATTTCCCATGAAATAATTTCATTACACAAAACATGAAAAACCAGGAGACTGCTAGACTTCCTAATGATTATACATATGTATCTTACGACAGTTGTTTGCACTTGTGAAGCACAGACATAGAGAACCTCTCTTAAACACCCCAAGTTTCTGCATAGGAGCTTGGTGAGGCTGTGCTCTGCCACCTTGATGCCTGAGGTGGCCCCCTAAAAACAGAGACTAGACAGGAAGAAGGGAATAAAGGAAGATATTTACTCAAAAGGCCTTTAAAGGTACACCCTGGGCAGGCCAAAGGCTACACCCAAGATGGACCCTGAGTCATGAGTTCTTCACTCTTTTATAAGTTTGGTTCATTTGCATATCAGGGTTAATTCTCCACTTAGAACTTCAGTTAAGGATGTCATTTCCCCAAGTTTACCCTCCATCTTAAGATGTTAGTTTACACATTTTGGGCCTAGGACAATCTGGGTGTCCTTGGAGAACAAGTTTGGAGAGGCTTGTTATGTCTAACCAGAGTAAGAGAACAGTAGTTAACAGGCTACAAGAAACTTCAAAGCTACACACAAGGAGTACAGGATTTGAAAAATATAAAAGTTAAAACCTAAGACATCAACCCCGCATCCCACCATCATCAGGGTGCCATTTGCTCCTCTGTGGTAGCACACGAGTGACTTCCTGTCCAGCTGGACCTGCAGGCAGCCCAGCATTCCAGGTGGTCCAACAGAGTCTTGTAATTCCCAAAAGAAAACAAAAGGGAGAAATTTCTCTTACACACTTAATTTCTCTCTGGACAAATCACTATGTAAGTACATATGCAGCACTTAGAGCGAGATATACTGCAGGAAAAAATTTGAAAAACTCCAAAAAAATTAGAATTCAAAGAGAGAAGTTCCTTTCCTTTTCATTCTGCTCAGGCCAGCACTGATTCAGAATTCCTCTGCGCATATTGTCCTCTGCAACATATGGGAAAACTCGCCAGCAGAGCAGCATTACACACTTCAGCAATTAATTGTAGAGGACAACATGACTCTCATGCATTTCATTTTACGTGCTGAGGAATTTATTCTGACTCGCAATGGATGATGCTCCAACAAAGCCTTGCTTCAGTACCTCACCACAAGCATCACTCAGTAGAGGAGACTGCAATTTGAAAACTAACGCTGCCCTAATAACTAACCCACTCAATCACATCAACTGCCAAAAAACCCCCAATATAACAAAATATTACCATAAAAACTTAAATGTTTAACAGCAACACAAACAAACCACTTGAAATTACAAAAAAAAGCTTTTCACTCATTCTCTGGAACATCCCAAAGTCTCTCTCATGCTGCCACAAGACAGATGCAATTAGACTCTGTGCTGCTGCAGCACATACTAATTTGGTTTGGCAGACTGGTTTGCCTCGCTCCCTGAACCATCTCTCCCCATGTGCACCAAGTGCATTTGCCTGCATTGTACTTCCAAGTCCTTCTACAGCATCACTCTTCCAATACAAAACATGCTGCTCCTCACCAAAAAACCAAGGCTTTTGTGCCGTAAAGGACTCAACAATGTAAAATATGGAGGGATACTCCAGTGAGTGATTTTTTTTTCGAAGTAAGCCATTTAAACAGTACTTATGATGACAGCAAGAGCACATGAAAAACAACATGTCAACTGAGCATGGGACCCAGAACATGAGACTTCTGTCACAGGGAATTATTACACCCAAGACTGTATTGTTGCTTGTAAAAACCATAATAAAACATGGTATATATTCACTGTATCTGGTTATGAGAAAAGGTTTTGTGCATAAGGTATGTACATATTGAATATAACCCACTCCATGCCAGCCCATTTCCCCTTAAAACCAAAAGAAAGTCTGGATTCGGTGCTCTACAAAGCTCTTAGTTCTCAAACACAGACTATCACAAATTTACCACCCCAGTAACTAATGTTCTTTTATGTACTTTGAAGACATATGAATATACATTCTTAGTGAGAAATTAAGTATGTCTGAGTTTCTTAAGGTGGTGGTTTATTGATTCACATTTCCACATGACTTACTGAGTCCTTTCAGAGGTTTCCAAACTCTTATCCAGCCTAAGCAGAAACTCCACCTAGACTGGAATAACATGCTCTGAGGATTTTTTCCCCATTCATAAAATCAGTGCAGTTCCTAGCTGAGAAGAGAGTCAAAAGTAGCAGTTTTTCAGACTACTTCTCAGGTTTTTCTGTCAGCTTGTGCCAAGAAAAATTTCACTTAGGCATGAGCAGCCATAGCACCACAGAAAGAGAGTGGAAAAAAAGTGTAACACCAAACAGTCCAGAGGAAAAACTAAATTAGGTAGAGCCAAATCACAGCCCATTCCCCTGAGAACTGGGCACTAAGAATCTGCTCTAGTTTAATGAGTCTACACCTGTGCAGGAGAAGGGCCCCACATGAGATCATGAAGACAAAGTAAAAAAACCAAATCCTGCAAAGACAAACCATAGCCTGGGACCAACATATTGCAGACAGTGCCTTCAGAACTTTTCAGTTCTATGCAGCAGATGGCTTAGCTACACCAAAATACTTCTGAAGTACAAGATGTGTTCATTCATGGAAGCTCATGTTACTTGATTTTCGCATTTGTCCTCTAGGATCAGGCTGCTGAGGCAGCCCTCTGCCAACATGTTATTTCTCCTCAGGAAAATATTAACAGACTGAAGAAAAAAGCTGACATCATACCTCATGGCTCCAAAATTACACATGGATTAGCAGCCTTGGTATATCAAAGAAAGCCCAAACAAACAACAAAGAAAACAAAAAAAAAAAAACAAAACACCCAAACAACAAACCACACAACTCACCCAGAAAAACAGGTAAAATGTAAAAAAAAACTATTTTAAGAAATATAATAGTCATGTGCTAGGGGAGATAGATATACTGGTTTAGTTGGCCACTGCCATAAGCTTGCCCTGAAAGCTTTGCACCAAGAAAGAAGCCTATGAACTGACATCAGACTAATCAAAACACTGGTGGACAGCAATACAAAGAGAGAATGGCAGAGAGAGAGAGAACCCCTGAAAGCTACATTTACTACTGGGGCAAAGTATCTGTCAATTTTTTTCCCAATAACTGATGGAGGAGCCTTGAATTAAAGCTCCATTCTGCCTGTAATACAGCTTCACTGAATATACTATACACAGTCCAAAAAAAATCTAATCCTTACTTGTATATTGGCAATACCTCATTCAAGACAACACCAATGTTCTCATATCAAGCCAAAACCAATAACCAAAAAAAACCAAGCCAAACCAATAGCCAAAACCAGTTCAGGATTATTCCTGTGAATTCATCAAGAAATCAGTAATTACAACATATGTTGTTTTGATCATAAGAAAGACAGAAAAGTGAAAAGGACACTTCCCATTTGGAGGAGAAAAAATAATTTCATCAGTGGAATTTAATTACTTGCTCTAAATGGAAGTAGTTTTAGTAGTAACATATTGTAGGATGCATTCATTTGAGTGTATATACACTGGTGGAATTATTTTTCCTAATGCCTTGAAATCACTGAATCTCCTGGGCATGATGACAAAACTTACAGTGCAGAAAATTCAGAGGACTGAAAAGAAGAGAGAAATGGGAGTTCCCTTTAAAAAGAAAGAAGATTTTCACATACATTCAGGCTTATTCTTTTGGTGGTTTGACATTTTTCTCCTTAAAATCAACATTTTATCAGATTATCCTTAAAATGTACATCACCATAAAAAGCTGAATTATTTTATTATATAAATTTCTAATATGATAGATGCAAAATAATTTTAGAGAATCAGATAGCCCACTAATCCATCACAGTTCACATCTGCACCAGTAGAAGTTCAAATACAGCATTAGGACAGTGAGACATTTCTGAGAATCTTGGCATCTGGTTTCTAAACCCACAAAAAGCTGTTATGGTTATTTTGGCTCGGTTTAAAAACAAACTACTGAACCTCTGCAGCACTCTGGGGAAAAAATGTTTCAAGTTGGTTTATGTGCAAGAGCCTATTATAATGTAGCATTATACATAAGGTTCCCCAGTGACTGCTTCACACAGAAGAGGTTAAATTGCTTAGAGAAACTGCTTTGCAAGATGCTAGAAAATGAACCCATCCTGTTTCTTATTGTAAGCCATTGCCATTCAGATATCATACCACCCTACCAAGACAAATATGAACTTATTTGCATATACCCAGGTGAAATTTTTCACTGAGTAATAATAAACTACAAAGACATTTCCAAAAAAATGCTAATTAGCTTCCACATCCAGCATTCCAGAACACAGTAAAATAGTTCTGTCTAAGAAATAGCTGCATTCCTGTTCTTTCAGCACTCTGCAGCATATGGATGAACAGCCAGGCTGAAGGCAGACTTTGACAGATTTACTGATTTATATACAAGGGGAAAAAATTTTTGCTGGTTGCCATTGGAAAAGTTCACATAAAGCACCAAACTGACAGATTGAACTGATTTCTGATAATGAACTGATAAAATAGAATGCCTCTTACAAAGCTGAAATAAAACTTCTTAACTCTTTGCTTATTCTATTTATCTCACATACACAAAACAGGTTTCTTGCAACATTTACTTTTTCAGCAGAATCTTGAAAGAGTGGCTATAAAAACAATTCTGAACACATTTCAGGCGGACATGACAACAAAGTCTTAATACAAAAAAAGTGGACATTCACAGGTTTTATACCACTGCTTGTAGATCTTATCCATTTTTTTGGCAATCGGCAAAACAACTAATTTCATTCCACCTTGGCAATAACATAAGTAATTACGAGTATTCAAAAAAATGCTGTGTCCTTTTTACAGTTTAATAACCAACCTTAATATAATATTTATATTGCCATAGGCTTCATCGTGATCTGGTTACACTGCATTGCTTCCAAATCATTCTGAGAAACCATCTCCAGCTTCAAGACTTCAACTTCACAGCAAGTGTTAAAGAAAAAGCCAGAAGGAAGAACAACCCCAGTAAACAGAAGGCAAGAAAAAGACTGGCTCAGCAGACCTGCACAGGCCCACCAGCTCCACGCTCCTCTTCCTCCATTTTTCTTCTGTAACACTGGGTGAGTTCCTTGTCTACCTGCTCATCAGGTGTTCAGTTTTGCTGTTTTCAGAAATCTTTTATTCTGTATGATATGCTAATGTGAAGTCTAAGAACATACCACATCCAGTAAGACATTTTGCTTTCAGAAGCTAGCTTCAGCTAGTAGGTATAGCCTTCACAACAATTTGTTGCAGAGTAACAATTGCTTAGATTTGTCTTCTTTGTCAAGTGACTACAGACATTTTACTCACTGAACATTCAATAATGAAGAATGAGCCAAAAAAACCAACCTAAAGTTGACACCTCTGCTTTTACCCAAACCTCTCCAGAAAAGAAACAAACAAAAAAATATAGCATTGTATCCCTGCAGCATTTAGCACATGCTTGGTATCAGATTCATAGGTTCAATGATGATAAGCAACTTACAGAACACAGGAAGACAGCTCAAGTTGCTCCTCATTTTCTTTTAATCAGAAAGGAACTAGCATTTTGCCAATTTATAAAGCAGTGCTACCCTTTGACAAGGTAACCCACCTAGCTCATCAAGGGAAGTCAGATGATGTAACCATTCTGGATTTCAGTAGAGCTTTCCATGCTGTCTCTCAGTATCCTTCTAGATAAAATGTCCAGCACACAGTTGGATAAAAACATCATGTGATGGAGATCTTCATTAATGACTTGGACTGGAAGGAATACTGAGCAAGTTCACAGATGATACAACACTGGGAGGAGCTGCTGACTGCTCCTTGAGGACAGAGAGGCCCTGCAGAGAGACCTCAACAAATGAGAGGTTTGGGCAATCACCAACCACGTGAAGTTCAACAAGGGCAAGTTCTGGATTCTGCACCTAGCACAGGGCAACCCTGGATGTACGGAGAGACTGCGGAATGAGAGGCTGGAGAGCAGCACCACAGAAAGGGACCTGGGTGTCCTGGTCAATGGAAAGTTGCACATGAGCCAGCAGTGCCCTGCCAGCCGGGAGGGACATCCCTGTCCTGGGGACATCAGGCACAGCATCACCAGCCGGGCTAGGGAGGGAATTGTGCTGCTCTGCTTTGGGGCAGCCTCACCTCGAGTCCTGTATGCTTGATATTTGGCTCTCTCCAGCAAGTAATGAAGAAAATTTACAAAACTAAGTGTCTGTTCTAGTAACCCAATCTTTATTGGCATCCTCTGCTAAAAGGATACTGAAAGGATGCTACTGCATATTGTTTATATCAGAGGCAATGTAAATAAAAATATTTTTAAATACACCCTGACGCTTAAGACAGACTTAAGTTGCAGACTAGAAACTGAATAAAAAAACCAAGAAATCAAGACAAATGACTGTAGCATACACAGTATAGAACCCATTAAGTCTTTTTTTATCTCCAGATAAGAAAAATGTCAAGATTCAAGGACCATCACACATCAACTCTGAGATAAGCCAAAGGCACACAATACACAAATCATGTTCAAGCAGGGAGAAGCCTAATGAGTGACTTCACAGAGAAATGATATCCTTCCAGCCCAACATTCCCAGAGCCCTCAGAGCGGCTAGCCCACAGAAAGACCCAGGAAAGGCCTGCATGAACCAGCAAAAAGCACCACTGTGAGCCTGACACCTTAGTTATTTCACCCCTGGAGCTGACTAGCACTTACACAACTTAGAGGCAATCATACCAAGTGTTTTGCAGCAGCATTTGTTACATGCTCGAAAGCACAAAAGAAAAATCATGATTCAGGAAAATGAGGTAAGAAGCAGGCTTTCAGAGTTAATGTGTGGTAATTTAATGCACAATAATCTCAGTTCATGATCACATATTTGAATTAAAATGAACCTTCAAGACAACAAATATTCTAAGAAATTTGCATTTTTAGCACAGAAACCAATGGAACTGAGATTTGCCAGTAAATTGCAGAACTGGAAAATCCCATTTTCCTCACTGTAGGTGAAAACAGAAAAAACGTGGACTTATTCTGAGGAATGTGACTACAGCAGGAATTAAGAAAATATTTTGGGCAAAACAGTGAGAGATTTTCATACATACTGGCAAATAAGGTTTCAGGGCAGAAAAGGAGACAAAATCCAAACCTGAAAACAGAAAGTTATAAAACTTATTTTCAGATTCATCTAAATGTGTCACTATCCAGCCAAAGCATCCAGGAAGCATAGAACCAATCAAATTTGCAGTTCATCTTTACAGTGTTACATACAACTTTCCTCATTATTTACTTATAAAATTAAAGAAGAAATTTACAGCAATGTAAGTAATTGAATTAATTCAAGCTTCACAAGTAACATTTTCCTCTTTGTAAAAAACCTCAAAACAATTCAGGCTACCTAAGAAAACATGGAACGTCCATTTTTTGGTGTTCTGCAGCATTGCCACGTCTCTCTCCTCTCTTGAATTCTTCACTAGAGCCAACTTTACAGATGTTCACAGATACACAACTGTTGATACAGCATGAGGATTAGAGAAAACACACCCAACACAACAAATAAGATACCCAAACAAGAAGCCTTCACACTTGTATGACTTTCCCTGTTTATACAGAGGTGTTTACATGCCTCTAAGGAAAAGGAGGTGCTTTCAATGAAGAATATTTGATGGGAAGCTTTCTTATTCTTTACTCCTTTCATAAAAGCTTGGTTATAAACTTCTGTATTTCACAGTTCTCAGCTTTATATGCAAAACCTCCCCTTAGCTGAAATCATATCTCCAAGAAACTTACTCTGATTACTCATTGAAAACGAATTGTTATTCCACCAAAGTTTGCCCAGGTTTGGGGAGAAAAAATACATCATTAAAACATAGCAAATGTTTCCGCATCAAGTTCTCTGCTTTTTACAAGTACATTATTAAATGGCCACGTCGGGCAGGTAGGAGCAAAAACCAGTAACTCCAGCTTCAGTTTTAGGTAGCTGATGTAATATAGATTGTAACCTGAAGCACTGCTAGGCTGGTGACATTTTGGTAAGGAACCATGTATAAAGAAGCAGTAAGCTGAAAACTATATTGATTAAATAAGACAAGGGGGGAAAAAAAGGAAACAGAAATGAGGTACCCAAGGAAACAGCAGAACTCACATCCTCTTAACTTCTGCAGCTGAGATTTGTAGTATCATTCAATTAGTTTGTTTTCTCTTACGGTGTTTCTTTTAGGTTTCTAACTCCTATTCAAGTGATTAAACATTGCAGTTCTTTAAAAGCCATTTTACAAACTTTTTCATTACTCAAAGGCTGTACAAAATAGTATTTAAAAAGTAAGATGACACAGCAGGATGAGCCAATAAATAGATTAAACAAGGAATGGACATCCCTGATCTTAATCCTATTTTAACTTTCATGTCTGGTGAAGGATGAGAAAACTATCAGCTTTGGGCCTGGTAACTGCTGTATCAATGTCTGCTACCAGCATTAGCACTGAATCCCTCTGTGACTGTGGAACAGTTCAAGGACTTTAACAATATGATTACAGCCTTTAATTTTCGCCTGCAACTGTATGATTAAGTTTAATAAAACTGTGGTCTACACTGTGACTCACATTCTCGTGTCATCATGAACATTTGTTGCACTAGACACATAACATGCCCATCTCGTATGTGGAAAATTAAGGTAACATTTCACTCTCACAGCACTCCCTTATTGCAAAGCACTGCAATAGAGAAGAACATTGTGAGAATGAAGCTGTAAGTGTTTATAAAGCACTTGGAGATTCTTGGATAAAAGATATTATAATTAAAAATTAAATTACTCTAAACTAGTGGGAGGCTTTTTGCACCTTTCCCTAACAGAGCTCAGGCCCCCACACACAGCACCACCACTACAATACTCCTGCAGAGACAGAATCTAAGCTAATTCCAAAGTTCAACCGTGCCTGAAGCTATGAATCCCAAACTCTTGCAGTTGAGGAAATTCAGCTCTTTTATGTAACTAAGACTGAACCACACTTAATCTGAAGCTTTCAGGCTCAGTTAGATGAGGAATCAGTGTGGTAACCCTTCAGTGAGCCTAAAATGTATTGCTACCATAACTTTTTTATAATTTCAAACAATAAGTACTTGCAGAAAAAAATATCATGAATAAGCAGTAAGAGAAGTTACTGAGACATTCAAATAAAAAAAAATTGTGAGCACCTGTTCACAAGATTTTTCTTTTCATCTGGCACTTTTATTACTTGTGAGTCAAGTTAAAAAAGCCCAGAAAGCTTTGCTGAAATAATTTTTCATGTAGACAGCAATCATTTCATACAACAGAAGAGCTATATTTCACATTTTAAAGCCCACTACATCTGAAACTCTACGCACACATTGTAATGGTCTCTACACTGAAAGTAAAAAGGTTTTAAGGCAGCCCTGACATCAACAATTTATTGCACAGCTACTCATATGTATATTAAGTTTTGTCCTAAAAAGACACAACTCTAAAATGAGACTCCTGGCATTACTGAACATGGGGAGGACAGCAATAACTATAAAAATAACAGTTACACACACCAGCTGGTGCATAATTTGGAAGTATCAAAAGTTATACCTTGTGTTTGTCACCAAAAGGGTTGTCTGGAAAAAAAGCAACTTCAGGAACCAGTTCAATAAAGACCTTACAGGAAACTGAAAGTGAATGGGGAAGTTGATCTTTCACACTTTTACTAGAATTACAGAGTGGGTTGGGTTGGAAGACACCATTAAAGGTCATCTGGCCCAATCCCTTTGCAATGAGGGGGGATATCTTCAACTGGATCAGATTGCTCAGACCCCATCCAACTTGGCCTACAACATTTCCAGGGATGGGGGCATCCACAACTTCCCTGGATAACCTGCTCTGGTATTTCACCACCCTCAACAGTATCTATTTCTTATATACAACCTAAATTGAAGCTCTTGGCTTAAAGCCATTATCCCATTTCCTATCACAACAGGGCCTGCTAAAACGTCTGTCCCCATTGTTCCTAAGGCCTCCCTTCTGTACTGGAAAGCTGCAATGAGGTGTCCCTGGAGCCTTCTCCAGGCTGAACAACCTCAGCCCTCTCAGACTGTCACCATAGCAAAGAATCCTACAGTCTTCTGAGCATCTTTGTGGCCTCCTCTGGACTCAGTCCAATAGGTCCATGCCCTTCCTATGCTGGGAGCCCCTGAGCTGGACACAGCACTCCAGGTGGCATCTCTCACAATCGCAGAACAGAAGCTTCAATCCAGAGCAATGACTTGAGGACATTATGACACCTAGGAAGTAATGGCTATGTATGCCACACATTTAGGTAACTTCACTGGATATCTGTTTATGAAGCATCCTTCAACTGTGGCAAGTGTTCAGAAATGCATGTTTGACAAGGGCAATCTAGATGCCAAAAATCAGAAAATCTATCCAAGACAGAAGACAATGATTTACATCAGTCAGCTGGTAAGGCTTCACCACATAAAATTGCAGCATTTCTAACCAGCCTTTTATTTCCCATCCACTGAACATGCAAAACTTGGAGAACAACCTTCAGATTTTATACCAAAGTGCCAAGTTTTGGGCAGCCAGTCTCCCTCCTTACTTTTTTGGTTAGCCAAAACAGGAGCACCGCCTGTCTTCATAATCCCTATTGACAAGAGAAACCTAACCTGAAAAAAGCTAAAGCATCCCTTCCCAACAGCCTTCTAAACGTTGCATACAACAGGGAAAGCAAGCTGCTGTGCTGAATACAGAACTAAAAAAACCCCAACCAAACCCATATATGTCTTTTACAATTACATAACATTACATTCAGTCTCTAAAAAAAAAAAAAAAAAACACAAAAAACAAACAAACCAACAAAAAACCACTCACCTAAAAACCTGGCAGATTTTACAGATATTATCTCCCTCCCTTTGTCATCTAAATAGAAAAGACTAGTAGTAAAAAAACAGCAATTGTTTCAAAACGCATATAATTTTGAACATATTAACACCTGACAGAATCACAGAACAAGCTGCACTGGAAGGGATCTCTAAAGGACATCTGGTCCAACCCCCCTGCTGTGAGCAGGGGCATCTTTCACTGGATCTGGTTCTTCAATAGATTTCCCTGTTTTAAGCATTAAATTCTCTCCTAGCCTTGACTGGGTCTCTCATGCTTTTTCAGAGCGTATTATTGCTGTCAGTGGTTGCATAAGAGAATTACTGAGATTTTCAGAAATGCCAGCAGAAGTAAAAAACATAACCTTAGGAACAAAACAGAAATTCAATTATCTGCAACTATTCTCAGACGTTATTTTTCACAAGCAATAATCTGGAAATATTTTTAATTCTAAGATCTAAAGCAAAACTCCATTTTAAAAAAAGTATTAAGTATTTGTACAACTTCCAAGTATTTTTAAATATACAACTCACTTCCTACAACATCTGGCAGATAAAAACCAGACGAGTAATATAAGGGGCCTAGTGTATTCGTAAAGTTCCTTCCATCTTCTGCTAAAAAAAATTAAAAATGAAGAAAAGATCAGTTAGGCATCATACAGAGAGATCTGCTGTGAGTCTAACGCAGGCCCTCTAGCAGCGAGATTATGTGATTATTTCTGGATGCCGCAGTCATGTGGTTGCACAGCAAAGCTTTTGTCGGAAACATGACACAATCCCATTGCACTCAAACTGCTGGCAGCAACTCGCCCGATTGCATTTCCCTAAAACACACCCACAGTGACAGTAAAGAAATAACAGCTTTTCAGTGCTATGCCCTCAACTAGTCAGGGAGTTTTTATTCCCTGTTGCAGCAAAACTAGAGGCTCCTCTCTCATTTTTCACTGGGTATCAGTTCATGATTATCCACCCCAAAAGGCATCTACCTGGATACTGCATCCATTCAATGTTAGCCCTTCTATCAGACAGGCAGGTTTTTCAAATCTTACCATATAGTCTCTCATTGTACTTTTCAGAAAAACACCAGACTTGCTAAAAATATTTCACATATATTTTTTTATATTATGATTACATATCAAACACCAACCCATTTAACTAATTCTGCCTCTCAAGCTGTCTTAAACTCAGAATATTTCGACATTCAAGTGCAACAGTTAAAGCATATACAAAATACTAGCCTCTAGATAAGACAACTCCTGTAAAAACTGAATACAAAATTAAGTATGTTAGATGTTAAATAACAAAATATATTTATAATAGAACAGATTGTGGAAATTCACATATTTAGCTCCTATCACATGACTCATCACTAGTTTGCTTTTACCTATAAATATGACATACTCACTGCCAGGTACACAGAGTACTGGAAAACACAATCTAATTACATGATTTCAGGATAATAAACATTTGACCATTAAAAAAAAAAAAGTCTTGTAATTCAATACTCACATGGGGTATTTTTGCAGCAGTTAAGTTCTCCTTCTGAAAGCTCATAGGAGTAACATTCAGCAATCAAAACCAATTCCTGTCTAACAAAATTTAGCAAAATGCTATTAAACACAAAATCTCATATTAAAAGTCACAGAAACATACAGTCACTATAGAAGTACTCCAGAATACCTGGGAAAGAAACTCCTATTCCTAGATTCAAATCGACTCATTTAACCTCAGCAGTGAGCCTTCCCATGTCTATGAACACAGCTTACTCATTTTTTGGGGGACTTAAAGCAATCCAAGGGCACAGTTCAATCTCAGCCACTACAGCCTTGCCACAGGAAAGTTCCTCAGCTGTGGCTGTAACACCCACCAGTGTGGCTCTAGGCTGAAAGTGGAGTCAGGAAGGATTTACAAACTCTAATTCTAACACAGAACTTATATTCTGGCCTTTGACAATTCTGGAAAAAAAAATTTAAGTCGTATTGGCAAAAAATGTTCTTTGCCCTGTTTGTGCGAGCCAAATTGAAGGCCATGCACTGCACCAGCTCAACTCTTCCCCTGAAAACTTCCCCAAAATTTTGATCATATTTTTTCCTGATATTTGTTAGAACTGCAAAGTGTGTGATTTCATCCCATCCCAGACAACATCCCCAGGACATCCAGGCTCTGGTGGTGTACCTGGCTGAACTCAGTGCTTGTCTGCATGCAGGAGCTCAGAATAGCACAGGGGGTGAGGCAGAGTTTAATGCACACTCCACTACAGCTGAAGGCAGGAGCAGCAACTCAGTTTTTTTCCTTGAGAACACACTAAATGAGCCACGCTATAACTTGCAAATGGTTAATGACTTCAAAGTCAAAACCTTTCAAGTTAAAAATATGCCACAAAAAGCATCTTATTATTTTGACCTGTTTACAATAAACCACAAAGTAATAAAAACATTTTTAAAGCAGACTCATGCAGTTTGAGAAACACTTTTTTCCCAGTAAAATGAAACAATACTTTAGAGAGGAAGAGAAGAAACAGGTAGGATGAAAATCAAGACTGCTGCATTTTGAGAGAAGTGACCACATGTATTGATGCATCATTAAATATAAAAGCTCCCTTAACATTTTTAGGATGGACTGTGTTTTTAAATCTAAATTTTTTCATATACTTTGCAAATGATTTCCACATTATCTTAATTCTTACACCTTCTAAGATTTTTCTCCCACTATAATTACATGAGCAAACTAAAGCTTCTTTATATCACTTCCTGACTTGCTGCTAGTACCTTCCTAAGGCATCTATAAATAGAGTTTAGGTCTTTATTGTGCATTTCAAAGGCTTTCAACTTGGAGTATAACATCCAAATCCACTGACATGACATTTTGTAAAACTCATTCTGAACTGAAATACAAATCTGAAGATACAGTCTCTCAAAGCAGGTCACCATGGAGTCTAAAGCAGAACTCTTGAAAGAAGGAGAACTAAATAGTGACTGATGGCATAAATACCATTTTAAAAGAGAAAGGCAAAGAGCAGGTGGGACCATCTGTTGGACAATCTAAGGTATTTTGCAGGGTTGGCTATTAATATTCTACTCAGTGTCCTAAAGTGCTTTCATTACACACACCTTGAAAAAAACTAACAACTACAGCATTAATAAACCTGCCAGAGATTACAGATTGAGAAGGGAAATTTTTTTCTTCAATATGTAAAAGGTATTGACCGTAAACAGCTGAAACAGATGAAAAATGTATATGGTGTTGTTTATCTATTATGGACTCATTTGACGAGCAGATTAAAGTTCTGTGTGACTCTCAGCCCTTCCCACGGCTCATCAGAGCCTCGTAACTGCCCTGTTTGCCAACCAGTGACAGTGTAAAACTAAACCAAACAAGTTTATTTCAGACTTCCTTTTCTCACTTTCAGTAATTTCTCTTGACTTGGCTTCTGCCAGGCTAATTCAGCTGTTTAATTCCTGGACTTCATGGCTACAGAACTGCATTTACATCTTGTAAATACACAGTTTTAACATCACTGTGTATACATCTCTAATTATGCTGATATGCAGCAATATGATACCACAAGTCTCCTAAGAAAAAATGATGAAGCTTTATCTGGTTCATTTTAAAGGGAATTTGAACAGATCACTAAAATGCATCAAGTATCTTATTTATCCCTAGTGTTCTTAACTGAATGAATATGAATACTGAATGAAGATGAACTGCATTCTGCATTAAACATTTATCTGATAACCTAGTAATTTTATTTACTGTTGAACCTGCTCACCAACTTTAACTTTTAATTTTTCCTATATTAAAGTAGAAGGTCTGATACATCTGTTTATAGCTTAATGCATTTGCTTACCCATGCAGAAAAAGAGCTCTACAGTCGGATTATATTAATTTGCTCACAAGACATAGTCTGTAATTAATAATACCCTACACCAACAAGTCAATACAGCAATCTTCCATTCTGTAACTCTCACTCTGTAAATACAGGTTACAAAGACACAGCATTCTAAAGAAACAAACTCCAAATCCTCAAACACAGTCTCTCCAATAGTTTGTTAACTCACTCAGCTGAGCACAAAACAGTCAAACAGTCACCAAGGGACATCTGCTCACTACACAAACCCTTTCAAAAAGCAACAGCAGATACCACTAGCATCAACTTTCTCTAAGAAAACCAAAACAAACTGAAACCAACCAAACATGCCTCACTTTGTTGTTTTCTTTCCAGAAAACTTAGTTTAAAAGCCAGTCTTGTACCTTCAAAACCACCAGCCTGACCAGGACTAGGGTTGGGGAGCACAGAACAAGCAATCACCCATACTGGTTTCTATCCTCACCAGCTACACCAATCCCCTTAAGGATGCTTAAACATCCTTTATCTTGCAACTCTCCTGGTAAATCCCTGCCTCTGAGCAGTAGACTACATCATCTTATTCCATAGAACAGGTCACATTCAACCTCAGTCTGCAACAGCTTTTCGAGCCTATTCAGTACCAGCTGTCCAGTGAAGAAGTTCAAAATGAGTTGATTCCAGACAGCTGCTGAACACCCACTTGGTCATTAGCCCACTACCCTCTCCCATGGGATTAAGTGAACAATAAAAGGAAGGTGAAAAGACCCATATATCAAGAAGATGACAGTTTAATAACAGCATAAAGGAATTCATTCACTACTCCCCATCTGCAGACAGATGTCCAGTGGCTTCCTAGAAGGAGGAGCTTCAGCACAGGTAACACTTGACTGTGAAGACAAGTATCATAGTCAGAAATATCCTCTCCCTCGCTTCTCTTTTATCTGAGTTTTCACTACTGAGCATGGCATCATAGGGCATGGCATATTTGGTCAGCTGAGGTCAGTTGTCCCGGCTGTGTCCCTTCACAACCTCGTGGCGAGCACTGTTTTAGCCACCAGTATGACACAGCCCCACATAGGCTGCTATGCAGACAGAAAAATTCACAATACCACCCCAACCAGACCCAGCACAGCGTTACTACAAGATTTCTCTGAGATTCCAAGTGTAAGATGTTTTTCTTCAGTCCCAGGATCCTGGCTACAAAATCACTTCCCATTAATATCCTGAAAAACAAAATAACAGGATGGGGGCCTTTAAAAGGGTCTCCTCGTTTTTACAGGCATTTTCAGACACTTTTTAAGATGTTCGTCATGCATAATCTTCTTAGCTAGAAGTCAGTGACATTCCTGAAGTTACTTCATGTCCTGCCCACCACAGACCAGAGGACCCACAAATGGCAGAGGCAGACATGAGACAAAAAGGCTCACAGGAGCAACCTATGACATGCAACATGTAGGGCTTGTTTTGTTGGAGGAGTTGTTGCTTGGTTAGCCCAAAAAAAACCCCACAAAACCATAGAGCAAACTCATCACAAGATACATAGGCATTACTAGGCAGAAAGCACAAGAGGAAGGGGAATGCATGCCTTTTTTCTACCTTTTTTTTTAAACCTTAATGCTTCTTCTTTGGGCAGCAAGGGTACCCCAATGTGTATTAATCTGGTTGCCCTTTTAGGTGCTCATTGGTGCTGCACTGATAATGCTGAAAACACTTTGCAAAAGCATTTCTCGGCTGAAGGAGGTAAATATTTGACAGTCTGATGTACACAATCAGTCTTACTTGGTTAAGCACAGGTTACTCAAAACCATTTTGTTATTCAGATTCAATTACCCTGAACAAAGTTACTGTCTCTAAGGACTTGTTGAATACAGATAGTCTAAACTGGTATTCAGTACCAAGCCATGTGTTAATGCTGCTTCATGACAGAAGGAATGCAGAGAATCAACCACTTGTAACATTCAAATTCAGAGTTTTGCATATATTTTAAAGAGTCACCTTACTGTGACTGTCTCCATAAGTTAATACAAAAAAATTAAACACAAAACTTGGAAGATTTTAGGCACCATCTAAGATCAGAATTAATGAACATTTTACTACAAATCTGTGAGAGATTCAAATTTCAAATGAATCACACTGTCTATTGCTA
The DNA here is from genome assembly GCA_013396875.1 of Vireo altiloquus. Taxonomy (NCBI): domain Eukaryota; kingdom Metazoa; phylum Chordata; class Aves; order Passeriformes; family Vireonidae; genus Vireo; species Vireo altiloquus. Next base: position 1,197,196 of record VZRF01003085.1, read on the forward strand.
ATACTCAAGTTAAACCATGACATTTACATTCAAGATTTTGCAATCAGCTGCCATATAGCTAATTCCCAGGATTTTTAATTAAAGTGGATTTGGAAGACAATTCTTCAAACTAATAACTATCTGCTACATAAACTAACCAACTTTAGGCAGGTTTCATTATGATGGACACTAAAGATTATGAACAAGGGGAGGCTCCTGCTTTTTTATGATGCACTTTTGCATCTTTTGTTTTCTTCCACAGAACTGTGAAACACTAAAGAAGACAAACTATAAGATGGTAGGACATCATTCTAAATAAACTTTGTCAGGATGCTTTTTCTTTGTTAAATTCCGCTTAGCTAATGATGACCTATTCCCCACCATTTCTTCCTTGAGCCATTGCCATAATAAAACTTGGTGACATTTAGCACCAAGGAAACCCATCTGCTAACACATGGACAGCTAGAATCTTTGACAGCCTAATTTTCATCAAGGACAGGAGAAGAAATGATCTCTTGCTAACACTACATCTATCACAAATGAGATCAGCCTGTGCTTTTCATTATTTGACATGGATTACATTTGGAAAGGAAAATGTACTGCTGCATTAATACATCTCACTGTGCAAAACATCATTTGCAATTGTACAAGTTTGAAGGCAGAAAAAAGTACATAAGGGAAAGGGATTTCTTTGGGGAAATCAGGAAATGACTGAAGGATGACTCAAACTGATGAACTCAAATTTGTAACTTTCTTGTTATGTATAGATGAGATCTGCAGCCTTCTTATGTATAAATTAGAATAGACAATTCAAATTTCACTTGTATGTTTAAATATCTGGAAGAGATGAAGATACGCACTGTAGTCTGTAACAACTGGTCATCATCCTAGCACTGTATGTTTACAAACTTCAAAGGTACTATACAGGTTACAGTAGAAGAGACAAATCTTCACAGAAGTGACAGCAAAGCCCCAGAGCTGAGTTTGTATATAGAAAGATAAGAGCTATGTAAATTCCATGTAGTTCTACAGAGAAAACAACAAAAAAATATTTAAGAAGTGAAAGAAAATAGATCTATTGCACATTCTGTCATACTGCTACCATAGGAGGCTGAGCACCCTCATCCTGCTTCACCTGCTGTGGGGTAGGAGCAGTGCCAAGTTCCCCTCCACATCCACTGATTATCCTGTGACTCCCACAAGAACATCACATGCATTAAGAACAAAACAGAAGAAAAAAATGAAAAGAACACCAAAATAAAACACAGAAAAAAACCCACTCGAAAAACAACAGCAAACCTAACAAACACAAAGAGATTAAAGATTTCACATCTCCCTCTTCATCTCCATGTATAGATCCCCAAGCACATCTACAAGGAACGTGTTTAACTGAATAAATTTATTCATGTTACCATAGATTTTAGAACAGTTATGATATAGTAAGCAAGATTTTTCTTTCCCCTCATGCATCAATAGCATTATTACCATACTTCAATTACAAAATTATCTGCAGCTCATTTTCAAGGTATCAAGTATTCAGGATTTGAAAATACTGACCTAAGTCTTGTTTATATTGAAACAGTAACAGATAAAATAAAGTATGGTCATACATAAAGAGGCTATTTTAGTGCAAGTATGTGATTAACAGCTTCTTTTGTTTGCAGGCTACTTTATCCTGTGGCCTCTGCGTAAGTTGCTGCTGAACTTCCAGATCACCTCTAGTAAGTTTAACCTTGCATTTCAATGCACTGTGCCTATGAGGCAAGCAAAAATACTGTGCTGCTTTATAAATCAGTTCTTCATGGACAACAGTGGCAATAAAAGCCCACTAAGAAAACTGATGTGAGGATAAGTGCATTTTAAAAAGCCCAAACACCTTTAAACCCCCTTTAAAGGGACCACAGACAACACAAATTCATATTATCTGTTTAGTTCAACTTCAGGATCATCCTTCATGCCTATTCACAAGAAAAAAAGCTAAGTAAAGGATGGTTGAGATCTCTTCTACCTTCTTTTCCTACAGCCTCGGTGGACACTAAAGAACACAAAGCACATTTACACAAAAACCCTATACCTCTTTTCATGGAAAAAAATATAAGAGAAAGGAACAACTACAGAAAATATGATGTATTCGAGTAGAATACAGAAGGGAAAAAAACCAAAACCAAACTAACTTCTCATGAAAGTATTTTCTGTTCTCTTGGAGCATCTGCACTTACATTAGCTTAAATGGTCTGGTCCTTTTTCGATCTTGACAAGAGACCTGCTTTAGTGGCTGACACTCCACAAAACACCCTCAGAATAAAGGAAATGTATCAGGATGGTAAACATCATTAAAACAAAACAGAAGGATGAGAGATAAAACGGGAAAATATTTCTAGCCAATTTTGGTAACAAACTGTTCAAGTGAAATTTTCCATTCTTTAAGTCACCAACTGTTTCGAATTCCTCCTTACACATCTTATCCCTTCTCTCACACAACAGTTTCCCTAGATTAGCAAATTACAAAAGGTTAAGAAGAAATTTAGTATCCTTAGTGTCCTGACAGAAAATGTTATATAAAATTAAAAAAAAAACCACAAAACATGCTGTCCTATTTGGAATTTCCTTTAGCTCAGTAATAACCACAGTTCTTACTACCAGTTTGAAATTATCCTTATGCCAGTATGGTATAGAAGAGTAGACTTGAGCAATTTTTAAACAAATATACTCTAGTTTTGTATTTCCAAAGTTGTAATTACATAAAACACTGAGCATTTTTATGACTGACATCACTGTCAGACTTGATTTACATTCAAAATTCTCCTAGTCATTATGGACATGCAAATCATTTGATTTATTCAAGTATGTACATTTATGTGAACTAGGCATAGGGAATCTATGACAATCACTTGCAGGTTCAAAACATGAATATTCTATGTTGTTGCTCTGTTTTGTAATGTCTGTAAGATACTGAAGAGCTAAATATTCTCCTGTTTCAAATTCTTAAATAATTACCAGATAATAATTACCAGAGTTTATTAGCATCTCAGTTTTTTTCTAAACATATTTTTAAACTAGCAAATGCTGACACTGATTTTTTGTGCATGTTCTCACTGAATAGCATGTCAAATATGCCATTTGAGCTTTTAAATTTTTAGCCTTACAGTTTAAATTACTGGCCTTCAAAAGCCTCCATGTGGATTTGTAAGTGCTGTCTGAAGAATTCACTTGAGCAGCTTTAAAATACTCGGAAGGAGACAGCATAACATCTGTCCCTGACAAGCTGCTGAAAACCAGGCAGGAAGCCAAGCACTCCCCAAAGTTTCAGCCCAGCAAAATCAGGCAGTCTTGAACAGCTGTAAAGCAAGAACTGCTTTTACCATTAAATCAAAGAAATCAAAGCTTGTGATAAGCATGCAGCAGTTGTTCCTTGAAGTTTACAAAGAAATGAGAGGCAAAGCTTAACTCGCCCATATCAACGCATTACAGCTTATTACTATTTTACTGATGAAGTTGTTTCTGTGTCTTTTAAAATTACGTAAGATTTTAAACACAGGGAAGGCTTCATTGCTTTGCAAAACTAAACAAATCCCCCCTCTGATGACTTTACTATGCAAATTCACAGGAGAAAACTGAGGGAGCAAAACAGTAGAAGAAAAAAGAACACCACAAAGCAGACTTAAAGATGCTTTTGTTCATTAGGTTCATGTCCTGAGCCTGCCCATAGATTTCAACTGTCTTTTGGGGGGTTGTTTTGCTCTTAAGAAAACAAGAATAAAAACTGTATCAAAAACTACAGAACAGATAGAATGAAAAAGGCTTCTAAGGTCAAATGGAGATAAGCAGAGGTCCAAAGAGGTGAAAGAAAGAAAAAAGGGTACTGGGAATTCTGAAGGTGGAATTATAAAAGCAAATTCTAAATGATGCTTAACTCCTGGTGAAAGCAGAAAGATAAAAATGAACAAACAAGAAAACCAGTCTGTTCTATTACTTAAAAGAATATGAGACTGTTTCAAGAAGAGAATAAAATATCAACTCTTTCAAGATCAAAAAGAAAACTCAAAAGGCTTTTTCTAGCAATAAGAAGTACAAGTAACATGGGTTTGAACATCCTGCTTTAAAAAAAAAATCTCAGAGCATGATATCTTGAGCTACAAAATAAATATTGAGCAAAATTTTGCTTGAACACATGCAGTCCCATGTTTTGAGTATCTAAAAACAGTGTTCATCTATACACTTTTTCTTCCGTGTAATAGATTTACCTACATTTTTCCTTTTTCTGCTTTCTTCCAGAATCATGCAAGATTGACGTGAAGAAAAAAATTATAAATCACACAATCTTTAACTGCGTTCTGGTTTTAAGCACGAAATCATGTATTAGGGTGCACGACAGTCAAGGGATGACGCACGGGAAAGGCTCGGGGTCACTGGGCTACCTGGGAGTTGCCACAGTACCAGTGAGCCTGGCCCATGCTGCAGGTCAGATGCACGGCTGGCACCACCCAGGGTCAGTGAGAACAGCTACCACAGCCCAGCCAAACTGGAGTGCAAAGCAGAAGCCACGTGAGTGACCCTAACATCCAAAATGCAGGACACAAGAAGTCTGCAAATCTACAAACCTGACTCTGTGGAAGAAGATCACTCTGGGGAAGAGCAGAGGGAGGAACTGAAGGAGACCCCTGCAAGGCTGGGCTGGTGACAAGTGCAGTGAACAGGTCTGGCAACTTTAATTATTAACCATATAATAAAGTACTTTTCAGACACACATCCTGACTTCCTGTTTACTTCCTGGTGCTTTCCAAGCACTGACAGAGTCCTGTCCCATTACTTGTCCATGCTGCAGTAATAGGGTGAAGTGAGGTGTTCAAACTGCAGCTTCCAAAATGCAAATGCCTAGTGACAGGCAGCATGCTCAGAAGGAACCTGCATGCAGTAATTACCTTCCCCATCAGTCTAAAACAAGTCAAGCATCATGTATCAAAAACTATACGAGCTCACCAACTTCTGCTGCTCTTTTTTGTTCTTGTTACATTTTGTTTTCTTAAGATTATGTGATGCTTAAAAAGCTGCTCCATTGTTGTTCTGAATATCCTTCCTTGGTTTTACTTTCATCATGAAAGTTTGTTATTGAAAATTTCATACCTACCCTTGTCTGGGTATTTGAGTAAATGAAAACTAACTAAATTTTACTTACACCATTTAAAATATAAAAGGAAAGCCTTGTTCAAGCTTACTGACAGCTTGAAGAAAATTAGAATTACTAGATTATCAGAGGGGCAGAGGAATGATTTCACATTAAATATAAGAACCATCTAATTTAACTTGTGGCTGCCATGCAATGATGACCTGGAAAATAACTCTTCTGAACATCATTCACCTTCAAGTCAAATTATTTGTCTTAGAGTGCCATGGGAAACAATAGAGCCCTGAAGCGCCACAGTGAAAATAAAAATAGCATCCATAGCTTTCCCTCCAATATAGCAGATATTGACAAACTAATTTTTTCCATTATTCTTCACAGGTTTGCACTTAATCTATTTTTTAATGTCAGTTGCTCTAGGAACCAGGCCTATACTAATGCTGAGAAAGAACTGAAATCACAACAGGCAGCGTTCAATCCTTCTCAGAGAAAACACAAGTTTAAATTGTCTTAAAAACATAATGAAAAAGCTCCCAGAATTCATATCAGAAGCTACTTTGGCAAAGTAGGATTTAAATGGCACATTTTCCTCCAATGGCAGCTACATACAATGGGATACTCCAATCGTCCATACAAGCTATGATTTTCTTTCATTTAGATCTAACTTAAATTACAATAAGTATGTTTTTATAAGTTGCTTTAGAGAGCTGCAATTAGACTATTCAAACACCATCCTAAAGCAACATAATTGAAATATTAAACTCCACAAAACTAGTAATTTTCACAAATAATAACTCATCCAACATTAGCAAAGGGCACTCTTTCTCCAACCCATCTTGCTGCCAGTTTTAGAAATTCTGTATTAGGCTTTCAGTGACTGGTGGAAGGAGGGGTTGAGTGAGCAAACAGAAACCACAAAGAAATATTTGGAAGACATTTCTCATTTAAAAACATGCAGGTGTGCCACCAGGGATAAGGACACTTGGGACACAAAGAGCTCACGCTCAGCTGTTATGCTTTGCTAAGTCAAGGTTTAGCCTTTATGAGTAAAATGCTGATAGGAACTTAATGACTTGTGTATTTATCCATCAGAAGTCCTATCTTGTCCATGCATGAAACATGATGATTAACTATCACCATCTATCATCATCTTGCAACCTCCAAAACTTGGTACAAATGAACATATTGGTAGAACTGCAAAGCAGCCTGTTTGTCTCTTTTGAAACAGCATTAAACAAAAATGCTTGGACAGAATGCAGCTTCTACGAACTACAGAATGGTGGTATCTGAATACCAGTATTACCAGAATGATACAAGATGCTACAGAATCTTACTGTTTCAAAGAAAAAAAAAACAAAACAACAACAACAAAAACAAAACAAAACAAAAAAAAACCAAACAAACAAAAAAAAAAACCCCACAACAAAACAAAACAACCAAAACCACAAACATAAAACTTCATAAATATTTGTAGCTAGACTAGGGAAGATGAAAAGGGCTAAGATAACGTTCCTACTCAGATACCTGGGCTCCACAAGTGTTTTGTGTTTATTTGTTTAAGAAAAAGGAAATAAGCAAAATAATAAGCAAGGTCTCTGGTTACTTGAAAGATCTGCCAGCAGCTGCAGCATTCCTTTTGCCCTGAACTTAACCCAGGTGATGTTTCATAACTCTGGTTATGAAAACATGGAATAAATTCCCTCTCCCAACCAACAGTTCTCATCTCTCACCTCTCCAGGATGTCCTTTTCTCTCCCAACTTACCATCCACTTCAACACTGCTGTGCATTGCTCTGAACTTTCTGAATATTTGGAGAGAGAAAGAACTTTAGGATTTTTACATATAAACTGGGGAACAAGATATGCCTGGCATGCTAATTAATCCCAGAAGCAGTTTAGCTGCAGCCAAGGTTTTTATGATTACACTGCAGGAGAAAAAAAACCAACAAGGAGTTCTTGTCAGGGAGCAGCAGGGAGGAAAGCAAAGAACACAAGTTGGGTATTACTGTCCAGCTGCAGAGCTGACCTTTCAATATTAAACAAAACCTCCTACATATGCTGGAATTAGGTGGGGTAGGTAGCTCAGGCAGGAAAACAAAAAAAACTAAAGAAATAACTTATGTGCCTTCTATAATAGGGAAGAGGGAGAGAGTGGAAAGCAGTTCCATGTAAGTATACACGGCTACAGTAACCAGTCCAGGTACTTAGACTGACCACATGAATCTAAATGGAAAATGAAAAAAAAATATTTGGAGAAGTCAATTAAATGAATGGTGAATGAATTAAGAGACAAATATGGCAGCAGTCTGCTCAACATGTACAGGAACACTGTACCACACTGATCCTAAGTCAAAAGCATTTGGAAAAACAGACACACAGATTAGGAGCAAAGGCTAGGAAATGGCACAGCCAAGAGAACTGAGGAGAAAAATCAGGATGGATGGTGGAACTTTCCAAAGAAAGATCAAGAAACACAGCAAGCAAGAATCAATGTAGAAGAACACCTAGGAGGTACGGTAGTGTTGAACTCGAACTGAAATGCTCAAGATTTTTTTTTTTTTTGTGTAGTGAGTTTATGCACTCATCCTTTACCCAGGACAGAGAAAGCTACAGGGAACAAACAACGGAAGCAAGGACGTCATCTTCCTTTCTAGGTCACCCCCAGCATTCCCATCCAGCACAGCATCATGCTGTTGCAGATACACTTTGAGACATCTCCCAGATCTGAGCTCCAGATCGTTCTGAAGGTGGCACAGCTGCCTGTCAGCTCTTGGTTAACAGGGCTCACACCTGCAAAAGCTACCAACAAATCCTGCACCTGCCTCCCTGAGCCAGCCAAACTCCGGCATGGGAACGGGCCTGCTCTGATGGCTCTCCCAGCAGCTCAGGGAACATGTGTCAGCACCACATTCTCCTGCAAAACAGGCTCTCTCTCCAGCATTTCACCTACATTTAAGTACCAAGCAACTTTTAACTGCCTCTTTTCACCGGCTTGAACTGTTAAATAAATAGAAGAGTAAAAAGAAAAAGGCTGTAAGACAAGCAGGGTTTTTCAATACAGTGAAATTTTCTCTTTATAGCTGGGTGTAGTGTGCCAAGTTTATTTTTAAAATGCCTTCAGGGCTAAACTGCAGAAAATACAGCTTTGCAGATAAGAATACCACTGGTTTCTTTAAAGGTGAATACAAAAAGCTGTGTACTGTCAGGAACCACATACAGAAAAATACAAAAGACACACAATCATTTTATAATTAGAAAGACTGTACTGTTCAAAAAGACTAACACTGCCTTACACAACAAAGTACCTACAACTCTATCTGGCAGCACTAAGGGAATTTCAGGAATATTTCTATTATAATACTGATGTTTTCAATTTATCACAACTCTCCAGAGCAAGCTTACAAATCAATATTTTTAAAGAGTATCACTCACATAAACAATATTCCTCACCCCTCAAAAATAAAAGGTTTAAACAAAAGTTCAGTTATGTTAAAGCAAGTAAGAAAGAAAAAAAATAACCTGTTCTCACAAAGAAAAATCTTGAAATGTAAAACAATTACAAGCAGTTCTAGTCAGTCATAATTCTGCACTGTGAAAGATCAAGTCTGGCATGTTAATATCTACCTCTGGGAAAGCCAAGAGACAAGCAAATTGCTCAATAAACATCTTGATCTTATTGCTGTCATGATGATTTGATGACAACTTACTGTAACTGTGGGTTTTTCTAAAAGTACAGAAGCTACTGTGAAGCTGTAATATTCACAGTAATATTTACAATATTCTACAACTTTCATAGTCACATTGCAGGGAAAAGCCTGTCTGGCATTTGGACTTTACCACCACATTTCAAGGTTCACTTTTATGGTACTGTTTCTGTTAAACACTCCAGTTTTCTTACAGATGTTTCTGTGACATTTAAACCCTTTACACAATAACTAGCAGAAGGTTTTTGTCACAAAATAAACATATCAACATATATCAGAATGAGAATTAATTCCTCAATACTTTAGAGAACCACGTTTAACTGATAAACAAATGAAGAAAAGTGGAAGCCTTAACACATCAAGCAAAGGTTTTCAGAAGAGAAGTCAGGAAACCTTTACTACTTACAGTTAAAGTCTCACATCTTTAAAAAGGTTTTATTTCATATCAAGATTAGCACTTAGATTAGAGAATATGATCTTTAAGAGAAAGTCAGACATGTAACATATTAATATACCTGGATTATCACAATCCTTTTTAATCTCCTTGCCTATTCATTGGACCAAAAGTTTTCTTTCAAGATCCTCTCACAGCTATTTATAAACAAAAGCAAAGTTAAAAGCAAGCATTCAGAAATCTTCTCATTTCCTCATAAAAGTGACCATTGCAGTTTTCAGGAAAACAAGGGACAAAAAAAGTATTTTTAAGCCATTCTGTATCTTTTCTCAGAATCATTCAAAATACTGTTGTCTTCAATACTTGCAATTGAACCATAATTCTAGTTGTCTTTATTCCTATTTTCATAGTAATGTCAGGGCCTTAAAAAAACACTTTGAGTCTGCCAACTTTTACCAACCTCCCTCCTAGAAGGAGAGTCAATGTTTTGTACTTATCTCTTATTCGGTACTCAAAACACTGCATTAAAAAGGTAACCATAAAAATGGGCTCAGAAGTAATGTAAAAGATCATATGGTACAACATTATTGCAATAGAGATTTCTTCAATTCCAATGTGCATGTTCTACAAAAAGCATAATGTTCTTCACAGAACTCACGGTGAGATTTGAACAAGAAATTCCAAGAAAAAACAGCTTTTCTTATTGAAGAGCTTTTCTCATCAAGGAACAAACAAGATTTTAGCCAGAGAAAGTTCTTTTATCAGTCAGCCCACAGAGGAGGTGAGACTGTAGTCAAGGTAGACTAGTAACTACTGTGTAAGACTGAGTTAAAGGATGCAAGTTACAATCTCAGCTCAGTTTCAGCAAGCCCTATACCCTCTATTTCATTTTTCCACTGGAGATTAGGTTCATCTTCACCTATAGATATGAAAGCCTTTCAAAGGAGACATACTGTATCAGTTTTAATCAATAAGATGCAATTTAAAACTATATTTCTCTAAAGTACATCAAGAAAATGCAAGAAAGGGGATTCAGTTCTTCAAATCTAATTCCACACATTTGTACCCTGAACTCAAGTCTCAATACACAAAACAGAATTTTCTAAAAAGATTGCAGACTTCTCTCTTACCTACTAAATAAGACCACTAAGGAAAGAGAAGAATAAAAAACTATTTCACTTCTCCTTGAAGCTTGTACAAAACCAATAAAAACAGCAGGCTAGTATCAATCCTGTAAAAGGTCACTCGACATCAGGTATTTTGTATTCCTCCTTATTTCTACTGCAGACTCATCTTTTAAAATGAGGGTGTTTATATATTCATTTCTCTTGTGAAAGAAATGTTCCATTTTAAAAAAATTACACTTATAAGTAGTTTATAATAACTCTTAATCCTCTGAATCCTAAGGCAGTACAAGGCTTCAATTGGTGACACTGAAGCCAAAACCAGAACAAGACACAGAAGGTGTAAATGGCTCTGAACCGCACCTCACTTTCCTGAGACCTCAAATGCCAAGAAAAGCATGAGATAATACCTTGCATGATCTTATCCCAAGCATCAGAGTTTAAGTGCTCCTAAGGGTAAAGGTGGAAAGTCAAAAAAATACTTGAACAAACCACAGGAAATACTCAAAGTATGTAACTTCCTCAAACAGATTTAAATCATGTTACAGCTATAATGAAATCCATATTTATTTTAGAATTTTCTCCTGTGAGTCCTTATTAACAGTCATATTAACTGTAAATGAGTGAAAGTTGGGAAAAGTACAGGTATAAACATTGTACCACAGTGCATAAATTGCCATTCATGCCATAAAATTCCTGCCCCATCATCCTATACCCCCTTGAAACTGGACAAGAGTTTCTTTATGAACTTCCTGAACACATCCAACAGACAACATTAGGATTCTAAAAAGTGTTGGTTTTATTTACTCTGTTGTGGTTTTTTACAGCATAATAATATTAGACAACTTCACAAATTTTTCCAAGGTTGGATTTGGGGTTTTTTCTGAGGCTGGGTACTTTGAGTTAATTTGGTCACAGTTCTATTGTTTATTAATAACAAAAAGAAAGTATACAAAAGCTACAGGGAGAATGACTGAAAAAAACCCCTTCTGATGATACCTAAATCTGCAGCATACTAGGCGCTATGTCAGAGTTTCAGCAGAGGCAAGTACAAAATTAAAACATTTATCTTCTGTGTCTGTCTTACAGAGCTCCAGCTAATCAAGTCTTATGCTATTCAAGCTATACAGAAAGCTAAGGAAAAAGTGATCATTGTATCAGTCATGATAAATCCAATGCAGAACCTGAGATAAACAGTATCACATACCATCATTTTGTACTTAAACCATTCCAAAATTATAATAATCATGGCAGTACAAATTGCTTATAACAGCTAAATCTGGAATAAATACATGAAATTCCCAGTTGCCCTGCTGCAAAGCTGCTTATTCGAGCTACTTGTGCATCATTCAAACTTCCAGCTTGGTATTTCTTCAAACATCACATTCACTGTTTCTAAATGTAGTCTACTTGTCTGAAATTTTTAACCAAGATACAAAAATCAATGTTACATAAAGCACTCTTTCCTGATACTGATGATGCACAATATGAGTCACCACTTCAAAGCCTCCAACACACCACCACAAGCCACATTCTTTTAAGTCACGAATAAACCCTAAAGTGGTTTCTTCTGTCTTACTTCTAATGAACCATCATTGGTTCCCAACAACAAATTGAAACTTTGGCAGTCAAGAGAATATGAGGCCCACAAGCAGAAATTAAAACTTCTTAACAATACACACATCTCCTTTAACTCTTCTTTAAAATGAAAATATTTGCCAGACCTGTTATTTTAAAAGCTTTTTTTAAAGGGCGAGAAAAACAGTCACCAGTGAAATGTTAATGTTGTGTCTTTGTTCATTTCTTTTCCAAGTTCTTTACAGTAGATTCATGGTGTGGTTCCATGATTTGTAACAGAATGGGGTGGAAGGAAAGAGACGGTTTGAAAGTTTAGTGTATGCTCTTCGCCAGTGGCAAGAGCCAGGCTATCAGAGGTGAGAATTCACTCAAAGTAAGACAGAGAAGCTAAGTAACTTCACTGTTACAAGAATTAGTGTACATTTTTTTGATGTGCAATAACCCTGAAAAGTAAGATGGGAAACGCTTTTATTTGAACAGAAAAAAAAAGTTATTCTGAAAGTTATTCTTGCTGAGAAAATTATCATTCTGTCTTGGCAGGTGACAGCTTCATCCATGAAAAGTTCTTTCTCAAGCACTTGCACACCCTGCCCACAGGAGCTGCACACACCTGCACATGATGTGAGCATCCAGCCAGACATCTCCTTTAGCCCAGACAACAAATGCAGCAGATCTGGGCCACAAAGAGCCCACCAATAATAAGCCATTGCTGCAATAGTCCAGGAAAAATCTCCCAAGTAAATTGTCCGCCTCAAGCATACATCACAACTCCTAAGTACCACTTTATTATTACAAAACCCTAACAATATAGTCAACATATGGGTATAGATAAATGTGCACACCTGTATAGATGCACATACAAGTTTTTAAGCAAATACACCCAGAGAAGTCACAAGAGAAGGGCAATAATTTGGATGGTTATTTCTGAACAACAAAGGCAAAGGATGCCCAGATGAATTGAAACAGCCCAGCCAATGGAAAGCACACAATGCCAGGAATCATCCCAAATCCTCAGAACCAGGTGATGCAGTACAAGAGATACCACTCCACTGGAAAAAGTAAATTTCAACCAAAAAAAAGGAATTTCCTTTCCTAGGGAACTATTTTTGTTGTCTTTCGTCATGAGAGGGGCAAGTATGCACAAAGAACATCTCTACAAGCAATGCCCCAGAAGAGAGAAGCAGTACTAGTGAAGTGCTAACAACTCTCTGAATTTATTCACCACCAGGAATCATTTTACAAGTATTTGTAGCAGTACACCATTCAATCAAAAAGATGTTCTACCACATTTTCATCTTTTTCCTCCTTTAAGAGGAATACATCCAATTGGCAGAAGGTCACTATTCCTCTTATGATTCCCAAGATCTCAATCTAGAAAGGTCTTGCCTTTCATCACTGAAGCAAAAGCTAAACATGTCATCTATGTACCTTAGATCATCTCAGATAAATACTGATGCTGCTTTCCACTGTAAATGAAACTTTATTCTTGTTTCTACTAAGTCTATTTTGAAAAGGGAGCAATTACATTTCTCAGCTGTTTTCACATGATTCCTGGTAAGGCTATCATGAATGCCATGTGAAATTCCAGGCTATGAAAAAGACTGATTTTTTCAAGAATGCAATGTTTTGTGATGAAATACATCATTGTAAACTATCGTTGATAATTGTATGTGTAATTCACAAGTACAACATTGAAATGTGGCTTTTTGGTCAAATAATAGTTTTTCACATCCAAGTTTCTATTGCAATTTAGCCAGAGCAGCAAGAACTAACACAGATCAGCTTTGAGGTGTATTAACACCTCATGAATAAAGAACACCATCAGTTCTGCAAAAGTAACTCCATCAAAAATAACAAGCTATGAATATATAGATACATATATTTGTAAATGGTAACAAATATAAGTATTCAAAAACTTGTTGACTGCACCAATTTTTACAAGGAAATCCCCACATTTCCAGCCATAGAATTGTTTTGGTGTTTTGGTTGGGTTTGTAGTGTTTTGTTCATTTGTTTTAACTAAGACTTAAGCAGACATCATAATCTCCTATTATAACTAGAGCACAGGTAGAAAGCTGGCTGAGATACGTAACATGCTTCTCGAATGCAAATTTATAATTACAAAATCAGTAACAGGTTAAGGAACATTCCTGCTCAGTCTTTTCTTGCTTGGTTCCTTCCTCAACCCTTACCCTCCTCTTTTTGCTCTGCAACTTCAGCTACAGCACAGTGTAATTGCAACCTCACTAGAGAGATGCAAGGTGCAGGGAAGACAAACATACAAGCAGGTTAAATAGATGTAACTTAAGACCCTAAACTGCCTTAGGAACAGAAAGTCTTAACAGGTCTGAAAAGAAACCTCCAACACTTGTCCACATAGCAGAAAGCTCAACTCATCATGTGGGCATTAGCCAGTAAAACATGCTAAACTGGAACTTGCTGACACAAGAGTTCAGTTTTCTTCCACCTTGGATACAGGTAAACCAAGGGGCAGCTGGCTGGGATGATGTGACCCAGCTCTAGACTGCACTCAGCAAGACAGGCACCCCTCATTTCAGTGCAGCAATGCAGTAACATCATCTCTGCTCACCTAAAATGACCAGTGTCAAGCACGGCATTGAACTCAAGGTCCTGGGTTACACAAGCAGAAATCTGAGAGATCACTAACAGAGCTGCAAGAGTGTCTGTTAAAGAACCAGAGATAAGCTCTGCATGGAGCAGACCTTGCTCTACAGACCATCAGAACCTGGTACTTCTACACACAGCTTTTTCAGGTCTGATTTAAACAAACTACATATAGATAGCATATTATGGATTAAAAATTCCACATTACAAAATTTTCCACTACCACACTTCTTTAAAAGTTACACCATATCAGAAAACCTACTGCAGAATTATGCTGTACTAGTAATTTAATTTATAATTTGTTAGGTAAATCTTTAAATTCTCACAGAACACCAGCTGGCATTGGCTCTGCCAGACAGCAAGGAAGCTTCTAGCAGCTTCTCACAGAAGACACTCCTGTAGCCAGCACCCCCTGCTACCAAAACCATGCCATGCAAACCCAAACCAAGCCTTAAAGCTATTGATGAACAAAGTAAAAGATTCTCTTCACAACATGAAAATGGCAGGTAATAGTTATTGCAAATGAATGATTGCGTCTTCCTGCAAGGCTTGGGTCTAATCATTCAGTCACATTATTGCAGTGTGTCACTGATGACAGCTGAAAGTTGGCATTAATGCCATCCATAAAAGAGAATACCAAAAAGAGCAAAGTCAAAAAGCATCAAGAAAAATAAAAAATGTGCTCACATATTTCAACAAAGCTCTTATTTTCTTTTTCTCCCATTGGAACCCATTCTATGAAAAATGTATCAGTTTTACTCAGAGGTAGGATTTTCCCCGATTCACTAGTACATATTTTGGAAAGGTAGATCATACACCTGGGGGTATGCTCCTCAGAGATTTTTAGAAGGTAAATCCAAGCAACTCATCCAGATTGAGATTTTAGGAAACTACGTTGCAAAGTGCACAATCATCACCCCTATACACTAGTTAGTGATTTTATGTGATTTATGTGCCTAAAACAAGCAAAATCCATTATGAAACCAAACACCAGTGTTCAAGAACTTCTGGCTTCTAGTCCCACATAAAAATTCAGTACACAACATCAGCTTTAGCTCTTTGCTAAAGAAAACAAAGAGCATGAAAGACTTGATGTTGAGGAACATACTCTACCTTTAAAAAGAAGCTACAAATCCTTTCTATCCATAAACATCTTATTGTAAACTTATGTGGTGACTCTAATAGTCACATTTTATACAGAAAAGCCGTATTGTTTCAGGGAGTTTTTAGGTGGATTGCCCATATGTAGGTACCAACAGCAAATACAGACCATTCAGTAAGTAGCACAAAAGAGTGCACATTTCAACAGTAGATGTTCAGCCTAAACAACACAAGAGAGTGATTTTTCCAGCAAAAAGCATGGTCATTCAGTGGACAGAATTGAGTATTAGGAGGTTTTGCACACTCCATGTACTTCACATGATGAATTATCCTCTATCATCACATTTGCTCCAAGTTCCACAGTGTCTGTGTGCTTGAAAATTCCAGGCACAATGTCCCTGAAACATGAGGTGCAATTTTAGTCCTTTGACATGTTGCATATCTACCTGTAGTGGAAGCAAGTTTTTGGGTTTGGAGGCAGCATCAGACCTGTAATGAAACTTTGAAGATCTTGGTTCAAAGACTCAGGAGGTATCAACAAACTTCAAATTCATTTCTTCAAAGAAAAACAGTGAGGAAGAAAATAGATTGCAACCAAAGGGTTTAGGACACTGGAGTGCTGATGTTTTGGTTTCTGTAATTTAATTACAGAAGTCATCACGCAAGATGAGAAAGTAGCACACAAATACATTTGCTGTAGACTGACCTTATCAACAGGTGGCCTTTAACACTGCCCATGTATCAAGACTATGATCCTAACCAGCAATAAAAATATGTGCTGCTTATTGAAACAGACAGAAAAAGAAACTAGAAAGAAGACACGATTTATGAGTACTCTTTATCTCCATCTGCTGCTCAGCTAAGCATTTAAGAGAATGAAGAATTCCAGGAGACAAATAGAAATCAGTTTAATAGGAAGTTTGGACATTTACAGATCTTAAATTATCCAATTCTATTGTAGACTGTTCAAGCAATGCAGTATACAGATTAAAATTTGCTAGATTATGCTATGTATTCAGTTCTTACTCACAATAACCTCTCTACCTGGAAATGAATAGTATTAAAACTTATACCAGAAATACAACAAACCTGTTAGAGCCTCGAAGGAAAAAAAGAAACCTCTACCCAATTCCCTGCAATCTTTCCTACCTGTGCCTATCACAAGCAAAAACAATTTCAAGCAAAGATTCACTTATCGAGTTGCTGGAAACACTTCAAATATAACAAAAACAATAAAAAAAATCCCCCAACACATCTGACTGATTTTCAGTGAGTTTACTGTTTTAAAACACTGTGTTGATTTATAATGACTAATAGCAAACTTGTGCTATTAAAATACTAATGAAGCATTCAGGTTTCTTTCTACCTGTTGCATTATACTTGCTTTAAAACACATCCCTAAAGTCTACTAAAATCTGCACTTAAAATGCTAAACTGTAAGACTAAAAAAAGTGATTCAAGATTATATTTTCAGCTATGATTCTAAAAGTTACCCAGTTTTCTTGCATGAGTGTGTGTTTGAAGATGCATAATTATTTTCAATAAAGCCAGCAAGTAAAAATCCATGTTAAAACTGACATGTTGCAACTAGAAAGCAGTTTTGCCATTTATATATCAGCAAAAGTGCTTTTCAGCTCAAACTGTATAGTATAGATAGTAAGAAAACAACGAGAATATTTGATTAAAAGTATTGTTACTTGCTGAACTAACGCAGACATATTTCATGCTCAGTTGTCAACACACAGAGTCACCTCCACTTAGGATGTGCACTCAGTTTTTTGTACTAAGTGATTTTATGAATTAATTACTGACTCTAATTTACAATTACTAATTACCTGAGGGGATTTACACATGCAATTATTAGAAAACACCTTTGAGAATAACTGAAGATGTTTGATCTCACTGCCACGGTTGAAGAATCAGTTTCTGCATATCACAGCAACTCGATGATATGAAATTGCTAAATTGCAAACTTATTCAATTGGCTGCACCAAATCTTCTATGAGCTGTGTCAGGGTCCCCACAGGGACAGAAAAGCTACCAAAAGCTCAGCTGCAGGGCAGGTAGATCACAATTATTTTTTTTTAACAAATAAAACATTAACTAGGCAGGCCTAGCCTCAAAGCCTTAGCCCAAGTAATACCTTCCAAAAGCTGGTTATGAAATTTTACCTTCAAGTGAAGTGAATGACAAGAGTTCCCTTTGAAGAGGACCAGGCTACCACTCTGAATAAATACGTATTTTTCCAATTGTTTTGCACAATTTAATGTTAATCTAGTGCTGAATTAGGGCAAATCTAGTCTTGCTGGAAGAAAAGAATAGGTCATGACTCCCAAGAAGCTGCATTCATTAAGAAGGGCTGATTTGATCACTTTAAAGCAGTTCAGCAGAAAATTAAACTCATGAACAAGGTAGATAAAAGACATTCCTAATGCACAAACCAAACTGCATTTACACTAAATTTACTGAAGGGAAAAGCAGAAGGAAGCAGACTCCACAGGTATTCAAACTTAGGATGATTACTCTATAATCAGATTAACTGCTATCTAAGAGGCAAACTTCTGCATGTTTCATATGATAAACTGAGAGCTCTGCTTTACCATATTGTTACTTCAAGCTGTAACTCAATTTTAGTGTCCCATTCTCACAATATATTATGTTTGAACTTACCAATTCTTTAGAAATATCAGTTAAAATTCAAACATTGGTGATATCCAGAAGAGAGAGACAGTGGGTATACAAGAAGGGCTAAATCAGCCTTTTTGTATAATCTGAATTATTCCCAAGGGTGGTCATTTTACCCTCAAGGTTTACACATTTAATACATGAATACAAAGTACCATAAAATACTGAAATCAATACAATTTCAGGTCACTTTGTTTTAGGAAAAGGTCTAAATTGTGCAGGAGTCTTGACCTGGACATTTCTAGAAGTGCCTTTTATGTGACATTCATCAACCCAGACAACAATCAAAAAAGTCAGTGCAATAGACTGGCAGAACCCTGCTACCTTTAGCCAAACCAACACAGGCAATGGAAATCAAGATACTGAGGACAAGAAACCTCAGAAGATGCCCAGTAAAATCCTGGTAACTCTTAACTCACAGCAACTCAATATTCATGCTATAATATAAGCCCTATTAGAGAAATCCCTTTCCTCTGCTAGGGGATGACAAACAAGAACATGATAAATGGGGCCTGACAACCCTAACTATCTTTCTCCAAAAAGCTATTTTGGCTAGTTCTGGTATTAAGAAGAATCTGTCACAAACATTTTTAATTTAAGATGATAAAGGGACTGGAACACTGCTCCTTTGAGAAAAGGCTGAGAGAGCTGGGATTGTTCAGCCTGAAGAAGAGAGCAAGGTCTCATAAATGTCTGTAAATATGTAAAGAGAGGGGGCATAAAGGATGGAGACAGGCTTTTTCCAGAGGCTCCCAGTGTCAGAACCAGAGGCAATGGACACAAACTGAAACACAGGAAGCTCCCTCTGAACATCAGGAAATACTTTTTTACTGTGAGGGTGACTGAGTGCTAGCACAGCTTGCTGAGAGACATGGTGGAGTCTCCATCTTTGGAGATAGTCAAAAGCCATCTGGAGATGATCCTGGGCAACTGGCTCTAGATGTGCCTGTTTGAGCAGTGTTTGAGCCAGCTGACCTCCAGAGATCCCTTTCAACCTCAGCCATTCTGTGATTCTGTAGTTTAGGTGAGGGAAAAAATGGATAGACAGAAAACAAAGATAATGATCCTTTCTCAAATTTTCTCTGCAGACATGGCAAAATTAGCAACAAAATTATACCTACTAATAGAATATAATTTTGCATTTAATTTTGCAGTTAAGTATTATTAGAATAATAAAATATAATATTTTAAAATACAATATTATAATCCTGGAAATTTATTTTCCTTCAGCCATCTCAACTAAACCAAAAAGTTACCTTAAAATAGATGCAATATTTTCTAGTACCTAAACAAAAGATCAGCCAAAATGTGAATTTTCTGAAAAAGTAACTGGATTTCACCTTGAGGCAGTTGCTGCCATTAACGGCATTCTGGCACCAACAAGAATTCCATTTACAAAAGCTGTATGAAAGCATTCAAACCAAGTTTTGGTGAATCTCACTAAAAAGCTCCTCTAACAAACCTTTTCTTTTTATTATTGGAAGACAGTACTATATAAATACCTTTAAAACAACAATTCAGGATACCTGATGTTCCTCTCATGGGATAAAAGGACAAAGTCAGAAGAGAAAAACAGACTAAAATAACATGATCATTATTGTGAACATTCTCTTGTGTCAGGCTACTTAAGCTTTTTCTTATAGAAGAATGGGACTTTAGGAAACGTTAGAAACTTGGAGGAATCCTATGTAGCCTATACAAACTCTTAACTGATAGCTATGACATTTCCATTCTCTGATATATCTAAATTTTTTTAATATTTTTTTTTGTACAATACACAAAAATACCTCTTCCGGAGAAAATACTACTACTTCAACTGCTGAAAGCAGATTTGCCAGCTCACTTTAGGAATTCCAAGAGGAGTATCCAGAGAAGCTAGACTTATAGGAATGTGACTTGCCTTGTTTAGCAGTCAGCAGAAAGAACAAGCGATGAGCTCTTCTAGGAGAAAAGTCACACTAAAAACCAGCTACAGATGCTACAGACTGTCTCCCGCAGAAGTGTCTTTCACTTCCTCAATGTGGGAAGCAGACAGGGCTAAAGTTAGCCTTGGAATAGCTTGGCAATACCTCTTCCCTTAGAAAACGGAGGCAGTGTTCCTCCCTCTCTGCAACTCTTGTAAGCCTACATAACTGCAAATACTCTCAGATTATTTGCAAATGGAGAAGACAGAAAAAGTCAACGTAGTTTTATTTTAAAGCTTTATGGTTTTAGAAAATAAGGCTGCTCAAGGTGTGCTCCACGACAGCAGCACATGGACATTGAACGGGAGATTGGTGGAGGCAGCAGCAGTCCTGGCCCAGGTTCTCCTCATGTACCAGCAACTCCAAAGGAACCACCTGCCAAATGACTCAATTCTTACATTCTTTCATCAACTCTCAGGTACTTTCTAGAAACCTCTATCACAATAATATATAAGAAAAAACAGCTCCACTCTGGATTTTGGCTATTTTCATTATAGAGAGGAAGCCATAACTGAGAAAACCTTCTTTAGAGACTTTTTTTAAAAACAGCCTAAAGCCTACCCAACCTCTCATGAAAAGGAAACCTTTCAGGATGCCTCAAACATACATTTTAGAAGCCCAAGCAGACCAAAGCCTAAATCAGCAAATGCAGCTATCTTCCAAGTATCCAGAGTCAAAGCTTCTGCGTAAAAAAGCTGTATTCCCAGATGAATTTTCCCCACCAAAACTGATGATTCCTTATGCTCATCATAAAAAAACCACCCACACCATGCACCCACACATAAACCTGCCAAGAAGACTTAGAATGAAATAGAATCAACTCTTTTTCAAGGTGTATGGTCCAATAACTAAGTATCAGTCAATGAACATGAAAAGTTAGCTGTCAAAACCTGTCCTTCCTCAATAAAGGATTGGGAAAAAAAACCCAATCAGCCTTTTTATTTTCTGACATTTTTTTTAAAAATAAAAAGAAAATATATTAACTTTATTGCCTCATTCAATAACTTTAGTTACATCATGTATTTAGGTCCTCTCTCAGATCTTTTTGTTTATCTTCTGCTTTTGACCTAAGGCAATCTCATTCAATATGGAAGAATGTGAGGTTTTTAATTGTGCTTTTTAAGAAGTTTATGAATCCAAAGGCTTGGAAATGTTCATTTCCCCAATATCACAAAACATTCAGTTTCACAGATGAACTTTATTAAGTTGCTGTTGCCGAAACTAATCCCACTTCTCTCAAATCTCCACCCCCATTCCTGCATACCTGGCTGGCTACCACTCAGTTCTTGGATGACTACAGCTCATCTGGCCTTTCAATGTCAAATTGATTCAATCAGCAAATGTGGGGGGAGAAGCTTCCCATGGGGCACAAAAAGGAATGGGAAAGAGTTTGGTTCTCCTTACAAACCTCCAAACTTCTTTCTTCTAGGCTGAGTCAGCTCACAAGAGCGCCAACAAATGCCACAGCCAAAGCTGGGGGAGCAGTGGGAAAGAGGCCAGAAATGGTCACAGTGCTGTCAGACTGGTTTAGATTAGCACTGGGAGTTGGAAGGGAACTAGTTACAAAGGCAGAGCAACAGGTCATTCAAAGAGATGGTGAAAACCGCTTTTGCCAAATTTAAAGAATAGGTCAGCAACAGGCCCTTGCAGTAGAGGGGCAAGAGCATCCTAATAAGTAGAGCACTGCCAGCAGGCAGAAGGAGGTAAGCCTGCTAGTCAGTCAGGACTAGGGAGGCATCTGGAGTGCTGGGTCCAGCTCTGGACCTCCTAGTAAAGGAACAGCAAGGACATACTGGAGACAGTTTATCTAAGGCTGATCATTCTGGCCTAGAAACATCTGTCATGCTAAGACAGAAGTAGAACTGTTCAGCCTGGGAAAAGCTCAGAGTGGATCTTATCAATGTATATAAATATCTGATGGGAAAGTGGAAAGAATACTCATACAGACTTGTCGTGATACCCAGTGAGAGCAAAAGAAACAGAAACAAAATTATATATGGGAAGTTCCATCCAAACATCAGGAAATGCATTTTTACTCTAAAGGTGACTGAACATTGTCACAGGCTGCTCAGAGAGGTTGTGGAGTCTCCATCTTTAGAGGTGTTTTGAAACCTGACTAGACATGGTCCTGATAAGGCAAGAGGCATGAACTAGACAATTTTAACAGTTTTGGTCCCTTCCAACCTCACCTCCTCTCCAATTCTGTGATTATTCATAGCTACAAATCATCTGTCATGTACAAAAAAGCTATGATATAATAGCATCACCCAAAGCCAGGTAATTCTACACAGAGAATTCCCATGTGCTTCATTACCTGTTATTAGTTATCATTACAATATCCTGAATGAATCCTTTAAATATACTGAAGGAACACACAGAAGGCTTGACATGATCCTGGTATAAACATTACAATTGATTTAGTAAGACACTATAGACAAAATTTAAATTATTATTGTATATTAAGAAGAGCATTCACCTATGAAAACAAATCACACGTTGTTCATGGCTCAGCTGTGTAGTCCCTTATGTCTTACTAGACTCTTGTGCAACCTACTGCAGCTCAAACTAAAGAGGATCAGCCTGTTCAACCACAAATCAGAAGAAACCCAAACATTTGCAAAAAGGCCACAGCATTGGAAATACATTTGGTCACATGCTTTCCCAACCTGACCTGAACCAATACCCAGCATGACACTAGCAATTAGCCAGCTGCTGAACATGGAGCTGTGACATGACTCATAGGTCACCAAATCCTGGAAACTTGAGATCACAAGGCAGTAAACTGGCAGTTCAAAAGGGAATAGTTCTTAAGCTTTTTTCCTCAATTTGTTAAGTAGCATTACAACTTGCCTATCACACAGATCTAATTCTCACACCATTCCCACTGGACATGTTATTCTTTATTTTTCAGTCTGAACTTCAGTGAACCAACAGGAACTGCTGAAAGTTTTCTTTCCAGAAGGCGTACAGTAGGAAAACAGACACAAAAGACTACAACATGCTAATTAATTATTTTCCCTAAGTATCTACTACTGTACTTTGATGGGCCTGGAGAACAGCACAAAGCACCTCAATATTTAATTTTTCTTTTTGAATATTCATTCAATTTGTCTATCACCAGAAATGTACAAACCTCATTTAAATATTATTATGAGGCTGCAGAGGGTGCTCCAACACCGCTTAATAGAGTTTCTATTCAATCCCCGTATTCCTCAGCAAATCCCTTACTGAAACAATTGGATTTTGGGAATGATTCTGAAGGCTGGTTAAGAATACACTTCCTTTAACACCTTGTTTTATCCAGAGAGAAAAGCAGTATGAATCACAAAAAAAATGCTCCTCCCTCCACCAATAGAAGGTGTTATCAGTGGAAATAACATCAAGAAGGCAGCCCTTCTCCATCACATTGCCTTTTTCCTGCATCTAATTGCCCCATGTGGATCTAATGGACTGGGAAGCGGAGAGAGCAGGCACATAGATATAGAAACACATTATGTAGTATCATCTTCCACATTGCTTTTAAGTTGCTTAAGTAAATAACCTCACTAGAAGAAGCTTCTGCTGCTTTAAGAGTTGCTCCTCAAGAACAGGAAAACTTGCAGCTCTTTTTGTGATCACTCAATGCCACTATAAAGTGGTGCAGTGGCACTCAGTGCAGAATGCAGTGACTCGTGCAGGTACTGCTTGCTTTACTGGAAAGGTGAAGGCAGGAATCTACAAAGTAAGAGTACCTCTACTTGTATATCCCAGATCTTACTTTCTTATTTAGCTGTGCAGTTTTGTTTGCCAGCTTTCAAGTAAACAAAGTGGAAGGGAAAAAAAAAATAAAAAAAGAACTTCTTTTGGTTAAAATTAACAAGGATTTGTATTCTCCTCTTTCTTACAGTTTTTAAAATCTCATTAGAGAGCACACAGTGAAAAATATTACAGTATCTGACAATGCTGTCATTTCAATATATTAATTCTGAGCCAGATGATGAAAATTAAATAGAGGAAATGCTTTTAAAGCATTTAAAATTTTTTTTAATGTTGAAATAGTGTCATTAGCTGATCTTTTATTCCACTGGTTCCAAGCCCCAAATTAGCAAGTTATAGGTTTGACAACTCATATGAGGAACTTGAAACAGAGAACAGATATGCAAAACGCACAGTAGAGCATTCACAAAATACCTTCAGAGCTCCTTTTGGTAAGAAGAGTGAGCTCAAAGCACCATGCACTTCAAGAATGGAAACCTTACCCTTTATATAGCTCATATATATACTGTCTTGCCTCAGTACTTCTACAGAGGTTTGCTTCCAACACACGCTATCTGTGCCTCTGTCACTGCAAGATTACTTGTATTAACATTTTATACAAGGTCTGCACCTTAATGTCACCTAACAATAACTTTGGGTGAGCCTGTTTTATGCTAAAGAATTCAATCAGAAGTCCAGCTCTCAGTCCCACACAACTTTACCTGGGTTTCAGACTGGCCTCTGTGTTACAGAAATTAACACCTTCCGTACAAAAGGAGCAATAGAATTGGTGCGGTTTCATTTTACCAGTATTTATATTATGAATAGAACATAAGACACAAGCACTAAAGACATTGAAGATGCAACTCCATAGCTGGTACAAGATAATATAAAGACCATCCTGCCACCAAAGGAGAAGTTTGTGCTGCCCTCTCCCCAATTAAGCTGATAACTGAACCTGCAAAACTATATAAACAAAGCAAGGAAGTTTCCACCTGTGCCAGAAAGATGATCCAGTGCAAGACACAGCTACACAATTTCAAACACCAACATCAGAGAGTTAAGACAGGAGCACATGGCTGCAAGCTAAAGAACCAGCTGAGCACAAAAGCATTTCTGCATTTTCCTCACTGTCCTGGTTGACTTAAAATTCACAAGGGGAGTGCACAAAAATTCTTGATAAGAGTCAGGTATCCCAGACACTGGAGACAAGCATGTATGTCTCTCTTTGCTCCAATGGGATTGCTATTGCACTAATACATTTGACCATATCTTATTTTACAGAAGACTTAGGTCATTTCAATAAAAAATTACATAATAAGCAGTAAAAGAAGGGAGTAATAAACAGTGTGTAGTAACAGAGTTCAGGCAATCAGATTGTGAAACTGAGTAACTAAAATCCACATCCTATCATGAGTTTGCAATGAACAGGTTCAAAGGTTAAGATTAGTCATTACTGATAAAATTTTAATCCAACACTGGAAAGCCTATTTACATCACAGGTACCAGAATTTAGCATCTAATTTCTGTTTTACTATGCAGCATTACATCAGCAGCTTGATTTGAAACTAAGCAAACAAAATACAAAATCTGGAAGTAAAAGGCCCCACCTCAGTTGAGGACTCACACCCTCCAAATTACAGAAGCATTTCAGTGGAAGGAAATGTCAGTTTTTCCCATCAGAAGTTTTGCAAGTCTACAAACACCAGAGATGCTACCACGAGGGGGAGATGAGAAAGACGGAACTGACTGGAGGGATGGATAGTGAGGCATCATTATAACCATGACTAATTAACAGTTGAAAATCACCATTACCTATCTCCCATATGTTCTCATCTGTAAGCAAGAGCAGGACACTAAATCTAAACATATGGCAACAGTAAGTTGCACTCCAATCTTTGAATAGCAAAGTACATACAATCTGGTCCATTGCTTCAGCTGTAAAATGATACTGTGGGGTGACCTAAAAGGAAAATCATCTCATATAAAGCAGTGGATAGAAAGAAGTGGCAAATGAGGAATAAAATGGTTGAGAAACCCCCAAATTAAGCTTTTCTGGCTAGTTTGACTATTGACCTACATTTAAGGCACCAAATAACCTCTTCTCACCTTCATGCCTTCGTCCCCCATTTCAGAAATAGGAAGCAGGACTTTGTATTTGAAAGATGCACAGACAACAGACAAGTTTTGGATCACACACAACATGCAGGCACATGTGGATATATATAGACAGAAAAATAACTATAAAAAGAGCTGGAACCGACCTCACAACATTTCACTGCTTGACTTGACTGATAACAAATTATTCTGGGCTTAAGCAAAAATTTTGCTTATCTTTCCTACAGTAAAACTAATGTTTACAGGAGAAAGGTTGTCACCTATTAACTCTTCAGGATTACTCATGAAGTATTCTTTATGACAGTCTTACACAGTTTATGATTTCTCAAGAAGTATGAATTCCTATCCATCAGACACATTTTTTTCTACTTTAATCAAAAACCTCATCAAGCTGATCAAATGCACTGATCAAGTCAGATGACTTTATACAATACACAACCTCATTGTTTCATACAGGAAACAAACACAGCAAGGCACCTACAATTCACCAACACTGATTTGTTAACATCAAAGCAGTAGATTATATATCCATGAAGACAGCTATACATATATTATACCAAGAAATTAACAGAATATTTCTAATACAGAACAAAACATGCCTTTATTTTTGTCACACTGAGAAACGTGTCATCTTTTTAAAGATTCATTCAATTTTGAAAATAATGCATCCCAGTTCCATATCTAAAAATACTTAGAAATTCAGAAGTAAGAGTTATTTTGACATTAACTTATTGGTTTGTTGTATCAACTATACATAGGACTGTCTACTATGAAACTGTCAAATAGTAACTCTCAAATTTCAGTAGAAAAAGAAAAACTGAAAAACAGTTACAACCTCAGACTAAGGCTTCATGAAATAAACTAATTGTCAAAGGAAATAGTGTGTCCAATTAATTGAGAAAATATAACTTTAAAAATAACTGGACAAAAAAAAAGCTTCCAACGGCTCTAAAATAAAGCTAAATGCCTAAACACCCAATAAGAAGCCTTGCTTCCTTGTCTCTTCTAGCGAGAGAAGTGAAGAGAAAAAAGCCTATTGCCTTTCTACTTCAGTCCCTGTCTTCCTACTGTCACCACTACTATCAGGTCTAGTATTTGTCAAGTATCCTGACTGAAATCAAGAAGGAAAAAAATTTATAGCAGGTTTACAATTATGCATAAAACCTCATCAAAAAATATAGGTGGAAGTAGAGCTAGGGAAACAGAAGGAATTGCAAGCAGTAAACAAAACTTTTGGACACAAGGATATGATATAGCCTAGGAAAAAAATTAAGAAGAAATCAACAAAAATTATAAAACAAACAAATAACAACAACAAAGTAAACAAAAAACCAACCAAAAAATTGAGAATTCCTGCTATGGATATAATATTTTCTTCAAATATGCTTCAACAAAACCATTAGCAAAAGAATTATCAAAATACAATAAAACTACCAAAGACGCTCTTCCATAAAAAAAATCCAAAATGCCAGCACAATGAACCTGAAACCAGGTTCTCCAACATGAACACATCAGTTCTTAAACACTTTGATATAAAAGAAAATATTAGCCAGATTAACAATTAACACCAATGAGCACCTGTCAGTGCCCAATATACACTCTTTAACATAAGGTGTCTTCCAATTATTTGCAGTTGGTCATGACGTAACTTCCTTATGCTCAGCTTTATTAAAAAAGAAGTAGGATAGCTGTGAAATGCACAGGAAGATCATTCCTCAAAAGAACCCACTGCTACCCATGGTCTTCAAAACAAACCTTTAGATGCAGCCAAACTCACCACCATGAGCATTCATATCAAATAGAAACAGACTTACAGAAAGATCAGTGCAAAACTAATACATCTTTACAACCACACAAATAAGGCAAGTGTGTACACTTGCAAGAAACAGCCATGGCACCACACGTCCTTCCAGAACCTCATATAACCACACAACCACCATCCATCACCAATGGACACAGAAAAACCTAGTTCCCATTCCTGCTTCATCTCCTACACCTTAGTGAGGACCTGCAAAACTCCTTAGGATACAAAGCAAAATAAATCATGGGTTCCAGGTGAGATTTGAAGGCCCTTTGCATTTTTGCCTGTTCTTTCCATTGTATTAACCCTTTTTTATTGTATAAGGGCTTCCATACATCTTGGATCATAAAATGCCATCAATTCCTTCAAGGTATTTTTCTGAGTCTGCTGACTAGATCAGGTGTACTAGTCCAGCTTTACAAAAAATACTTGGAAAAAAAATTAGATGTTTAGCAATGCAGACATTCATTCTCTATATATGCACCTTCAAAATAAAGTAAAAAGCAGACAGTGCTTTGAGAGGATTTGGAGGGTTTTATAGGAAGAATGCTGGTATGTTCTCATTTGTATGGTATGAGCACACAAACTTCAAACAACTGGACCAAGATAGCAAGGTAAAATTTCTGCCTGGAGATTGTTGCTTACAGAAAGAGAATTAGACAAAAAGACATTACTATGAGAGCCCATACCATTCATAAAGAAGTTTATTAGATGACAAACATTCAAAAGCCAATTATAGACAAACATGCAAGACCTCTTTCAAGCTCGGCTCCTTTCTTGGCAGGAAACAATAACCTGAAAAAACTGCATTTTTGAACATCTGATGAACTTCAGAATGTCAGGAAATGTTTCCTACATTAAAAGGCTACAAAGGAAGGTGAGAATTAGAAGAATGCAAAGCAGAAATGCAGAACACCCTGAGCATCCGGTTAGTTTAGCTTCAGCCACCTATAATTCTCAGAGATCAAAGTGCCACTTGATGACAGGAATTAACACATTCCAACATAAACATCACCCTAATTTAAATTAACCTGTGCTCCATTTCAAAATAAAGAGCAGGCATTTTGAAAGAGTAGGAGAGTCATCCTCCCGTTTTCCTCTCTCAAATTATTTTTCTTACATTTCTATGCCAAGTCTTTTCTTCAACCCCATTTTCTTCACCTGTCTCCTCCAGCTTCTTTTTCCCCATTTGCTTCCCTTTCATTTATTCACCCAAAATGGTGTACCCAGTACTGATGTGATGCCCACTCTTACATTACTCATTCTAAATGACTATCAAGTATGAGTAAAGACCCTACAAGAGAAGAAAAACAAGCTTATGGCCTACCAAGACTGAGCAAAGTAGAGGCACAATTGAGTTTCTATTGATCAGCTTTTCAGGGCATCTTATTCCCAAACAGGATCAAAAGCAGTAACAGTAAGGGAGGAGAGCGTCGTGAATGTAGAGGCACCAGAGGAAGAAGTACCATCTACGGGATCAGAAAGGTCAAGAGGAATTGTCAGGCTAGAGGCCTGAGTAGTAATGCAAAAAAGCCACTGACTACTGAAGTGACAAGCAGGAAAATCCTACAGCCTGCAGAACAGAAACACACAGACAGGATGGAGTAAGTCTGACCCACATCATCAAAATAAATAAATAAGAGCAAGACCTTCCAGTCACACCAGCAAGGTACGCTGAGCCAGGAATGCTTTATATTTAAGTTGTCCAAACATTTTATCTCCCAAAAACCCTCACTCTTTGCTATATCTTAAATCTAGACTTCTAGAAAATGCCTTACAACTTTTGTCACTCACCTGTTTTCAAGTAGCAGGCAGTTGACACTGCCTCAAAGGAAAACCGTATCCTATTACACTGAGCTGTCCACCAGACAGGCTAAGTGCTTTGCTTTAGCTGACTTAGGGACAGCTCGAGTTTATAGGATGCAAGAGCCTCATCCAGCACGGAATGCAGCAGTTCTCTTCCTGAATACAAGCAGGGGGCATATGGCCATTACACCAGCAATCCCAGCTTGTCATTTGAGATACAATAAATAGTTGAAATATTGTGTACTTTCAAGATGAACACAAAGACTCAGCTGAGAACAGGTAAGACAGACACAATTTAGCATCATCCTCCAGTAAAACAAGCAGGCTGGAGAAACTTGCTCTTTCACATGCTCTGCGAAGGTGGGTCAGCCTTCAAATGTGAGCCATACACAATAAATTCAATTAATTTATTTTTAACACCATTATTTAAAAATAGTTTTGCTGAATTAATTTAAGTCAATGTTGCCAGCGTAACTGCCAGAAAAGTAGATCATCATAACTACTAAAGCAGTTAAATGAAGCACATCAACAGCATTTGCACTGTTTACTCTTCACTTAGTTCAGTAAGAAAATAGTCTTCTGTGGTCCAATGCTGAGGATATTCTTAGTGGGAGTTTTTTGTCATTCCTCTAAAATAACCTAGGAAGAATGCATTGTGATTTCTAAGGAGTAATTTTTTTTTTTAATTCTGTTAAGTACCATGACATTGTGGAAGGAGAGCAACAGAATCTAAACATCCAAATCAGGTTTCCACGAGAAAGACCAGAAGATAAGTCTGCGGGACAAAGGACATATTAGGTCACACCACTGGCTGTTTGAAAAAGTTTCTAAGCAAAATGATTACTGTGGTGGAATCAAACTCAGCTTTAAGCACTGAGAAGCTAGCAGTCAATATGGAGACCAGACGCATAAATTAATTGAAAAATTATTAGTCATTTAAAAGAAACAACTTAATGAGCTTCTGAATTATAGGAGCACAATCTATAGCTCAAAAAACTCCTATGCTGCAGATTATCAAATTTTAAAAAAGAGCCCAAAGGAAACATCAGTTTCTGTTAATCTCATCTTTATCCCTAGGCCTCTTAGAGGACAGAGAATGAGATAACCACCAGACATAATACCAGGCTAGATGGACCTTTGATCTGATATACTATGACTCTGCTCACAGCAATCCACATAAAAAAATTATTTCACAAGGTACAAATACATTTCACATCAGAGTAATTAAAAACAATCAAGCAATTCCCTTAAACAACTGCAATAATGGCCTCCTTCACTTTTTCAGCTACAGGTAAACCAAGGCTAAGAAACAATATGACTGCAGGTAACTGTCTTCATTTTAGCTGCAGTGCTACAATACATTAGCAAAGAATTATTAGCTCCCACACTTGTGTTCAAACCACTAGATGGTGCTTCTAAAATGAAGCAATTCAGTATGCAAAACTCTGAATAATGCATGATGATTTATAAGTTGCCTTCCTTAGGATTGTTATCAATAACACTGATTAATGTAGTTAAATAGCTGCAGCCTCTGATCAGAGAGGGGCAACAAGAATAATTACACAGATAAGAGAGATCAAAGAGCTGATCATTAAAACAGTGACTTTTCAAAAACCCAGTAACAGCTGTTTTCTCAAGTAAGAAAAACTCCTCAACCTTCTGTCTTAGAAAGTCATAAGCTGCTAATATAAATATTGCATTAAATAATAAATTTTGTCCACAAACTGCTATGCCCAAAGGCTTTGAATTCTGTATGGCACCAGTCAAACAAAAATGAGGCAAAAAGCATTTACCTCTTTTCACTCTTCATTGCAAGCCATTTTTCCCAATAATAAACTCGTTCTAATTCTCTTCTGCGAACAGCAAACCCTTCAGTTTTAAGATTTGGAAATCATAGCCAAAATAAGATGCTATCTGCTTTCGATTTATCATTGGTAAACCATGCTTCTTTTTTCATTTACTTCCCCAAAACTAGTATCAACAGTTGTTTGGCTATTCCGGCAGCTTTGTCCTATTTCATTTTGGACCATTTCCATCCACTAAAAAATGCTGTTTAAAATAATTCTCTCTCTTCCTGCATCTCATTCTACTGAGCCAATTTTAAAAATGCTTTTTGCATTATGTTAAGCACAGTCAACTGTGTACTTTTACTTTTTGGAGTCAGCTCTGCAACCCTGACAACACTGCTGAGCAAGATTACTCTATGTCAAGTTTTTGATGTTCAGCATTCACCTAGGACTTTTTTTCTTTCTTTTTTTTTAACACTTCTCCTTATACAAGGTAATACAGAACCTCCTAAAGGTTATTTGGCTATTTTTGAATTTTGCCACTGGCTCTCACTTCACTACTTTAGGTGATTGCTCCAGATTAGCTAGGCATACTCTCTTCATCTTACTTGCTTGAGATCTTGTTCCAAGCCTTTTTTTTTTAATTAGCATACCTATCTGCTGTTCCAAGTCCTTTAACAACTATTATTAGCAACAATTATTACTAGCTATGGCTTACTTTCATGGAAATATAGCTAAAAAGCTCCCTTAAAAAGTGAGGAAAAGGCACTAAGCACAAACACAGAAACAAGCCTTCTCCAAGTACCTGCCATTCCACTTATCCCTAAATGCTATTTCTGATCACAGAGCACCACTGCAGACACATTAACAGGCAGAAAGATCCTCTTGAAGATGTATCTGCTAATCCAGCTGCAGAAAGTAATTATCAGATTTAAGGAAACAATGAACAGTATTTCAGAACAAACACACAGGAAGAAAGTAACTACAATTCTCAGCATCTCAAGTACTCCAGGGGGAGAAGATGCACAGCCTCTGAAGGGTGTGAAAGAGCTGTGCTGAGTACCCACTTGTCAGTAAGTGTTCACTCCTAGCCTACAAGTTGGGGCCATTTCCGTAAACCCACCTTCACATCCCCATGGGAGTTAGGCAGCCTTTTATTTAGAACAGGAGCTAAGGGCACAGCTGCCCTTCGGTCAGTCTTAGAGGAGAGGGGTGTTAAAAAACACAGACTGTTACAAAGGATACAAAACCTCCAGACTTTATGCATACTTTGTGAGCGTCCTTTAACTGCGGGAAGGCATTCATAAAACAGTGTCTTTACTACCAATGACTATGAATTTTGACTGAATTACGGGAACATAAATTCTTTACCGTAACTGCTAGAAGTTCACATTTGCTATGTGAAAGAAACTAGGAATAAAAAAAATCAGAGATATAAACACAAAATAAGCAATATTTTTAAAAATAAAAATATGAAAAATAAACACAAGTGGAAGGTCTTTCAGTCTGTTATGCTAAACAGATTAAAAACATATTCAAGCTGTGGTTAGAGACAGACTTATTTTTCCCCATCATACACAAAACAACTCTTCCAAAATATCAATAAACATGAGCTCAATTCAAAACAGGTACCCCGTGAGCTAGTTACCCACGCATCTTTCAAGCTAGTCTCCAGACTGAGGCAGCAGCATTCAGACATTATTCTGAATTCTTTGGATATCAAATGCATTTCAAAACTCTGCAAAAGCAGTCCAGTTTCGTATTTTTGCTGGACACTCAGATCTGCTGGGGAGCAGGTTCTGACCGGACACCTGTGGAATGCTCCAGCAGCAGACGGTACAAGATAAGAAATTCCCTGAAGTGGCAGGGAACATTGCTACTATATCTGTGCATACAGATAAGTATCTTGATTTAGAAGGGATCATTCTTTTGTCTCAGGAAGGTGGCAGTGCCTGGGAAGCCTGCAGTGTCCTGAAGAGGTCAAACAGAGTAACTATTGTTGGATAAACGTGCTGCAATTCAAGAACACTACTGCTTCAAATCACCCCTCTGCAAAAGTGTTCAGAAGCAAACACCAGCCTCCCTCCAAACACTTAAAAACGCATTGAATCCACAGTCCCCAAAAGCAAAACACATAATACAGCAACATTTTAAAAATTAAACAACAATCGATGTGGCACAGGAGGCTGGAAACAAAATCCTGTCTCTGCACTGTCTCCAATACATCAGTTAAAAGTCTGCCTCCTAGCAGCTCTACAGATCACATCACTGCTATTTATTTCATTCTCTGGTTACCTCTACCACTGGCATTTGATCCGGTTTATTAAAATCTGGCATATCAGCATACTTGAGAACAGAGCTAGACAGGAAGAGCACTGACGGAACAAGGATCTAGGGAAGTCGAGCTGTTCTCGTGACATGCTCATAATATTAGTCAAGACTTTCCACTTCCTACACCCACATTTTCTCTCCCATTCTTGGTATGTTCAAACAGATGCAGCAGTTACCAAGTAAATATCCTTGCCTTGATGCAGGCCCTGCATCTTGCAGTAACTGATGACTATCCTAAGAGTTTTGTGATTTCACCTTGTTATGCACTTTGTTCTATTCAATTTCCTTGTCTCCACCATTTAAAAAGATTAAACCTAATTAATTTACATTTTTTGGGGCTGTGTTTTTTCAGGGATGAATTATGAAATAGTTGCCCTAGGATTAAGCTAAACCATATATTCAGGTTTCTGAGCAGGCTGTACTGTGAATTTCCTGCACTCTGATGTCATCCCACCCCTCGCCTTCAAAAGTACCTCTAAATGGCCATCAAAGCTCTGGGCCAAACATCCAGTGGTATCAAAATCTGCTGCCAAGCAGAAGTTCTGTTATATGGCAGTAGGACCTGGAATACTTCAGAAGAAGCTTTCCCCATCACTGGCTGTAGCAAAACCTAACTGATGAAATGCACCTGACACCCACAGTACCTAACAGAGGGTTATAAGTAACCTGAGTGCTGAGAGCCCCCACCAGAATAAATATTCAGGAAAGTCCCGTTCAAAATGCATTTTATTCAAAACGGACCCTGGAACCTGAACTCATGGGAGGGAATCCTTGCAAATTCTTGGCAATAGGAAAGCAAGTAATACAATCAGGAAAGGTACAGTCTCCATATGTGAGATCCTCTGCCTCACCTTCTATAAAAAGTGCTATTTAAACTTCTGTGTATTTAATGACATGATCCACACCCATTCAACAGGCACACCAGGAAAAATGCCTTTTTCTGGAGCTCTTAAAATTCGCCAGCGACTCATTTTGAATACCAGAACAAAAATGATGTTGTAAGCTACTGAAACTAAGAAAAAGTGTTGGCGAAGAAAGTATAAATATACAACACAAAGCAGTGGTGGTGGTTTTAAACTAATAGCAATAGGTGTTCCTGATTTATGAGGCCCAGTGTCATGCAACAGGCTTGAAAAGTTCCTTCACCACAAAGAAGTCCCACAGAACTTTAAGTATACATTGTTTGATACAGCCCCTGAATGCCAAACACATACCATACAACAAAGAGATAGCATATTAAAATTAAAAATTCTCATAAAAAGATGAAATCTCCATTAGAAAGAGAAACAATGTGACATCTAATGAGCTTTGTTTAAAAAAAAACAGCAACAAAAGCTATATTCACAATGACTTCTTCTGCATTTAAGATTATCAGTATTCCTTTTTGTTCATTAACTGTTCTTCTCTTAGTATTTCCCTTGTATAAAACATATATAAATAACAAAATTTCATTAAAGTTACCTGTAACTTGTTACTGTATTCTCAGTTACTAAATCTTTATATTATCTCCCTTGCAGCTATTAGCAGCAGTATGTGACAAGTATGTGTTCTTCAGCAGTACTCAAGAGTTATGACTACATGTAAAATCCATAAAGCCAGCATAATATGAGCTTTTATTTTGCAGCATCACCTCGGCTTTTTTTTTTTTTTTTTTTTTTAACTGCAATACACTGGCCATAATTCAGCCAGAAGAACCGAGTACATGGGAGGTTTACAAAATGAGACTCAACACTATTACTGATAGTAAAGCACAGGAAAAAACGAGTGATAGTGGCCAACAGGAACCAAAATTAAATCAAATACTTCAGAAAGTGAATAACTACACTGACTGATGCGATGTCTGGACAAGAAAAAAATGCTGTAGATGTTCAAAACCAGTTATGTCCTTGATTTACGATCTGAACATCACATGCGAGACAAGATCACTCTCCAGACAGTTGTTACTTAACTCGTGCCAGAAGCCGATAATTTCATTGCAAAGCAAACCGCGATTCTTGGATTCCTTCCAAGAATTTCAAAGCGAGAAGGGCACAAGATACACACCTACAGAGCACCTTCCAATAAATCTCCTAACTTAAAAAGTTCCCAGATGCACACACACAGCGTTAACAGCTCAACGGGAGCGCCCGAACATCTCCCCGGCTCCGGGCTCCGGGCAGCCCGCAGCGCATCCGGGAGCGCTGCCCGGACACGGCTGGGCACAGCCGCCAGCTCCGCCGCCCCTCCGCGGGTTCCGCGATGCCGACCAGAGCTCCGAGCCGCTCCGAGCCGCCCCGGGCCGCGCTCCTCCGGGTCGGAGCAGCTCCGCGGCTCCCGCTCTGCTTTGTCATCCCCCGCCGCAGCGGGCGACGCGCTCCGCGCCGCCGGAGCCGTTCCCGCAGCCCCGCTCCGACCGCG